>KE525057.1:868940-895460 GCA_000441895.2 Anopheles sinensis | reverse complement strand
ACTCTCTCTCTCTCTCTCTCTCTCTCTCTCTCTCTTTCTCTGTCTACTGTCTACTTTCTTTTCTAATCGGTTCGTCTGCACTCGTTGTCCGCTATGACAAAGTCCGCTTGTGTTGTCTCGAGTTAATGTTCCTTCCTATCTCGTTTACTATTCGTTCGATTAATTTTTCTTTTATGAAACTATACTCACAATTACCTTCCGTTTCCCGTTCTCTTATAGTTGTGTTTCCCTTCTTTCGCAATGTAATAGCATGCCGATCGCGAGATCGTGAAGGAAAATCCACTTTCCACGTTGTATCTACTATCCTTTTGCCAAACCATGTTTCAATGATGTTTCCACTTGCATTCCCCCTCCAATAGTACAAACAACACTTGCTAGTAAATAATTTTCAAGCACAATCCAGCTGTGATCGAGTCGAAAGATCACTTGCATGATGCAGTAGACTATTTTCCTCAATACATTTCTTTATCTTTTTTAACTAAAGCACCGCATATTTCTCTTATGTCGTATCTGAGCGTACTTCAACCAAGCGGCTTCGTCAATCGTTTTTTGGTGTGGGGAGTCAGAACTATGTATATCCTTCATCGTACGACCATTCGCTTCACTATTTTTATGTTTCGGAACAAAACAGAAATGGGGAAACAACCGTTAAATAATGATATATTTTTATTTCTACCTTACATCGCAACATACATTTCTCATAAAAAAATAAACCTCGATCCGTCGTGTGAACCGCCCCAAAAATGCCACGATAACGTGCTTCCTTCCTGTACCCGCGGTGTTCAGACGATTATGAAGAAGGTACGAGGTCTTCGAACTTACGCTTTTAATCTAAAAAAAAATGCTTATAATACACTCATTCTCACATCTCTAGAATCGCTAACGCTTAAGCAATAAGCGACGTGCATCGGTGCCATGCACATGCACTCACACTCTTTTTTCTTTAAATGATATAGGACTATCCTTCTTGTGGTTGTGTTTTCTGGGTTTTGTGGTGGTGCGCCCGTTTTCCACTTGTTTTCATTCACATGGTTTTCGTTTGGTTTCTTTATTAATCCTCACACATCCTGTTAATTTTACACACCTCCTGACTTCCTGTGTTTTGGTTTAGTTGTCCTTAAGAAAAACAGTAATACCTTGGGTGCAACATTATCGTGGAACATTACCTCATCGCAGCTACTGCCAAACTCATAATACGTGATTTATCTAGAGAATGTGTAGAAGAAAACCTGTCGAAAAACATTGTATAAGTAGAGACATATTCTTTTTCCTAAGATCTCTACGTGAGGTTCGTTATACGAGTAGAAATACCGGTGATATAAAAACAATTATCACACATTTTTTATTATCTAAACATGTCTATAGCCTTCACTTTTTTCCTGAAATTATATATTTTGAAAGTATTTTGGAAATGGTTTAATTTCTTCAAGTTCATGGATATTTATGCCTACTAGATCGATTAATTATTTTTCATGCGAGTGCCTCAATAAACTGTGTAACAGCTACTCAGGGTAGCTTAACTAAATATCGTTTCCAGAAAGTTACATTTGCCAATAATTTATTAGTTATCCATCAAACACCGTCTCCCTCCCATTGATGATCGCCGTTTATTCCAAGTAAATTTTATTCGATCGTAAACCTCACTTTATGCGTCTGCCGTTGTGATGTGTTCAGTATGGACGCGTAATTGCCTTGCAATTATCGCCGCCTGCTTCGATTGAGGAGTGGTCAAATGTTTCGCTTGGTCCTGTGTACTATGAATGTGCCTGAAATGTTTTACTAGTTGTACCATGGTTTGGTGAGCAATTCGCCAAAAATGGGCTCATTCTGGGGACTCATTCCGGCCACCGTTTCCCATTCGGCAATGGAAATCATTGAAACGGGTTTGTGTCTACTGTCGTCAGCAACGTGTGTCAATCGCTTGTTACTATCTGCATGTTTTTGTTTCTAGTTGCATGTTTATGTTTATCGCTTTGTGTAAACTCACGTATGCACCCTTTAGATATAATAACATTAATGATATTAGCTTCCGACTAAAAACCTTCTTTCCGCTTGGTGTTTTTGCTTGTTGTTTCAAGTTAGTTTGACAATTTCTTTTACTCACCAACCGTTTAAAAAAGTATAGTTTTTTTCATTTGTTTACGCATGTTTTTTCCCCGCACGATCACCTTATTTAAATGAGTGTGTTTTTTTCTGTGTGTATGCTTCTACAACTTTGTTGAAGTGAATGTAATTTGAATATTTCTTTTCGATCGTGTTCCTGTTAGCCGTTTCCGAATACTTGTTGAAGCCAACCATTCAAAGTGACTCGAAAGATCATGTGCCGCTCGGGAAGCGCATAAGGCTGGTGTGCCGAGTGAACATCCGGGCTGGAATTCGGTTCGAGATGACTTGGAAGACTCCGGCTAAACAGGTAGGCGCGGCATCAGTCGTAAGCTTTCTCGTTCAAACATATCCTTATCTCTCCACCGTTGCCCGTTGCAGGATAAACGGATCAAGATTGGACCACTCAAGCTGGAACCGATAGAAGGTGCCGAATATCGTGAGTACGGTTCTCGGGAGCTGATCATCGAAAAGGCAACGGCTGCCGACGACGGCACTTATAGGTGCGAGGTACGCGACCAGAACGACCACAAGAACGGCCACAGCTTCAAACTGAACGTGAGGGAATCATCCGAGGACTATGTGATACTGCGCGAGGAAAACAAGCTGGAAGATATCAACGTGAGACGGGCACCCAATGGACGGATACCTACGATCAACATCGTTATCGAGTACCAGTCGTATCCGGCCAACATCTCCTACTACTGGCTGAAGGACGCGTATGAAGAGATTTCAGAGCATAACATCGGCAAGTATGACGGCAAGTACGAAGTCAGCCGTACGGATTCGCACATTAAGCTGAAGATCAACAATCCGATCGTGACCGACACCGGAAACTACACGCTTCACGTTGTGGCTGGTAACGCGGAAAAAACTCAGCGTATGGGTGTTTACATTCTCGGTGAGTTCTAGGAAAAAACATATTACATAATCATTCCCTTCGTAAAACAAACCCTTTAAAATCTTATTCTTCCAGATAAACCGATCGTCTCGATGCATAGCAAGTTTGTCAAATCGGGCGAGGACGTAACATTCACCTGCCGTGCCATCGGCTATCCACGTCCGGACATTTCTTTCATGTTCGTTCCGTGCCTCGAGTCGCCGTGGAAAAACTGCTCCATAAATGCAACAAAAAAAAGTAGTGGTTGGGATGTAAGTAGTTCGATTTTTAATCCAATCCAATTGGAAAATGTTACAAGACGCCCAAATCGTGCATGTTGATCAGTTGCCCTTTATTTTATTTCTAATATTTCTGTTTGACGTTGTATTTGTCCATAAAGTAAGAACATAAGTTATCTAATTATAATTTTTACCATCACAATGACAATTTCGAAAGAGGCCAAAATATTTCAGTTTTGCAATAGAAATGTATTATGCTAAAACACTAATCGAACCAAGTTGTTAACCCATCTAATTACCTTAAACTATTATTAACTAACTTTAAACATTAAGAAGAATACGAAGGTAAGTGATACTGGAGACGACCACTGTGATGAAACTGAAAAGTCTTGTTTAATTTACATTTTATGGCCTCCTCGAAGTCTTGCTATCAAGTGTTATCAAAAGGAAAAAGTTAACCTAGCAAGAATTTTTGAAACCACATATTAAAATGTAAGAAAGCAGAATATTTTCCTCATTGTCATCGAGAAGTAAAGGAACTGTCGACCATGTCACGGTTTGTTAGGCTTTTGTAGCATGAAAGTGTACCGTGTGTTAATACTGCAAATTCTACGCTTGTCTCGTGCTTTGTGCTAACCCTCCCGATTCCACTCGTTTCACTCTAGTCACCGAGCCCGGATAGCGTTTCGGAGCCAACTGCCAGAACGGTAAGCCATTCTATGAACCTTTCCTTTGCTGCACTTCTAATTTTGGTAGTAATTCTTACTTGCTTCGATTTGCAAACATGGCGCGGAAAGTAGTGGAGGCCAATAAGGCTAGTTGTGTAATGGAAGTCTCTTTATTTGTCTGTCTTTGCCTCCTTCAACACAGCTACCAAGTGGCAAGGGCGAGTCGCCAATCTCCAAATCCCGTACGTACAGCCTGAATGCCCATCAACCCGGTGTTGTTTACTGTATGGCGACCAACACGGAGGGTACTGGATTCACGCAGGCCGATCTACTCGTCAGCCCAATGGAGGACGCGGTAACGATGAAGCAAGTACACCCGACGACTTCGGAGGTCACCGTTGGCGATCAGTTGATGATCATTTGTTCGGCACTCGTGTACAATCACACCAACGAGATCACGCTCGAGCTCAACGGGCGTGATCTACAAGAGGCGGACGGTGTGAAAATGGTGTACTCCGGTGAGCTGTATGCCTGGCAGGCTCAGTTCACGATCGATCACGCAACGCCCGAGCACTCGGGGGATCTGTACTGCAAGGTGAAGACACTGGAGAACAACTTCGAAACCAGGGTGTTCCACCTGGAGGTCCTCAATCCGGTGGCTCCGCAGCTCCTGTCGGGAACGTCGAACGAAAGCATCTCGGTCGATCTCCACGATGCGCTCCAGCTGGAGTGTGACATCGTTGGCACACCGAAACCGACCATCGTTTGGCTGAAGGACGATGTACCGATCGTGGTGGATGAAAGTAGCAACCGGGTACAGCTGACAGACACGACGCTGACCTTTGAGTACCTCAAGAACGAAGATTACGGGACATACGAGTGCCGGGCGGAGAATAAAGTGGGCACGATCGAGAAGTACTGGAAGGTGGATATGCGCAGTAAGTAACCGATTCCTTTCCCGTGGAGTTTGTTTTGCGTTACATGATTAATTTAATAAAACATCCTCCACAGCTACCGTTGTGAGAAAATCCTTGCTTTACGCCACCGTCGCCCTGCTATTGTTGCTGATCATCGCGATCGTGCTGGTATCACTGTTCTACTGCAAGAAAAAGAAGGAAGTGAAAGCTATGAAGGAGGCCGGAATCGTGAACTTCGAGGAGGGTAATCTTGGTGTTTACAATCCCGATCTGGCACTGGACGAGCAGGCGGATCTACTTCCGTACAACTCGGAGTACGAGTTTCCCAAGGATCGGCTCAAGCTGGGTAAACAGCTGGGAACCGGTGCGTTCGGTGTAGTCATGAAGGCCACCGCCACGCGCATTATGGTGAACGAGGACGAAACAACCGTCGCCGTGAAGATGGTCAAGAAGCAAACCGACAACGAAGTGATGCGTGCGCTGATTTCCGAGCTCAAAATTATGGTCCACCTGGGACAGCACCTTAACGTGGTGAACCTACTGGGAGCGGTTACGAAAAACATTGCCAAACGTTAGTATAACAATCCGCTTTACCAAAAGTAACAACATTAACAATCGAATGCGTCATTCGTTTTCAGGCGAACTTATGGTGATTGTAGAATACTGTCGATACGGTAACGTACAAAACTTCCTCCTGAAGCACCGTCCCTACTTTATCGACCAGATAAACCAGGAAACGGGCGAAATTGATTCCTCCATCGATAAAAATCAGTTGCGCTGGTCGAAGTGTGGTTACCAATATAACAGGTAAGCGGTCTGGCTCTGTTTTGGGCCCGATTTTCTTTGCTTGTCTAACGAATTAGGAAAAGAAAGATTTCTTTAACTAAAGAGGACAGATTTGTTGCTAACAATATTTAACCATAATTAAAATTAAGGGTTTTAATTTAACTAAAATCGGTTGGAGGGAAAAGTAAGTAACGCAAATTACACAAGTAACGTAACGGCCACTTGAGTGCGTTACGATGTCTTTAATGGTTAGTGTCTTAGCTTTGGTAACGCGTTACAATCGTTTTCAGAGTAACGCGTTACAATCGTTGAGTGTAGGAAATTAGTAAATGCTCCGGGGTGGGTCTAATGAAAAATTAGAAAATACTTTTAGAAAACTAATTGTATAACAAAAGTACTTATTTTTCCCATTTTAAAATAATATCTTCGAACAAGAAACTAACCATGCATGAGCAGCACTTGCTACAAACTGTACGAAACGAAGGCAAATAGCACGAGTATAATTTTTTACTAATAATAGTAACACCATGAGTAACAATTTCGTAATTCATTCTTCTTCTCTACTTTCTATAATCTCATTTACTCTTGTTTCATCCTCCGTGTTGTCTGTTCATGCCAATTGCTCGTACCTCTCTGCAAACGTGTTGTCTAACCTTCCCCGGGTGGTCCGGTGTATTGCTTGGTGCTGGCTGGTTCAAAACTGGATCCTTTGGTGTTCTTGGTGTTTTTTTGTGTGTGTGTTATGTGCTAACCTTCTTGTGGTAACGTAGTCAGGGCTTGAAATATGTAAATCTTTCGTTTTCCACCAACAACGTTAATCATCATCCGCTCCAACATCCGCCCGCTTTCTACCATAATCACATCGACAGCGGATCGACCCAGCAGTACGTCGACCCGAAGAAGCATCTCAACTCGAAGGGTTACGTGCGCCACTCGGGACTACAGAACATGGCGATGGTGGACAGTTGCAACACGGAAGTGACCGCGATGACATCGGTGGAAGGTAAGATGGGTTGCAGTTTTCGCTAGAGTAAAAGCTTATAACTCTTCTTTAATTTGTATGCTTCCCAGTGGAAGATCTGAACACTGCAAATTCGAACGAGCCCCTGTGGCGGTCTAATTATGGCATGGACTACAAGGGTCCTGCTCGTTCCGTCAACACGACCGATCTGGTTTGCTGGGCATCACAGATCGCTAGCGGAATGGAGTACCTCGCCTCGCGGAAGGTCCTACACGGTGATTTGGCCGCCCGTAATATCCTCCTGTGCGATGATAATGTGGTGAAGATTTGCGACTTTGGACTTGCCAGGTCGATGTACAAGAGTGATAACTACAAGAAGAAGGGCGAGGCGCCACTACCCTTCAAGTGGCTCGCGCTGGAGTGCATTAGCGACAACGTGTTCAGCACGTACTCGGACGTCTGGGCGTACGGAATCGTACTGTGGGAACTGTTCTCACTCGGCAAGGTGCCGTACCCGGGCATGGAGGCAAACCAGGAGCTGTACAACAAGCTGCGGGATGGTTACCGGATGGATAAACCACAGTATTCGAATCAAGACATCTACGACATTATGCTGAACTGTTGGAATGTGAAGCCCGATTCGCGACCATCGTTTAAGGATCTGAAGAGCAGGTTCAACGCGATGCTGCCCGACGAATTGCGGGATGTGAGTGATTTATTAAGGATTTTTATAAAACGGTGGAAATTAATTGTACATGTTATCATTTTGTCCTCAGCATTATATGGAACTGAACGAACCTTACCTGCAGATGAACGCAGAAAAGGTTGAACGAGGTGATACCGACTACCTGGCCAACCTGGGTCCTCCGGAAGAGCCCGCTCCTACTGCACCAAACTACGTGAATGGCATTATTTTACCGTTACCACCAAGTAAGTGCTTACCCTTAAGAAATACTATCCTGGTATTGATGATAACATTTCCTTTCCTTACAGTTTCGGAAATACGAAATGAAAAAGACTACCTCAAAATGTCCGCCACCAAATCGGACTCGGACGAGGACCATTTCGATTTCACGAGGTTCAACAGCGAGCGCCATTCGCCCACCATTCGCAACAATCTCGACACTAGTCCACCGAACGGCAGCAAACGGCACAAAAAGCGTGGCCTTCCGGAAGAGATACCGATGCTGGAGGGGGGAGGTGGAGGAACCAATCGACACTCAGCGGTGGCCAACGGGTTCAATTCTGACTCGGAAACGGAAGCCACCGTAGGCCCAAAGCCGCGGGAACGTACCAGCAAGCACAATCCCGAGCCGGAGTATATGAACGTTAAGAACCACAAATTTGGCGCTCGAGTGGGCAACGACGAGCCGACCGGGGCCAACCACGAAGCGATAAGTAATCCAGGGTACATTGCATTAAACATGGTCGACGAGAAACGCTGCTAGTAATTAGAAGTATATTTACTTAAAAGGACAGATCGAAGCACGACGTGCTCCAAATAGGCCAGATGACTTTCGAACGAAAACGGCCGTGTCTGCTGTAGTGAAAAGAGACTATTTTTGTATGAATGTTTCAGATGTGTGTAATATTTGTATGTGTAAATAATTTATATTCGGACAATGCTTTGAGCTTTTTTAAATTCTTTGAGCAATGGCCTATGCGTGTAGAACAAAACAGCAACTTCCAACAATAGTTACGAATATTGTTAAGATTCGATAGAATAAACATTGCTATTTTACAAACGTGCATGTTGTTTTTATTACAAATGAAACGCGGAAGGTGAGTAATGCCGCACTTTTATTGAAATCTACGAAAACGGGATGAACGAACCGTTTTGCAATTTCAGTATATCTTTGAGCTTAACGAACATTTCCAGCAACTGAACACGAAAAAGATGAAACGAGCAACTCTCTTGTATATTTTAGTAATTGTTATCGAAGTAGTCTGGATAGATATGCATAAAAGAAGTCGTTCACTAGCCAGTCAACCCTAAGCATTGATTATAATTTGATTTCCTATTATAAAAATAACTAATGAAAAAAATCTTTTACACAAAAATAATTCTTTTCATTTTCTCAATAAAAGTGTTAAATTGATGCAATCCTACCGTTTGCATGGTATACTGCACTCTATTCAGTTCGTTGAGTGTACAAGAAGATTCAAATTACACGATGGAGACGCCTGGTGGTTAACATCTACTGTGGTGAGTTTCTAACAGACGCATCATATGGAAACACATTTGGTTACTCTTTTTTACTTAACGAAACTAGTTTTAAAAGTTTTAATAAGTCACAGAAAGTTTGAGATTCGGGATAGAAAGTTTTATTTGGCAACAAGCACAATACGGAACATCAGTTGATTGTTTGTTATTGTTGTCAGCTGATTTTGACAGTTCTCACGTTGGCGTGTTTTGTGTTGTGTTTTTCTTCGTTGTGTAACGCCGAATGTAAACACAGTGAATTTTAGAAACAGCGTTGTTTGTGTCCATTAACTAGCGTAATATGATTCAATTATGGTTTTAACAAGTTACTCACCAATCCGTACACTGTGTAGAGTCCCAATACGGTAAGCATTGCTGGCAGCTTCATCCATTCTCTTCGCTCACTTCGAACGTTTTGTTTGTAGATGGATGTTGAGCGGCTTTCAGCGTACCAAAATTCACAACTCCGCCGGCCATTTAGCAGAAGAGATCGAGTACGATGAAATTCCGGTTAGTCGAATACGTAACTTTAGCATCATTGCTCACGTGGACCATGGGAAGAGTACTCTCGCCGATCGATTGCTAGAGATCACCGGTACGATCGCGAAGCATGCCGGCAACAAGCAGGTGCTGGACAGTTTGCAGGTCGAAAAGGAACGTGGCATCACGGTGAAGGCGCAGACCGCCTCAATCGTCTACAAACGTGCGGGAGAGAATTATTTGCTTAATCTTATCGACACACCCGGTCATGTGGACTTCTCGAACGAGGTATCGCGCTCGTTGGCCGCCTGCAACGGAGTTATACTGCTTGTGGACGCAAACCAGGGCGTACAGGCACAGACGGTCGCTAACTACCATCTGGCCCGGTCGAAGAACCTCGTCATTGTACCGGTGTTGAACAAGATTGACCTGAAAAATGCTCGCCCGGAAGCGGTATGCAACGAGCTGCTGACACTGTTCGACATTGATCCCGAGGAAGTGTTAAAAGTGTCGGCCAAGCTGGGTACTGGATGCGACCAAGTGCTGAGCAGCATTATCGATCGTCTTCCACCACCGGATGCCAACCGGGATGCACCCTTCCGAGCGCTTATCTTTGATAGCTGGTTCGACAAGTACAGGGGTGCGCTCAATTTGATCTACGTCAAAGACGGAGAAGTATGTACCGGCCAGGAGATAGTTCTATGCCACACGGGGCGCTCGTATGAGGTAAAAAGTTTGGCCCTGCTTCGACCGGATGAGCGCAAAGTGGAACGCTTGGTAGCGGGACAGGTTGGGCTGCTGGGGTGCAACATGCGCACGAGCAAAGAGTCACAGATCGGCGACACCGTGTACCTGAAACGGGACAAAGGTTGCGTCCCACTGCCGGGATTCAAACCACAACAGCCAATGGTGTTTGCGGGTGTCTATCCACCGGATCAAACCCAGCATCCGGTGCTGAAGGGAGCGATAGAAAAGCTTGTGCTCAATGATTCCGCCGTCACCGTCACGCCGGACTCTAGTCCAGCGCTTGGGCAAGGCTGGCGACTGGGGTTCCTTGGATTGCTTCATCTGGATGTATTCAGTCAGCGACTTCAGCAGGAGTACGATGCTGAACCGGTCCTTACGGCACCCTCGGTTACGTACAAGATCAAACTGAAGGGCGCCAAGGCCATCGCGGCACACGGTGGCAACGAAACGGTGTTCATCAGCAACCCGGCACTCCTACCCGACCCCACGTTCGTTGAAGAGTACCACGAACCGTACGTCCTCGGAACGATCATTGCACCGACGGAGTGCGTCGGACCGATCATTGGCCTGTGCGTGGAAAGACGCGCCGTCCAGAAGACATCTCTTAACATCGACAACGAACGCATCATGACCACGTACCTCATGCCACTGAACGAGATTGTGCTGGACTTTCACGATCAGCTGAAATCACTCAGCTCCGGGTATGCCAGCTTCGACTACGAGGATTACGGGTACGTGGAAACGAGCATCGTGCGCATGGACGTGCTACTAAACGGGCAGCTGGTGGAGGAACTGTGCACCATTACGCACTCGAGCAAAGCGCAGAACCATGCGCGTGAGCTGGTGCTAAAGCTGAAGGAACTAATCCCCCGGCAGATGGTCCAGATTGCCATCCAGGCGGTGGTCGGGGGAAAGATTTTAGCTCGGGAAACTATCAAAGCCTACCGAAAGGATGTTACGGCAAAGTTGGTAAGTTCTAGGCGCCCGCTTGCGCTATATTCGAAGTGATTAATCTCTTTTTCTTTGTTCAACCTCTTTTTTCTAGTACGGTGGGGATGTCACGAGACGAATGAAACTGTTGAAGCAACAATCAGAAGGAAAGAAAAAGATGCGATCGATTGCAAACATAAATGTGCCGAGAGATACCTTTATAAAAGTGTTAAAACGATAGAGAAATTCAGCTGCAAGCTATTAAATTCCATCACCCGGCACCTGGAATGGCTAAAATGAATTTGCTTCAGCGGAGTATTATGTTCCCTGAAAGAAAGTCAAACGAAGAAAAGAAAAGGATTTTACTAAGTGAAAACAGGTACGTTATTTTAAGTATCATTTATTTTTACTCTCGTTTTCATTTTTTGTATCAACACAACCATGTAAGATGAATGTTTGTTTCGCTTTCCATTGCTCTCTGTCTCACTAAACAACTACTTTAAATGGTGATAGAACGATAGGAATCATCATGATTGGATCGACTGACGCCGTGACGAACATCAGCATTCGATCCTATAATAAGGAAGGTCGGTTCCTCTTTTCCCGTCGTGCGTTTTCTTCCGTTCCAATAGAGAAAGTATTCAACTACCTATACGACCTATTCGGCACGCTGGTTTGTTTTTTTTGTTTTAACCACAACTGATGAACTTTTCTGCTAGGAAGCCGAATGAATGAAAAATGAAGGAACAAAATATGCTAATAGTAAACCGGTTCAAAAATGCTTCGATAATGTTTCTTGTATAGAACCAATAAATGAGCTAAGTGTATCAAAAGCGTCGTGGAACACAAATGAACGGGATAGGTTTCGTTTGGCCACGTTTTGCACGCTCTCCTCTATCTTGGCATCTAACTCGGTCACCGTAACTTATACGGACCGACCGGGTTGGTAAATACTAAACGTTTCCTTTAACTAGAAAATCTCTAACGCTCGAAAGATTGCGATTCATAGAAGAGGCATTTGTTTCAAGATGCATTGGTTGGTTAAACTTGTGGGTTATTTTTAGTGGATGTATGGGTGTGTGTGTTTTAGGAGAAAAACTGTAATCGCAAAGTGCGAATGAAAGGCTCGAAAACGGGAGTGAACCCTACGCGAACATTAGCTACGCTACCGAAAAAGTTTTAGTGTTTAATGATGTGTATAAATCGTATGAACTGGAGGAAATATACTTGTAATGCAAATATGCTTATCATCCGTGGCGATTGTTGGCGGAACGGAACGGGAATCGGATTGTGATGTGAGTCTTTAATCACTTTCGCTCAAAGCCTACTGCGTTGTTCTTAATGTTTTGATGCTTCTATACCAACATACGATGTGCGAAACGGGGGAAAATAATGCAATGGATCCACTACTCGGTGGCCACTCTCTGCTTTGCACGCTGCCCCATTTACCTGTTTCCCTTTTAGGCGTTGGAAAATAATACCGGATACCATAAATCTGCGCTCGGGTGCCGATAATAACTAACACAAATATAAACACATCTTCGAAAACCATTCTCTCTACTTCATGGGTGCTAATAATATGCCATCCTGATTCGCTCTTTACGGTACTTGCGGTTCTTTAAAATGATTTATTTAATTTTTAGTTTTGCTAAAACCTCTCGTTACTGTTTGTTTTGTCTCCTTTCTGTTTTACTTGCATTTTTATTCAATTGCTAACATGTTCCTTTCTCGTGTAGAATAGCATGCCTTGCTTTTGCTCGTCGAAAAAAAAGTGTCCCCTGTTTTCGTCCGTCGTTGTTAGAACTTCCCCCGCTCAAAACGGCGTGTAACGGTGGTGTGCAAATCCTCTAGACCAGTAACTTCATCAGCAAACCGGAGTCGTACCACACGAGAAAGAAGAAACTGGACGAGGTGTGCGACAGCAGCTAACAGTGGCTGATGCCGTTCGTGTTCACGATCTCGCTAGTGCCGGTACCGGGAGCTGCCGAGGTGGGGTGGCCATTATCGGCCAGCGCCGTTGGCGGAGGTCGTAGAAGATCACAGTACTGCAGGAGCGCTTCACGCAGCGACCGGGACACTTCCGCCGAGCTGGTGGTCGTACAGTCCACCAGGTAGGGATAGAGGTTGATCAGCTGCTCCCAGGCGGTGGTACCCACTTGGAGGAGAAGAAAGAAGAAGAAAATGTTATCCACATCGTCGTGAGAAGAACCCGAATATGTTACCTTTGGCCGGTGGTGCTTTCTTCATCGATATCACAAGGGTGGCGACGGCCTTTAGCACGAAGGATATTTCCGAAAGTCGATACCTGCAAGTGGATGAATTCAATTTATTCAGTTCCCGGAAACATGACACATTTAATACTGTCACATTGTGGCATACCTTGGCAACGGGAACTTTCCACTCAATCGTTCGTCTTCGTTGAACTTTCGCAGCACCTCCTCGAAGCGATGCAACAGCGCCGTAATGGCCAGCTGGCCCGCAATGCCTCCCTCCGTCGTCATGGCGCTGGTGTTGTTGTTGTTGGCCACATTGACATCCTTTGCATCGCCGGCTCCCGTTGCGGCGGCCGCCGCTGCCGCCGCATGCGATCCGACCCGATCGTCCAGCAGCGAAAATTGAAGCAACGTTTCGAAGCACGTCTTGGCAAACTCCTCGCGCAGCTTCAGCTCGGTTTCGCAGCCGGCGAAGGGCGTGCTACCGGTGGTGGCCGAGTGGATGGAACCCTTGTTCAAGATTACCACCGCGTCCAGGATGAACTGCTGCGGGATCTCTTGGCTGAATGGGAGAATTTCGTCGCGTATCAACTCGATCACCTGACAGTCGATCGTTTCGTCGAGGATCAGCTCGTCCAGGCCGCGATCTTCCACAATGCAGACACTGAAAGGGGAATTAGTTTGATTTTGAGAGCTCTAATAACCTATAAGGATTTGTCGAACAATCTATGACCGATCTGATAAAAATTGGGGTATTTTTATAGAAGCTTCTATCAACTACCTGTGTTTCTAGCGGGTTTCCTACAAGAACGAGTAATCTTTAAGCTTTAACAAACGGGAAATTTCCTTGAGACAAATATATTTCCCCAAAAACAACTACTTTGTCATTAAGATTGAGGATCTTTCAATAATCGCGAACACTCTGAAAACATTGATTTAAATGCAGTACCTCTTGGTGAACAGGAACTGGTCTAACGTGTCGGCCAAATCCTTCCACATTGGGGCGAACGGTTTCGGGTGCTTTCGTGCCACAGGCAACCCGGTATGCAGAACGCTGATTAAGCTCGAAATGGCCAACTTCCAGGTGCTCGACGACATGCACTTGTACTTGAGCGACAGTGGAAGATGGAGCGCCCGGATGATCTCGTGCAAAATCTGCCCATCGATCACGGCCGCGTCGTTGGCCGTCTGCTGGTAGAGCTTCACCGCCACCGTGAGCGCTTTCTCACCGAACGGAATGTAGTTCATGCTGACCCACTCGACGCCGTTCGTGTTGGAGGACACGACGGGATGGACCAGACCGCCACCGGTGTTGCTTCCAGCGTTCGTACTCGCTCCTCCACTGCCAGTTCGTGATGATTTCAACGGTCTAAGGGGAAAGAGAATATGTATTTAAATTACTCAACTCTCGCTCGCTGGACACCCCAAGGCTGGAGTAACGTTTCTCACCTCGTTTCGACCCGATCGAAGCTCGGTGGAGCGCAGGCAAACTTGCTGAAACTTAACAATTGCTTAAAGATGGCCGATATCATATTCTTCAGCCCTCCGTTACCACCGCCACTGATCGCTTCCTTCTGCAGCAGCTCCATGCAATCGAGCACACCGTCGTGCAGGGGCGTCAGCAGTGAGTCCGAGATGGTGGACATAATGTAAGGCGTCGAATCGCTGTGCACCGGAACGGCCACTGCGTTCATCAGCACGGCACACAGTTGCGTCAGATCCTTGCTGTTGAACCGTGCCCGGATGTGCTGGAATAGCGCCGGAAAGATGTGCACCAGTGCGGTCAGGAAGGCCTGGCTGGGAATGTACAGATCCTCACCACCACCGCCGCCACCAACACCACCTCCTTTGTCGGACAGTTCACCCACAGAAGGGGGTTTCGTGCTTTCCGCACCAATGTTTAACCATACGCGCCACGCAACGTTCCAAATGTCGGCCTCAGACGTTTGGCCATCGGAACGCCGGGCAGGGGCTCCGTTCGGTTCGTCACCCGTCGGCGCCGACGATGCGGACGAGGAAACTGGCTGCGGTGCTGGGCGATTATAGAGGATTTCCTGGAACGATTTCAGGGCCGCCAGTGATACCTCGTTACTTTTACTAAGCGCAGAGTTTTCGATGAACTCCAGCAGTAGCGCCCAGGCACGAGGAAAGTCGCCAAGGAGCTGCAGAAGGGCACGCTTATTGTTGAAAACCTAGGCGAGAAGAGAACGATTAATCAAAAACCCTTTTGTACAAATCACTCCACGATATACTTACCCTGGAAACTCCGGACAGTGTTAGGACCTGCGTTTCGGCCCACTGCTTCTGGGCGGTGTTTCGCGAGTGGTGAATCAGGATGTTTCCGCTAGTGTCCACCTTCTCGTTGCTAGCGCAGCTCGATAGTGCCCTTACCTTGTCGAGCAGTGGGAACAGTACCTGCCACAGGACGGCCTGCCAGGTGGGTGGATTCAGCAGCCCACCGTGTGCGGAAATGGTGGAGAAAAGTGTCTGCCCGGCGGACTTTCTAACGGCCGGTCGCGGATCAACGCACAGGTCGCCGAGTCGTGCATACAGACACATCCACAGCCGGTCGAAGTGGGGCATGTTGAGCGTGCCGGGGAAATCGGGCAGCACCGACATGTCGTCGCACACGGTTTGCGACAGTTTCTCCTGATTTTGATTGAAATAGTCCGAAATGTTCCACTACGAAATCGAAATCATAAGAAAATAAAATGTAATCATCAAGGATTTTTTACAGTAGGGGGCTGTGGGGCAAGATGCCCTGGAGGGAAATAGTGAACAGAATGCTTTAAACTAAATTATGGGTCTTGTTGTCATAGTCGAGCTCTTGTATTACTGAGCGATAACTTTCAATATCGAGTAAAATTGAAGTTTAATCGTAGTAGGTGAGTCGAAGCATCTGTCAAAAGCATATTTTCAAAAAAAATCAAAAGAGTGAATGACAGATAATGCACTCTTTTTACTATAAAAAAAAACAAAGTAGCCAGATTTTGGAAATTAATTACAGCCTACTTAGTCCTCGACAGCGCTGTGATGATTGTCGAGCGGTGATGATCGTTGGAATAAGACATCGGTCTGTCGACCAAAGTTATACTCGACTCGACCATGAAAAAATGCCTTTATGCTATTCGGTAATATTTATAACATGGAACTTGAAGGACTAAATGATGCGTGATGTAATCGCGATGAACACCCCATTTTAGGTCTGTTCATCCTTCTCATAGACTCCCTGTCCTAGAGTACCTGTCGTTTCGTTCACTTACCATCAACCCGACGGCCGTCAGCGAAATGTTGAGTTCCTGCGTTTGTGAGCCAAACTTTGCCGCCGTATTGACGCACAGTGGTAGGCAACGCCAAGGCATGACCGGCAGAAAGTCGGTCACGACCAGCTGCAAGCACTGGAATGCAATACGGATTAATGATTCCCCGTGATGGTCGCTCACCGCACCAATGATGCCGAGCACTAGGGGCCAACCGTGGGAGAGTGTTTCACCGGCACCGTTCAGTACGAGCAGCACACAATCGAGCTGACGCTGTCGGACATCGCCGTGCGGTACGGAGGAAAGTTCCGCCAGTGGACCGAGGAGCAAGGTTTGCAGTTTAAGGTTTTCCTTTAGTGGACGCTCGTACTTGTACTGTAGGGCGGCTTTCACCAGGTACGTGATCGCTTCGACACCCCACTCACGCATGCGGATGTGCGGATGCTGGCAGATCTCCAGCAGATGGTTGGTTAGCGGACGCCAGAGTACTTCGATGCGCGCCAAGTTTACCAACCCGGTCTCGAGCAGTTTGGCCACGGCGAAGAGCGACGGTTCGCGATTGTTGTACGCCAGCTCCATCGCCTCGTGGGACAGCTTGCACAGCGCGTCGATAAGGTGGTGCAGTGCGACATCGTCCAGATACTGGCTGGACTCGAACAGCTGGCTGAGCATGGTCGAGAGCACGGGCAGGTCGGTCATGACCTGCGTGATGGAGTTCGCGTCGGTCGGTGGCTTCTGGACGGCCTGCAGGCTGCCGCCGGTCGATGGCTTCAGCCCGAGAATCCACGCCAGGTGCTGCAGCGTGGTGAGCACGATGTGCCACGAGCTGCCCAGGATGCTGCCGTGGCAGTGCGCCAGATGCAGCACCGAGCGCATGCACTGCAGATTCTTGGCCGTCAGCAGCACCGGTCCCTGGTGGGCACCGACGGGCAGCGAGGAGGTCGGCAGCGGCGTCCCAACGGCCACCACCGGGTGCCGCTGCTGCTGCTGCTGGTCGATCTCCGCGTACGATGCTCCGTGCCCACCACCGTGGAAGCCACCGGCCCCCATTCCACCCATGTCCGGGCCACCGCCGCCGCCCAGGCCGCGCATATGCGCCGGCTTGAAGCCCGCCGTGCCCTGATAGTTCACGTTCAGCACCGATAAGGCATAGTGGGGAGGTAGCGAGGCGCGGCACAGTGCCGTGATGAAGGCGTCGCGAGGCGTATGCAGCTCCAGCAGCCCGCAAAGGGCCGCATAGTTTTGGATCGCCTTCAGCACACTCTCGGTCGAGGACTCGTCGGTGGCGGCATCGATCAGCGGCCCGAGTGCCGTCAGCAGGCCCAACCAGCTCGAATGGATGAGCTGAATGTGCAGCGCCTTATCGGCGTCGCTGACCCGCTGCCCGTACGGGGTCGGTTTCTCTTCGCCCAACTGCGACGGACCCTGGATCGAGAGTGAAATCGAGCGGACGATATCGAGCAGGCAGGCGTACGCCACCGAAATGCCGTACCCGTCCGGGATGGGCGGTGGTTCCATCTTGTCCAGCATCTCCAGGAACGTGGACTTTGACTGCCCGCTCGGGAATGTCACGACCAGCGGGAGGAAAACCCCACGAAAGATGAAACCGGGCTGTGGGGAAATGCCCGGCCCGACCGGCATTCCACCCATCAGCTGCGTCTGCTGCCCGGACGCACCTCCCGAACCTCCACCCCCACCACCGCTACCACCACCACCTCCTCCACCGCCTCCTGCCGCACCGCCAGCACCCATCGACGCGCTGAGCAGCTGCGGGTTGATGAACAAACTTTGCACGTACGTCCCGAGCGAGTTGATGATGTCCTGGAAGATGTTGGTGGCGTGATCCTTTAGGTCGTAGCAGCGGCAGAACGAGATCAGCAGCTCCGGCTGTATGGTCATCTTGTGCAGCACCTCCAGGGCGAGCGATCGCTGCCAGGCCGGCTTATCCGGATCAAGGAACTTCACGATCAGCGAGAGAAAGATCTCACACTCCGTCACCAGAAGGCCGTGGTAGCGTTGGATCAGTATCGAGACGACACGCAACAGTCGCATGCTGATCGGGAAGTAGGGTTTATCGTGCGGTGCACCACCTCCGGGTCCTTGAACTCCCCCACCTCCGACACCACCGGGTCCCTGTTGGGGAGCCACCGTGCGGTATTTGATGTTGGGAGAGAACAGCTTAATCACGAGCGCGCAAACACGTTCCTTTAGGAGGAAACTGAACTCCGGATTGCGGTAGAACACCGACGTGTACTGCGTGAGTACGGACTCTAGTAGTTCCAGTCCGAACGTGCGTGTCATCTCCGTCATACCGAGCAGCCAGTACGGTTGGTCAGCATTAACCAGCTGCACCAGATCCTGAAACAACAGAAACGCATCGGCCGCACAGGGTAGAAGGCCCTTCGGTGCAACCCCTGTCGCCAGCTTCAGCTCCTCCAGGTTCACCTCACGACGCTCCCCCCCTTCCTGGTTCGAGTCCGCGGCTGACGCTGCTGCCGCTTCCGCCTCCTCGGCCACTACCCGCTCGAACACGAGCGACACCAGCTGACGTACCGTCGCCCCGGCCGTATTGATCGTCGTCGAGTCCTTGGTAAAGTGCAGCCGAAAGCAGAGCACCAACGTTTTGGCCAGCGTTTCCCCGTGCACGACCGCGTTCGTCGTCAGCAGAAGGGTGACACTCTGGAGCACCTTCACCTCCTCAGTTCCGTTCTCCATCAGCATCCAGAGCGTGTCGGTGATGTAGCGGGCTCCCTTCTGGTCCACCACCTGCTGCGTGATCAACCGTTGCATCATCCCGAGGCAGAACTTTATTATCTTCACGTCCTTCGACTCGCAGCCCTGCACGAGCGGGTACAGGATCTGGTTGACCACATAGTAGACCGGTGTCTGCGGATTAGCGCCGGCCGCCTTCAGCTTCAGGATTGCTTCCTCGCACGACTGCAAAACATGGAGGAATTTTTAAAAACGATTAACACAACGAAAACTGAGGAAAATGGGGTAAAAAATCCCACCCAATGAAAGAAAAAGGGCGGAATGTACAAACAAATCCGGTAGAAAAACAAATAGCGAGAAAAATGGACACCGGAAACTGCCCGATAAAACTGTCACAAACTGTCCGCGTATCGTCGTGTGTGTGTGTGTGTGCGCGGTGGACAAATCTCGGACAACGCTCTAGCAACGCCGGCAACAATGGCAAAGGCAGAGATTGGCAACAACAATGGCAACA
Organism: Anopheles sinensis; assembly: GCA_000441895.2. Lineage (NCBI taxonomy): Eukaryota > Metazoa > Arthropoda > Insecta > Diptera > Culicidae > Anopheles > Anopheles sinensis. The sequence goes on along the minus strand of KE525057.1, from coordinate 875,847 downwards.
ATGGCAAAGAACGCCAGCTTAATTAGCATACAACACGATTTTCATCCGTGGCCAGAACGAGAACCAAACAAAAAAAAAACGGCATCCCCAGCATAATGTGGCAGAGCACAGGGACAAGGAAAAACATTGCAGTACAAAGTCCAATAGGGTGAAAAAGCCCGCCCCCTCGTAGGAAAAACAAAAGCATCCATCCACGGTTCGGAAAACAAACCAAACGTCCCAAAACGGTGCTGTGCCGCCCGGTTGGATGGATTTACAGGTTAGCGCTGATGGGTGGCATCATTCCATGTTCGGAATGGATCGTCTCACTTGGCGTCTGCTGCCATTGTTGTGGCGCCTCATAAACTCCCCCACTTATTCATCCTCTCTTCAAAAAATGATTCAAATCTGCAAGTGAGCATACACATCACACACAATTGGGACAGAACCGGTTTTTTTTGTTTCCGTTTTGACAATGTTTCCCGAGGTAGCCTGTTTAACCGCTTTTCCGTCAGGATCGGTTCCGAATGGGCGGGAAAAAGGCCGGGCAGAAACGGAACAGAGGGAAACCGTTCCATTCGCTTTTCCGTTTACTCCGAGCACACATTGTGTGGTGAAGTGCTGATGAAAAGGTTAATTCAAAGTGTTCAAAAAGTGGAGCCGGTTAGTGGAATGTGAAGCGAGAATTGTTCCCCCCCATTGTTGTGGTTAATGTGAAAGGTGGTGCATTTAAATGCGACACCTACACAGAGGCCAAGTTGGAGGAGTTTTCCGTTACCCATTTATTTTCCTTTGCAGAAAGTAAAAGATAATCGTTTCGAAACCATCTAAATTCTGGAAATCATAATCTTCGATGATAGATGGAAATATTTGAAAAAATTTGGGTTTTCTGTTTAATTTATAAACATTTGACTAACTGACTAAGACAAAAAAGGTGGTTTAATTTACAATTTTGAGGTCTACAGGTTTAAATTTCCATAACGTATACATTAAAAAATAGACGAATTTTCATCTACGATAAGAAAAAAGTTAACCAACTTAAGTTAAGTTAACTTTACAATAAAAAATAAAATTCAATTAGCTGAATGAAGTAAATTTTATTGTAAAGATACATCACGTAAGTATTTAAAAAAATATTCTGACGGCCAGTAAGGCGGTCATATTGTACTTTGTCGAAACTTTAGCCATACCCGACAAAACCATTCATGTTAACATGTTTTTCAGTAGTTGTTTGGCCTGCATTACCACCTGCTGCTCTGGTTGGGCTTAAAATAGTTGGTATAGATGCTACGTTTAAGAGTTGTCAAGGTTTTATCAGTTGGAAGTGGTTGAGGGACAAAGAAAAGTTATTAGTGCTGGTATCGATTATGATATTTGGCCGAATTTTGTTATTTTCGGAACACATCTCTTACAATTTCCATCTTTTCTAAGTTTTTCTTTACTATTTGGCCAGTTGAATCGACATTCTGGTAAAAAAAATGGAATGATTGAACCATATTTCTTTCCGCCTGACGTTACGGACTCTGTTGCAATTACAGGTCCCGTAGCGCAGTACGTGGTCGGACCAAGGCTTCCAAATGATTTTTTAACCTTTCTCCATGAGTGACAAAATAGTCAAAAATCCATACCAGCTGAATTCGGTGGATAAGAAATGTCTAACAACATCAAACAAGTTGGTTCCGCGATAATGCTGGAAGTTTTTACACGTAATCAAACGTAGTCGGTTTGCCGTTTTGGCCAACGCGGATTCAATTTTAATGATAAACTTGTCAATTTTGTCCTGAATTTAAAATAAATACTCGCTACTCTTTATGTTCCATTCAACAGAAAATTTGCTAGCGTTTATCGTTTTGCCAGGAAAAATCGTTAAAATTTGTCTGCTTTTTTAATGCATACGTTAATGTACGCAAAATAAGCTCGCAACCCAACAGTTCCAAGCATTTAAATATATTTAATATTTTATTACGGCCATCATTTGAGTATTTAAAAAAGAAGGACCTACAGTGGAGAAATATGGCTGTCTGTAACACCATATTATTTATCAAACTTCACCTGGGAGAGAAAGGATCATTTGTTATGCAGCGAAAAGATTAACAACCAAACAACTGCGCCAGAAATCATACCCCGAACACGTTGTCTTTGGCAGATAAGGAAAACCAAAGCAAAGAAAAAATCTAAAATGTAGTAAGCATAACCTAAGACATATAAAACACTGCATTTTTCTTCGGTGTGCGGTATTTATGTCCTTGCGTAAAGTAAAACACCGAATGATAAAGCACGAGGAGCTAATGGTACCAAGGCCGACCCGTTCGGGGCGTGCAGGGAAATAAATCGAGCGCTAGCTACAACAAACCGGCGCCCGGCTTGGTATGACAAATCTGAAAGTACATTTCCCGCCCTTTCGGTGGCCCTCGGCTCGGCTCGTCCTCCCCGCACTTTCATGGCCGGAAGTGAGGGCAATTATTCTTCGACATTTTCCACCCACACGAAACACGCGAGGAGAAAAGAGGGAAAGGAATCAGGAGCGGATGGAGTGAACAGTACTTTGCAATCCCCATTTTGGTGCAGGTGTATTTAAATATAGATCCCACAGAGCGAGGTCTCAAGCAATGCAGCAACTTCCTGCCGATTTGCGGTGGACCAATAAATCATTTATTTATGGTCGTACGAAATATGCATTCCCCGTTCGATTGGTGTGAGGGAGGGCCGGGGAGGGATTCATGCCAGCTTCTCGTCCGGTGCACCGTGTCGAAGAACTCCGGTAAGCTGCGAAAATCGGTGCATTATGGAGTGAGTACTTTTTAAATCGAACAGGATATGTGTGTGTGCGAGTATGTATTATCGAAAAGGATAAGGGTAAACCTTTCCACGGACAAAGCATACCTTCCCCAGCATTATGCGAATGTTTGCGTTAGCACACCATTCAAGATTTACCTGGCAAACAAAGTTTCTTGGAGTCCTTCGAACAAGTACGTTCCCCAGTAAGAATAAAAACCTAAGGGGGAATCGAAATGCGGAAAAATGGAAGAAGTTTTTAATGATCCTTACAAGTGGTTCACGATACAGGGCCGCCAACCTATCGTGGTTTGGTGGTGTGAAGGTTTTCGGGCTCCAGATTCCGTGCCACAGGACGACGTCTAATTTGCCAAACCACTTAATGCATGATCACGTTTCCGCATCTTGAACGATACCGGCATTCGGTAATCTTAAGCAACCATCTCATTAGACTCGCTCCTTTCCCTCTTCTGTTTGGGTTCTGCTTCTCAAGTGTGGTCTCGTTTTAATTACTTCACCCTTTACAATTCCATCGAAGCAGAGTAGAGTAGAAACCCAATGTCGTGTGTGAGAGGGGTTTCCAATAAAAACGGATCGATTGTGGCCGTGGTCGTTCCGCTTACACAACAATCCCTACGTACTGCCGATTTCAAATGTAAAGTTCACCTGATTGAGGGTGATGCAAGAACGTGATTTAAAATGTGGTAAATCCAGGAATGGAATGAGTTGTGGTAATTGTTTATTTTTCAATTAGCATCAATTAATTTGCTACATACAAATAGTATTGATGTCGATTTTCTATTTTAAAAGAAATAATGCACTCTAAAAAAGTGTTGGGACTCATATTGAATTGTTTTGGGCTAATCTTTTTAAAATCGATCCTTTACTTTATTTACTTATGTTAAAATGCTGGCTAGTTATTTAGATTTTTTAATACTATATATATTTTCACAGAAAATCAATTTGGTTTTTATAACCAATTCAAACAAATAAATTCAAACAATTTTAATTAAACTGTAAAGTAATACTGTAATAAAATTGATTCAAACATGAAAAATATCTTGCATTATATTGTATGCATCTACGAACTCAAAAACTAATAAAAAGGGACAAGAAAATTGCAAACTAACAACAATGATCTTTGAAGTAAGAATAAATAAAATGGTAAATTTCCATTGATACTCATAATCAGTGAATAAAATAATCATCAAAAACCAGTCGACTAAAAAATCTACCCCTTTAGGAAAACTTTGCACAAAGAATGTCGATTCCTATTACGTCAAAGCCCACAAGGATACTGAAGGACGCACAGTGTGTAAAACAGGTCGTCACACTTCTCATTCGGCTTCCTTTCGGTAAAGTGGCGATGAACTCATTCGTTACGATAAAATCACCCACCGACATGCGGATCCTTCACTGTTGTCCGTCGAGGTTAGCCTTCCACTAGTGGCGATATGCGTGATGATTATGATTTTTCCGTGCGCATTATTGTGCTGCACCTACCGACTGATGGCCAGCCTCGAGCTAGACAATAGGTACCCACACCCATCTGGCCAGCTTCTCCGGTTGCGGTTTCAAGAGCAATTTCCCATTCGCCATCGTCACTACAACGCCGGTCGCTTCGCATCCGGAAGCCACCGAGGGCCTCCCCTTGGCAGGTTAATAAAACCGATTCGTACTTCGTCTGAGCAAAAGAGCAACCGTAAAGCGGGAGTGGGAAAAACGGAAAAACTCCTCGGTTTGGTACTGTCGACATGCACGCGCACCTAATTTATTGCCCACCGGACAAAAGGCCCGGACAGTTTGTACCAAACAAATCCCAACCCGGGGTCCCCGTCTGTCGGGTCGGATTTGCTCGGTGTTCTAACACCTAATCTAATGCCTGCTACTTCCGTCGTCCATCTCGAAACGATGGAAACAAGTCCGTCACTACGTAGCCCGGACGTGGTGGTTGTAATTAAGATTTCCACCCAGCGGTAGTTTTCCTCTCGAGAATGGCTAGCATTGGAACGTAAAGAAAAGCGCAATAAACCATTCATGCTATTCCATCCGGAACGGCCCCGAAAGTGGCACTTCTAGGTCCTTCGTGTTCTTTCAAATTCAGTTCTACATGCAACAACGTACACCATCCTCATGTAACGAGTGTGTAATTAAACATTCCATGCGGGATTAAAGAACACGGTTTTATGGTATTTAAAGCATCTGTTTTGTTTTGTAGAAAATTTTAATCAACGACCATGTTTATGAATTGTGCTTTGCAAAACAGATTGTTTATTCCATGTTCCGGTTCAAGATTCGAGTTTCAAAAGCCGGAGATACTTTTAAAAAGCTCTTTGCCATCAAATTGTCCTAGCCATGGATTGAAGTTTGCGAAGGAAAGGCTTCGCAAAGGGCACACGCATCGAAGGAAGGTGTTTAAACATTTTAATTAATTGCGTGAAACTTTTTCAATTTTCTCCAAACACACAAAACACCATCAGCGGGCGTTAGGAGACGGATATTTTAAGCTCCCATTGTTTTGCTTCCCGTTAAAAAGCACATTAAACCAATCCTTAAGTTTGGGCGCTCGCTTCCGACGGCCGACGGTGGGTTTTTGGAATGGCCAATATCATAATCGTTTCATGATACCGGAGAAACCTATCGTACTTTCCTACCGACAGGCGCACAGGAATTATGCCAGCTCAACAGGACCACCACCTCCAGGTGTTCCAGGTTCCTGGACCATGTTTTGCGGCTTTCGGGGCTGGAGGCTTATTTTGTACGACGGACTTACAACAACACAGAGCCAAAGCTCTCCCAGGGTGTACGTTCACTGTAACGTCGGGAATTAGTCGGCGCATCATTGGTGCCATCTAATTAAACGTTGGTACGACTAGAAATGCTGATAGGGTTTGGGTCAACCTCCCACCGCCTAGTTTCAGACGAGCGTTTCTTGGTGATGGAGACCGGAGAAATGATGATTGCAGTACTTCTCCCCCCTTCACAAGCATCGACAGGATGTGTGGCAATTTCGGGAACGATCGAAAAAGCGGTTCCACGACGACAGGATGGTTCGATAGGACCACGCGTGTACCTATTATAACTCATCGGGCCGACGTTCGCCCCCAGGGATTTTCTCCGGGAAATTTGTTTGCAACCGCGTTAGGCGCGTTTTGATAAACGGGCTTTTCACCTCTTTTCCCTCGAACACACCGACACTCGCCAAGCTTACGGGAACAGCAAGAACGGGACGTAGGATGAGTGATGGTGTGCTGCGGTGGAATTAGCTGAGTCAACGAAAGATGTAACGGCGGTAGGCCGCATATGTGCGGTTTCGGTTGGGATCAATTAACAGATCAACACGGTCCCCGGGCCACTGGTGCTTTGAAGCCGTTTTAATTGACAGTATTGTTTTTGATGTGTGAAGCAGAGGGTTGTGTTTGGTTTTGATATTTAAAATTGCCGGGATAAGGAAAAATATAAATTAAAATATATCTGAAAAAGTAAAGTTATGGAACCTTAAGAAAATTTGTTAAAGAAAACAAGAACGATTGCAAAATTAGTTATAAACATTAAGACACAAAACAGACACTCAACAAGACGTTCAAATCAGCAGATTACAGGATGATCGTCTAAAGCAGGGGTCGGCAATGTCCGGCCCGCAAAATGAATCCGGCCTGTAAGAAAATTTTAGTTTATATTAAGTTTAGTAGTTTAAAAAATCAATTCTTATCAGATTTATTGCTGATGTCACGCTTGATTTCTTCTCGTGCAAACTTGTCCAAACTCCATAACTCGTTTACTTTGCATGCAAAATAGCTACATTCAATAAGTGTAATTTTAGACCGCATCACGAAATAAAATGTGGCTCGCAATTTTGAAAACTGGGTGAAGTAATTTGGTTAGATAATTTTTTTAAATACTAACCATAGTTTCAAATATTTTATCTTATACTACTTTTTGCTTTAGCTTTACTATTTAGAAACTTGGTAATCCATTCAAAAGGATTTAGTACTACTTTGAAAACATTAAATCATCGTTTCAGGCATCCGGTCCGCGCTTTAGGTTTCTTTTGAATCATCTGGCCCTTTTTAGGAAATGTATGCCGACCCCTGGTCTAAATTATTGCAAATGAAAGTAAAACTATTATGGTTGAACATATGTTTTATTAAAA
>KE525057.1:671002-868763 GCA_000441895.2 Anopheles sinensis | reverse complement strand
AGGAACGACTAATTAAGAACGACGAGTAAGAAAAGTTCCTTCCGTCAAGTTTGGCAACTTTAATGAAGGACGGTTTAGTAACTGAAAAATATGCATATAATTAGTTTTTTTTTTGTCATTTTTACCTAATTTCATCGCTTCACTGCATTCTCTTCAATGGTAGAACATATTGATTTGCAATCCGAAATAGTTGAATGGGGATGCGAAAAGAAATTGAACTGGTTTATCTATCAAATATTTTTCCAATCTGGTCATTTTTATCAAATAAAAAACATTACAACTCCCCGAACATGATAGCATACCATGGTTTTGCTGTGCAAAATAAATTTACATAAAAAGGTCACAAACAAGACCTTTTTTGCCACTGTTGATTTTTTCTGTCAATCCTATTTTAACGTTTTTTTAGTCTTTTGACTTTTTGTTAAACAAAATTTGCTTTCCAATCGGTATGAACAAAGCAAATAAACCTTCGCTTTGGGGCAAAGTGTTGAGAATTTTCCTACAATTAGAAAAAAGTATCAGATTTGTTTAAAAAATTGATACAAATTTTTTCGAGGATGAAAAGCTGATACAATTAAAATAAAAAGAGTACCAACTGTTTAAGCATAAAAATGAATTGCTTCCATCAATTTGAAGTATCGTACGATGTACAGCATCCGGAATGTAATTTACATTTTAAATATGATTATTTGTTGTAAACTGCTTTGCACGATTTGCCCGGGCTCATATCACTAGCTCATGCATCTTTTATCACGCTGCATACATTACTCTGGATGTGTGTGCTAGGATAAATGAATCCCCTGGGGTAATTATAATTTAATATTAATTACCGGCTCTGTCTCTCTTGAGTCCACCCTTTACCGAGTTGCTGCTGCTGATGCCTTGCTTTTCGAATCCAAAACGGCAAAGAGCAACGTAGAACGATATTGGGATGTGCTTCTCCGTGCTAATCTCGGCCCCGGTTCGGAACAAAAAGCTAAAACATGTAAATCAGCTCAGCCGTAAAATCCTTTTACACTCATCATAGGGGCATCGCGTGGGCGAGATGAAAAGCGTCCAACAGTTTTGCTCCAGTGCGGGCAAGTCCCACCCTCTTCTTGTGTTGGGTCTGTGTGGCCCCGAAACCCACATTTCCCAAAAAACATCCGTGAATGGCGTACGGGGGATGGTGGTTACAAAAAGGGTACGAAGGGTATGTGTGATCTAAATCTCACCCCCAAAAAGTCGGAAAAGGGCGGCAAAGATTTTCCCTCACTAGAATGGTGTTGGAGACGCTGGACGTCCCATCCGTCCGTTCGGAGCGGAATCGAGCCATCTTCTTCACGCGGGGATTTGCGGGGATTTTATGTGATATACATTCACGTCTTTCTTCCACCTCCAGGACCTAAAAGCTATTCACTATCGTACCGCAGCATCCCCAGCGTTCTCGTTAGTCCAAACGTGTCTTTTCTTGGATGTCCCTCCCACCCTTCCATCCTCGGCCTTAAACGGCCGGAAGAAGGACACGGGAAACCACGGTTGATTCCGTTCGGAGAGAAATAATAATGCCGGCGGTGGAATCAGATCTGATTAAATAAAAGAGGATGGCGCCGTCTTGAGTTCGGTTGTGGCCGTTTCTTTCTATCGATGTTCTGTTTCCAGGCGCAGGAATTCTATTTATATTGTGCTTTATCAGTATTTTATGCGCCGGCCAGCGGTACCCGACAGTTTCGAGAGGCCAGCGTACATACAAAACACGAAAATAAAATTTACTTGAAACTAGAGTAAAACGAAAAGATCTTTTATGTCCCCACAAAACTTCCCTGTTGTGGTGCCACGGGCATTGTGTAACGTGCAACCAAATAAATGGCACCATAAAGTTTCCGGGTGCGATTGTGCCCTTTTGCCAGAAAACCAACGACCAACGCCGCCGTGCTAAAGGCATGCACTTTTCAATAGAGGCTTTTCCAGTGCTTGTTGTTCTTTTTGCAAGTGGTATAAACAACTTCATCCATCGGGACACCGGTTCCCTAGGAAACCTAGTGCATCCTTTGCTAATGGTGTAGTAGTCGTTCGCTCTCCCGTTCATTACGAAGTGCATTTAAAGTTTCAATGACTTTACACAACACTTGCTCTTCCTGTTTCGGGGGGTTTCAATTGGGCATGTTTTGTGTTATTTTTTCCCTCCCCAAACTACTTTCTTCTGTAGCACATTGCCAACGGTTGTAATACGACTCATTGATAACTACGTTAAAATAGTTAACAAAGTAGAGGGAGAGAGGGTACTCTACAAACTTTCACTAACAAGGAAACGTACACCAACGTTCCTCGGAGTGTTTAAATAATTAATTACAATTAAATTGTAGCAAACGGTAGAACGCTTCTGGGACGACCCACTCAACCGAACCGGAAAAGAGGAGATGTGTTTGGGAGCTCTATTTTGGCTCCAGCTAAAAAGTCAACGAGTTATCACATCTCGTCGGGACGTGATAGAATCCGTCTGCCTCTGGGGCTGCAGTGCGGATGCTAGCGAGAACTTTGCTAGAAAAGATAGTTTTGCCCAACTTTTTCTGGCCTCCCAACCCTAAGTCATTCTGATCAATTAGGTTCAGCATCAACGTTCGGTAGGAAGTTTCGGTAGTCCCGCAGGATTCGGAGCGAAACATATCGTTTAGGGTGTTTTATTTTCGTTGAAATGTGACGTAGCCCTAGACGCCTACTTCTTTTATGTCTAAGGTATTTCACCATGTTTGGAATCTTCTGGCAAAGATGATCTTTCGTGAGTTTTTGATCCAGCCTGTCTTTACAATCCCTTTTTACGGAGCGAACTTTTCCCCACAGGAGCCATTTTTTAACTCTACCAAATTAAACAAAAGGTTAAAAACACGGCACGACGGGATATTCCGCTGACTGACACAACGGGTCTGGCTTTCTGTTTGACGGATAAATATTGAATTAGGAACAGCCGGTCGCCTTCGGGGCCGGTGCAGACAGAGCCTGCGGAGGCTGCGGTTAGCCTCTGTTTGGGGGAAGGGGGGGTGGTGGAACGGCGTTAGGAAGTCCTAACTAGTTTACAGGCTACGGCAACACATTTTCCATTTTCTGCTAGACTAATTTGTTAAACTGCTTAAAAAGGGGTTGTTTTCTGGGCTCCCGGTCGGACATTTCCGTGCGGGAACGGACCCGGACCCGGGGATAAGCGGTCTCAGGCGTGAAATGGACGCTCGTTGTTACCAGGAAAATCTAATTTATAATGCTCGACAATGTTCCTATTATTTGCATCCTTCGCATCTACTCTCACTCTCTCTCGGTGTATTTTTGCTTCACAAGCGTAACTGCCATATGAACTCGCCAGGGGTTTCCGGTGGGGCGACTGTCCGAACTATGACCGAACTGGAACGAAAGCTTTCGAGGGGTGGGTGGAGAGAGAGTTGTGTTTAAATATTTTAACAGAAATAATCATTTTAATTAACCGCACACGCCATTTGCCGTGGCAGGATTGTAATGGAAAAAGGACTAACGTGGCCGGTTTCCATGGCAAATTCCCATTACACTGGACTATCCACTGGACTCACAACACCACGTTCAAACCTCTATGCGAGTGTGGTTTTAAATTCGATTAAATTTCTTCATATACTTAAATCGGCTGGGGGGCTTTATCTACCACCCCATGGTGTGAGGTGTCCCAAGGGGAAGGAAAACTCTCCGTGAAAATCCCCTTCCAAAGAAAGAAACGAAAAAAAACGGGGGAGAAAATCAACCATCATTAAACGATCGCTAGAGCTCAGCAGGCCGCGTCATCGCAGTAAACGCTTTCCTTCGCGAAGGAAAAGAAGATCGTAATCCAAGCCGAAAGCAAATTTGCACAAATGATTTAAGGCGCCTTGGCCTGGGCGACCCAAGACGGTCACTTGGCGACTGGGGGTTGTAAATTTTGTGTTCGTCGCTTTGTTTATTCGTTGTTGTTTGCCTTACGAGACTGTTCTACCGTGTGATAAATTTCCTTCGACAGAAAAGTTTTTGCCTGAGTTTCCCAAGAAAGTTTTGTTTTATTTTTCTTTTTCATTGCAAGAATTTTAACGAGAAAACAGTAAGATGATAGAATGATAAAAATCCGAAAAAAAAGTTTTTTGTAATAAAAAGAAGTTAGAATTTCAAAAAGGAATAAATTTAGAGCTATGAAAAATGGAAAATAAATAATTCGAAAGTCTTCGTCACTTTCACCACTCTTTCCAGTGGCAACGAGCAAACGCCACCAGCGCACAGCTGTGCCACCGTATGCGCTATCATTTTATCAGTTGACTCAAGTGTCGTGTACGAGTGATTAATAATGGATCGAAACGGCCATCGAATTTCGGGAGGCATTCGTCACCCGGCTCTAGCAGGGTGGGCTGATAAATGGTATGTGTGGTTATTTGTGCCGCATAAAATATACCTTTTCCATTCGCCACCAATCTTCCGTCCTGACCAAGGGACGACTGTATTACTTATTCGGTCACGTTTGTGTGGCCCTTGGCTAGGCGAGAATGTTCCCTTCTTCATCCATTCACCACCCCGCAGGGACGGTGGAGACCTGCCAACAACGTACCTCTTTGATTTGTGGATATTTCTTCTTCGTCTCCAGCGAAAGGTTGCGAAAATCATTCTGCAGCACCTCGAGAAACTTTTGTGCCGCCTCGGTGTCGGTCGTACCGCTGACAAACGACATTCTTGCGGCGTTCCCGGTGGTGTGTCTCCGGTATGTTTTCCTCAAGCGGACCACGAAGCTCGCGGGAAGGTTGCTCTACCAAGCGGGGTGATGGACGAGATAACTCGACGTCTTGTGTGGGGGAATGTGAACTCCACAATATTGCACCTCTTTCGTGTAACACTGGTACACCTTACGTAAGGGTTTTCCCCCAAATGCACTGCACTTGCTTTACGCACACTGACTCTCTCTCTATGCACTGCACACGATGCACTTTTGATTATTATTATTATTATCCAACAGTCAGGATGAGATAACCTTCATCACACAACCGCATCTTCCTTGCCCAGCACCTCCATCAGGTTACGCACGAAAACAAACATCCCCTTTTCTTGGCCCGTCTTCGGGTTGGGCAAATTTCATTCATAAGACACTATCGGGGCGATGTTTACTATGATTTGCCGAAGGAGGTGAGATGAATGGTAGGGTAAAGCTTATCACCCTTAACACTCGGTGACCCGTATGACTATCGGATGAGGTATTACCCTCGTTGCCACACGGAAACGTTTGCGTGCCCCGGATTGTGCATACGTTGCAATCCGTCGCAAGCAGCAATTATTGGGGCCAACTACACACGGGTACCACGGGAGCACGATGTAATGGAAACCACATTCAAACAACCGGGAACGACGGACAACGAAACACCCGAAATGCAATATTGCAGCAGCTTACGACGGTGCGAACTATTTTCACTGCGCGCTGCGCTGCAAATGGTTAATTATGTTCTGACACATTCACGGTCCCGCAAAGATTTTCACGATTTTTCTCGGGGATGATGTGTTTTTTCTTCGCTGTCAAACATTCCGTCGTGTCGAGAATTTCCATCTGCTAGGTTCGTTCAGTTTCATGGAACTGTGAGCTTGTGGACTGAGTGGGTTCAATCAATCCATAAATTTACGAAGAGGATTTGTGTTACATTTTATGAGCAAGATACGAAAATATTAGTTTAAAAATATCGTGAACTACTCATCTATTAAAATTTTTATTCTGAAGCACCATTGAACTAAAAAATACATCCTACATTCAACTGGGTGCATGATTCCTTTTACTAGTGATGGCACGCATCCGTCAGGTGCAAATCGAAAGACACATCACTAGGCAACTTATACAACAGGCAGTGCAAGATAGTCGAGAAGAAATTGTTGCGGAATTGTGTGAGAAAAAGTTTTAATAAAGTAATCTTTCAACCGCAACGATCGACGTTTGGCTGCTTGCAAGCGTTTGCATCATTCCCGTCCGTGTGGCAAAAGTGCGTTCGACGTGCGCTCGGGGTCATTTCTAGGCAGGCAGCATCCCGAATTGATAACGCAACTAACCCGTGAGGATGTTTACCGTAAACACACATCAGCACGTAAGTAGTATGGTGGCCGAATATCGAACCGAGATTTCGCAAATCCGCGTAACGACTACGTCAGCCAAAACAGATCGAACGTTCTACCCTTTATCGATCGTCGCGGGTTTTGATTCGTGTGTTTTCCCACCTCGCAGCAACTGTTGTTCCATCTTTCGCAAATAACGCCACGACACAGTCACATCGCGTTCAAGAAGCAACACAAACACCACCAGCACCAACAGCAGCGGCAAGGAAAGGAGACCGTATCTCAGCTCGCCCAACAGCAGCAGGACTTTGTGCCCCGGTTGAAGCAATCGCTCGTCCAGCTGTACACCGATGCGTTCCGGAGCACGGTCGAACCGTCGGCTGCGGCCCAGGCGGTGCCGGCGGAGGAACTGTACCGGCTGAAGCTACCCCGGCGGCTGGAGCGAAACCTGCTGAAGCACTTTAGCCAGGTCGAGCTGCTCGGAAGCATACGGGAAAACACTCCGTGGAGTCTGAACGTGACGCCGCGCGCCAAGAAGGGCAAGAATGCGGTCCCGTCGACGGAGAAAATGTTCTTCAGCGGGGAAGCGGTACAAAAGCTCGTGCACGGTTTGCTGTCGCACAATACGTCCTGGAACTTTGCCCAGCAGCGAGGGTTCAAAACGGTCCGATCCATAAGTGCCGAACTGAAAAGGAATCCGGCATTGTACACGCGTATGAGGGATGCCTTGGGTAGGTGGCCATAGGACATTGAACTGGAACGAACGCTTTAACTTGGTTATTTTTTTAGGAACTCCACCGCCACCAATTGTGCACAAGTACGACCCGGTGGCGTACTCTGCACAAAGCCACATCAGTCAACAGCCGCACGGAGAACCGCTAAACAAACTATTGGCAGACGATCCGACACTCTCGGACGAGCAGCGCCAGCGGCTGAAGATTGCGTTCGCCGAGGGTTACCTGACCGCGTCGCACCCGGACAGCCAGAACCGCTCGAGCAAGGCAATGAAATATTTAAAGTTTTTCCAGCAACTGCTCATCATCGTCGTGTTTATTGGCATCTTCATCAGCATGTTCGCGTCACCGAATGGGTCCGTCTTCAGGTAAGACCCAACGACACCACAATGAACCTTTCTTTCCATCCTTTGCGTGTGTTGGCAACGCTTCCTTCTCTTCCGTTTTGGGTCAATTCAAACTGACCTGCGTTTGATGCTTGCTTCCCTTCAGTAGAATACAAATCGGCAACCAGGTGGAGGTCGACCCGGAGGACATCACCGTGACGTTCGAGGACGTGAAGGGCTGCGACGAGGCGAAGCAGGAGCTGAAGGAGGTGGTCGAGTTCCTGAAGAACCCGGGCAAGTTTAGCAACCTCGGTGGAAAGCTGCCGAAGGGTGTCCTGTTGGTTGGACCGCCCGGTACGGGAAAGACATTGCTCGCGCGTGCCGTCGCCGGGGAGGCTGGTGTGCCGTTCTTCCACGCCGCCGGGCCAGAGTTTGACGAGGTGCTTGTTGGCCAGGGTGCCCGACGTGTACGAGATCTGTTCAGTAAGTAACAAATGAAAAGGAGCAACAAATAAGGGGTTTTTATTTTTTAACTAACCGATCATCACTTCCCCTTTTTCAGAGGCCGCTAAAGAACGCGCACCGTGCGTTATATTCATCGATGAAATCGACTCGGTTGGCGCAAAGCGTACCAACTCTGTGCTGCATCCCTACGCAAATCAAACGATCAATCAGCTACTGTCCGAGATGGACGGTTTCCAGCAGAACGAGGGAGTGATCGTGCTCGGTGCGACCAATCGGCGCGACGATCTCGATCAGGCGCTCCTGCGTCCCGGACGTTTCGACGTGGAAGTGGTCGTCCCGACGCCCGACTTTACCGGAAGGAAAGAAATTCTGACGTACTATTTGGGCAAGATTCTAAGCAGAGAAATTAACATAGATCAGCTGGCCCGGGGGACGACGGGATTCACCGGTGCGGACATTGAAAACATGGTCAATCAGGCTGCCTTGCGGTAAGCACATAGAAACACCCGGGAGTAATACAGTCTCGTTATTGAAAAAATTCTTTTTATTTACAGTGCGGCCATCGATGGAGCCGAAACGGTCACGATGAAACACCTGGAGAACGCACGCGACAAAGTACTTATGGGACCGGAGCGGAAGTCTCGGCTTCCGGATGAGGAAGCGAACAAAATTACCGCCTACCACGAGGGTGGACATGCCATAGTTGCTTACTATACAAAGGTCAGTTGAAGGTGATGGTGACGGTTCACAAGAGATTGGTTCAATTAAAGATCCTTTTCATTTCTGTTTAATGCGGCCAGGAATCGCACCCACTTCACAAAGTAACAATCATGCCCCGGGGTCCATCGCTAGGCCACACGGCGTACATCCCGGAAAAGGAACGCTATCACGTGACCAAGCAGCAACTGCTCGCCATGATGGACACAATGATGGGGGGCCGAGCGGCGGAGGAGTTGATTTTCGGTGCAGATAAAATCACCTCCGGTAAGCGAGAGGGAAACCTCATTGGTGATCAAAGTAGCTGTCAACTTTTTAAATGCAAAATGTTTGTGTGTTTTTTTTCATCGCCTACTTATAGGTGCCAGTAGTGATCTGAAGCAGGCCACCTCGATTGCGGCGCACATGGTCAAGGAGTGGGGCATGTCGGAGCGGGTCGGCCTGCGGACGATCGAGGGCCCGAAAGGGTTCGGCCAGAACGAGGTCCTCTCGCCGTCCACAATCGAGAGCGTCGACACCGAGATCAAGAAGTTGCTCCAGGAAAGCTACGATCGCGCTAAGGCAATCCTCAAGCAGCACGCCAAGGAGCACAAGGCACTGGCGGAGGCGCTGCTGAAGTACGAAACACTGGACGCGGAGGACATCAAGGCGATCATGGGTGGGGAGAAGTTGGCGGCCGAGGAAAACTAAAGGGAAGCGGCCAATGCCCTCCCCTGCGGAGGCTTTAAACACAGAGTAAACAAAGGAACGTAAAGGTTGCAACTTAGCACGTTCCGTGGACGATAGTTTTACGAATAGTAGGATTATACTACACCTACCTACCCTCCCTTCCACCCTTCCTTCCCCTAAGCCCCTTGCATAATTGAACTAAAACTTTGCTACAGTGAGCGGGTGGCAAACAAAAAAATAACATGGAAGGGGGTTCTGAAATGTGAAAACTGAGTCAAAATGTTATCCAATCTTAATGAATTTATAAAAATTCATACCACTATATATATTTTTAAATCAATTTCTTGGATACTTACACATACGCAAGCACACATGCCACATGCGTTCGGTCGCATGGAATTTCGACTTGCCGAAAAGAATCCAGCGCTGGTGGAAATTGTGTTGGTTTGAAAACCCGTATGTATGCATCCCATGCATTGATCAGGCACGCTTCAGTATCGCATAAACGAATGGAAATAAATTAACTGTTATTGCTATTGAAAGGAAATATGGTGGAATTTTGTTACTTAACTGCATGAAATTCAGTGATCATTTCTAGTCAACAAATTAGAAAGAGAACTAAAAACGGGATGATGGCAATGGACTTGGGGTATTTCATCATACATTTCGTCATATGATCATGGGAATCATCGAGCGTTCATCATCTATTTGATCTCTTTCTCACAAGGGGAATGTGTTAATTTATTCTAGAAAATTTCTCCAACGGCAAGTTCGACAACACCGTAATTTAAATAAATCGTGCAGTGTCAGAAATACATAGAATTTTATTCGCTAGCAGCTCCTTTAGCAAATGAAAAAGAAACAACGGTTCGGTTCAGCCACGGTCTTCCCTACTCGGCATCACGCTTGTCCACGATGCAATCCGATAGTTCCTGCTCGCGATCGATCAGACCCTCGTCAAGCTCGCGGGTTCCCTCATTGCCACAGTCCCCGTTGCTGTTCTCCTTCTTGCACTCCGCGTAGGACTTTTCCGATTCCTTCACCAGCCCTTGCACGTCCTTTTCCAACGAGCTGAAGCACGATTTGATCTGAAACGGACAATCACTCAAGGTAACCATGGCAACATTCTGGTGTTTGTCAGCGCTTACCTTCGAGTACTTTTCGATCGTGTTGACCAGATCGATCGTTGGGTTCATCAAACGCTCCTGCAGACGGCCGACGACGTACGATTTAAGGTATTTGTCCTTCATGTTCACCTTCATGATCTTCTTCAGCAGCTTGTGCACCTGGCGGTAGGTGTTCCGAGCCGTTTCCTTAGCACCTTTATGTTAAAAAGGGTACGAGTGGATTTTATATGACATGATTGTGCTGCTTGTGCGTTAAGCCATTTTCCAGAAAACTTACCACCTTCTCCGCCCTCTCCGCCTTCTCCACCCTCTCCGCCCTCTCCGCCCTCTCCACCTTCTTCACCATCTCCAGCCTCTCCATCTTCACTACCCTCATCACCCTCGGTAGCCTCTCCTTCCCCTTCAGCATCGCCTCCAGCTTCATCCTGCGCACCATCAGCTCCTTCAGTATCGCCAGTTCCTTCGCCATCCTGTGTGTCATCCCCACCTGTGCCTTCCTCGCCCGTATCGCTGTCGTCTCCTGCTGCCGCTTCATCACCACCCTCTTGCGCACCTGCTTCTTCTACAGGACCATCGGAATGGAGAGAATTTATAAATCGATCAACGACGCCACAAATTGGCTAGAGAATTAGTAAAACTTACCATCACCTCCGTCCGTTGAGGTCTCCTGATCGGCTTCCTCATCCGCCGGTCGGGCGGATACGATCAGCGCCACGCAGAGCACACCGGCCAGCACTAGCAGGAACTTCATTTTAGTGGAATGTGGGAACTAGACTGTGGACTGGACAGTTTTACAGAGATGTACAAAGTGTGTATTCCAACTGATGATCTTTGCCATCCGATCGGACCACTTTTATATCACTCGCGGGGACCAGTTGGATGGAATCAATCCAATGGCCATTGGATCATTGTTGATTCAGCTTTCCATTCAAGTGCAAGCAAACGTTACCCTTCATGTGCAAACAATGGCAAGAGTAAATATGCTTTCCACACGTGTGGCGCAATGGAAGGGACAGATTTTTAATTCTTGCTAGTGATCGTACGCATATTTACCTATCATTATACAATGTTGTTACCGAAGGATGTAAGTTACTAACATATTTTTTCTGCATGAGTGTTTTAAATTTTCAACAATAATTTTTTAAAAATATTTAAAAAACCAGCAAGGAAATCAACAAAAAATCATAGAATTGTTTCTTTCATTCCGCGTTACGGGAAATTTAATCCAATAAAAAAGCATAACAGGTTTGTTTCCTTCTTATATGGGGTGTTTTTTTATTCGTTTCAATTTCCTATGGATTTGTTGTTTTCATTTTAAAATACAACGACACAGGAGGGAAGGGGAAGAGGGGATTCACATTCCGGATGTACATAAATAAGCAGTAAAACGCTAAAAACGGGCCCCTATGCTATCATGCACAAGATAAAAAAAAATACTTTTCCGTTATCAAAACCATTCACACGCCGTTGTAGTATATAGTACGGTTTTTCGCTTCTTTATGCTACTCTCTTAGAAGTCTCATCAGTTTACAATTTTATAATTTTACCTAAAACCTTTTTCCGAACAAAATTTACTCATACTGATACATTGATTGCTGCATTACCGTTTTAACGCACAGTTTTTCCTTGTCCTTATCGCTCTATTTTGGCTTACATCGTAGCAAAGTGGTGGGGTTAGTTAACAAAACAACCAAAAATACTCAAATAATACCTGTACAGACGTAAAACGTAAGCAAATTTCTCTGTTGCACTTCCTTAACAATAACTACAGCATTATCCTAAGGGCTTTCAATAGCAGCCGCGTCGCGTTTTGGCGAAATTTAAAACGAAACATCAAGTAATACAAACACATACAAAATAGTCGTCCTAAATCTAGCTAAATTAGTAATATTGATCGCTAGCTAATAAACACATTTTCATCTCTGGTCAGTTAATTATTTTCACTTTTTCGTAAAGAATTGGTTTGTCGCGCGACAATGTGGGACACAACCAGGCACCGGCATGCACCTATCAGCGTTTTGTCGTCGAGACCCTATAACTTAAGGCACATTTGTTTGTCCTACCCTAGCTCAGATAATTTGTATTTGTTCCTTGCATCGTTTTTTTCGCTTCCCCTAATGTTTGTATAATTTATAATTTTCTTGTTTGTTATGTTATGATACAATAAAGGAAAGTTTTAAAAGATTGCTTTATGCTCCTAGCTTTAACGCGATTTGTTGCTAAAATGGAGGATGATCCCGAAGGTTTTCGATCACTCGAAGATAATGTTAACTAGCCTTTCGAAATTCCCTATTCCTCCTAGCACCGTCCGTTGTCCACAATAATTAACATTCGGTCCGTTGTTTTAGATCAGTCTGTTTTGCTTCAAATAGTGTATTAGTAGGGCGTGGATGAACTTGTACTGCGCGAGCGATGGTATGATGTTGTCACGCTGCTGCCGAATTTGGCCAATCAACCGGGGGATGTCGATGTCCTGTAAAAATGTAGATGGGTTTAATTAAAACAATTTTCTCATACACCAAACGAAAGTTTAAACAATTCGTACCTGATTATGATCGAGCGTATATAGTAGCAAGTCCGCGACTAGGGTGACTCCCGTACGGCCTCCACCTTCGTTGCAGTGTATTAAAACCGGCGGATTGGTATTGTGGGACGGTGGGACTTCCGCGATCGATGCCAACCGAACGGAGTTTAGCTCCTCGAGGAAACCTACAAGCAATAAACGAAACGAAACAAAACGAGATCGATTAAAAATGTTATTCTTCGAATCTTCCCAATGTGAGTTTCTTTATGTTACCCAAAAAATGTCCAACTTCGCCGGGACAGTTCTGATCGGCCCACTCGGTGTAGGACAGATGCCACACGGAACGGTAACGGCGACTTTGCGTGTGGTACGCCCGCAGCTTGCTCGTCGTACATCGGTCCGTTTCTTGGGAGAATTCGCGCCACACTTGGTACTGTTTTTGGAAGGAAATTGAACCTGTTATCTCCATTAACTCTTACACCATTTCTCCAGTCGCATACCTGTCCGTACTCCAGGCACCGTTCACTGGTCTGGGGAATATAGTTGAGCTCTTTGGATAGTTGCACCAGCAGGTAGACGTCCGCTTCCCAAACGCACTGCCAGAAAATGTGCGTCGTCAGTGTGTCGTTGGGGCTTTCGGCCACGATGTAGAACCGTTGCTTATTACCGACCGTACTCTAGGGAGGTTGAAAGAAATGGGAATATTTTGTTCGAAGAATTAGTGTCTTTTAATTTAAAACATTCAATAAAATTACAATCGTTGCCAGCAAACTTTATCTCGAAGAAATCTGTTAGCGCTTCTATTATCGTAAAGGAACGCTGTTTTACATCTAAGAAGGCTATGATTAAGAAATTGAAGAGTATAGTCAGTCGCAAAAGAGTTTCACTTTTCTGAGAGCGATACTATTTTTTTAGTTTTTGGTTTGATAGAAGTTTTCTTGAAACAAGTTTTTTATTGAAGTGAAATTTTAATGAAATGTAATTTCAAATAAACTACTTAAAAATACACTTAAAAAAATTGTCATCAGTTGAGAACATTACAAGAAAACGGTGCTCTCAGCATTCTAAAAAAGTAGTTTGATTGTTAACATTCTAAAAAATAGTTTGAGTGTTAACAACAACATCAAACATTGAAATACCTCATCGACTCTAAGCAAAAACAATCAAATGAAACAGGTAATTGTGGGGTTTCCTAGATAGTTATAATTTAACAGCAATGAACATTAATAAATTAAGGCATAAAAAGTAACTTGTGCCAATAGACTTGTACTTTTTAACGATTTTCCGAGTACTTTTTGTTTGTGCATTTTGAAATCTACACAGAAGCGGTGAATTCGGGGATATAAACGTAGTTTCATAGCTGTTTTAAAATTTGCTCAGTACCATACTTTTAATTTGTTAATACTTTTACTTAATTTTCTTTTTGTAGACCACTTTATTAAACGACTTATGGTACAAATTATAATGTTCATTTTATAATTCCTGTGAAACTACCAAATTTTTCAGATAGAGCCAAAATTAAAATCAGGAGACAACACCAGTTGAACACGAGATAAAAGCTGATGAGTTAGAGGCAAACCTAAATAGCTTAGAGACAAAAGTTGATCCGCTATTTCAATCGTGGGAAGCTTTGAGCCAATAATAAAAAGGCGTCGATTGTAAAGTAGTAGAACAATATTTTCTTACAACTCCAACTAAAAAACAATACCCACCGTTATGTGCGACGCATTGACGTATCCCATCCGGTTGTCCCGCGTCGGCGTAAGTCGCACCCGATTGTTATCGTACGGCAGGTACGTAGGATCGAAGTTCTTGTTCTTGTTGTCCTCCGCCAGGGCGCAGCTGTACGTCGCACTGTCGCTACGTTTTGGGATTCGCTCAAACTCACAGTACAGTTGCGGATCGGCCAGCTTCGATTCCAGCAGCGAACACTAGAGGACAGAAGAAAGGAGATCAGAACGAGAGGTCAGATTAATTAAATCACTCTCGCAAATTGACGCGAGCGCTTACCAATTTCTCCTTGCTTATGTTCGCCGGCAGTGGCTGAAGCCGTGGAAGTCCCGTCGACCATCGGTGCCTCAGCTGGCCCCCGTTTGCACCCTCGTTGAGTGAAGAATTGGCACTACCACCGCTACCCCCACTACCACCCGTACCACCCAACGCACCTCCAGCACCAACGTCGCTGCCCTTCTTTTTGCGATCTTTCTCGCGGCCAAGTGTGGCACTCTTCTGCTTGTCCGAAGACTGTTTCGACCGTCCACCGAGGATCTCCCAGATACGGCGCCGTTTCGTTTCCTTCACCGAGGAAGAAGACGTCGCCGATACGGTGGTTGAGTTGGCCGGGGACGATGACGACCCGTACGGAGTGGTCATTGCCGAAGCACCGGCGTTTGGTTGATTTCGACTGGCGGTACTTCCTCCAACGCTTCCACCCAAGTTGGTCGATCCGGTGATCGAGCTGATGCCGGAATCGTTGTGTCCATTGCGAACACTTCCCCCACTCGCAGTCCCAGTCGTACTTGGTCCGGTTTCGTTCAGCGTGAGATTGGAAAACTGTGACGCTTCGAGCACGTTGTTGGACGAAAGTGACCGATTGATGGGCGTCGGTGGGGAAGGATCCTTGGCCACCGACGATACCGTGGAGGTGCTACTGTTGAGTGAATTTTCTACACCTCCTCCTCCTCCAACGGTTAACTTTACCGACAGTTTACTTCCACCGTCGACAGAAACCGGCGCCGAATCGGTCGATGTTCGGGCGGCAGGTGAAGGTGGTGGTGCCATTTCGGCCACCCGTGCCTGCTGTTGGAGCTTCTTGTGCTCCCTTACCATTGCCGTCGGGGGACCAGAACCACCACCACCACCACCACCTCCCACTTCCTGTTGGTTTAACGCGCTAAACGACACCGTCGGTGCGTTGGTGTTCGTTGGGGTTTGTGGTTGCGGAGGGGATGGAGTCGCCGGCATTGGTCTCATCGCTGGCTGCTGGACACCGGGTGCCGATTGGACACTGGCCGTTCGATTCCGTATCTCCCCGAGCATCGTCGTCTCGCCTTCACTCTTCCACGGAAGTGGCACGTTTTCGTAGATCGGTTCGATCGATCCGTTGATGTGCTGGGACGATCGGTGCAGATGCTTCGTGGCCAACCCCAGTGCGTGCCCGTTGGCCGTGTTGTGGTGATAGGACGAAGGACTGTCACTTCCGGAGTTGGTGTTCGCATTCGCACCACTTCCAATCAGCAGATGTTCCACTCCTCCCGGCACGTAGTAGAACACATTTCCGGCCGGTTGCATTCCCGTCGGTTTCGTCGGTTCGATGAAGTTTAGATTCTCGTACGTCCCGTGGGGAAGCATCGTTTGGGAGTGATGGAGCTGCTGCTGCTGCTGGGGATGATGTGGTGGGTTATACGCGAACAGTTGGCCACTCTGGGAGAGGTGGTGAGCGATCGGGTGTTGTTGGTGGTGGGGTTGTTGGTGCGCATGATGCTGGAGATGGTGCAGGTGGGGATGGTGGGCTAGTAGGGGACGGGATGATACCAGGTCGGGACTAGATCCGGACACCTGCGCACTGCGCAACCCAAGCAGTGCCCGATGAGAAGCCAGATCCGGTGTCGAAGTCGAACTGAGCCGGTTCGCCGGATACGGAGGAGGTGGTTTCGGAAGGCGCATCATCTTAAACCGATGCGTCATACCGTACTCGGACGCATCGGAGTAGTGCGGACCGATGATGTGCGTGGTCGTGTGGTGCGTCACATCCGGGTACGGTTGCTGATGAACTTGCTGTTGTTGTTGCTGCTGTTGCTGCTGTTGCAAATGTTGTCCATAGTATGAAACGTCCGGCTGGCTTCCGGTAATACTGTACTCGAGATGATGCGGTGCCGTCTGCTGGTGCTGCTGCTCCTGAGCGTTGGCCAGCATTTGCGACGCGGAGAGGTGAAGCAAACTTCCGTTGACGAGCCGCACGTCGTTGCTGCTCGAGCGATACTTTTGCTGTATGGCCGTTTCGTAGTCCGGCGCTGGCCGGTACGTTGGCAGCAGTGCCTTCAGTCGATTCCGGTCCGGTGTCAGGTTGTTATTGCTCAGGTCCAAGCAGGACGAACTTTGGGCCCGATTTATAAGCGACGCGTTCGAACCGGCCGGATGTAAACCCCAGCTGGAACCGAGCCCGGAACTGGCGTACTCCAATGGCAGCGCGTTGTTGTTGGTGGTGGATGAGTTAAGGTTGATGTCCAGCCCGGAGGACGCTTGCGGCAGGGACGACCGGGACGACTGCATGATACTGTTCGCGTTGAGATTGTTGATGCTTCCACCTCCGACACCGGTTGCGATCGTCGCATTACTGGAGGAAAGGTGACCTCCACCGCCCGGTTGGGTGTCGACCATGGCGTTGTTCCACATGTTCGCCGAGTGTGCCGCCAGTTCGTGCGTGCTTGGCCAGCTCGTTGTCGACGGTGCCAGCTGGTTTGTGCTTCCCTGGTACGGATGTTGTTGTGATCCTCCGGGCGAAGGACTTGGCTGGTGGTGTTGTTGTTGCTGCTGCTGCTGCTGTTGGCCATGCACGTACTGCTGCTCGTTCAGCAGATCGTCCCGACTGTCGTTTAGATTGTCGGCCATGTTTTGGAACAGATTGAGGTTCATCTCGCTCGCCTGAATCTGGTTCTGCTCGTAGGTGACGAAGAACCGGTGCTGCAGGGCGCAAAGCTTCCAGATGTACCGCCCGGTTGCGACGTCCGCCACCGTAAACCCGGCACTCTCCTGTGCCACCGTGCACTCGATGTTGAACGCACGCTTGTGGTTCACGACGTTCGTGATGTCGCGCCAGGGGTAGAACTTGTTCGTGTCGCTCGCCACGATGATGCCCGACACTGAGATTCCTAGCATTACCTCCAGCCCCGTCTCGTTTTTGGCCGTAAACGTCTCCTGTCCGTACCCGTCCAGCTGCTGGCAGGCCGAAATGTACAGGCTCTCCGCATCCCCCTGTGTGACATTGTGCAGTTCGTGTGCCTGTTGGATCACCTGCTCGGTAAGTGCCTCGAGTAGGTTCGCCCGGACCATCTCGTGCGGGAAGGCGAGCAGCGTCTTCAGGTACTCGACCGTATGCCGATCCTGATGATTGCCGTACTCCGCCTGCCGGCTGTAGTTGGCCAGGATCACGGCCTGCCGCGGATCGCAGCTAATCCGTCCCTCCACCACATCGTGCTTCAGCTGCAGGAAGTAGTAGTTGCGCGTGCCCTCGTCCTGGATCAAACTAACCCCGGACAGCACGTAGTACATGACGCGCAGGTGGAGCACCTTCGAGTTGGCCGAGTACTTTTCCAGCTGCCGGCTAAGGGGCCGTTCCAGGTCGACCCAGCGCATCTCATCGTTCGTGCCCTTGACGACGTACCGCAAGCCGAAGAACTCCGGCTGCTGGATCGAGATCCGCTGGCAGACATTGTCCAGACACTCCTGGCCGGTGCTTTCCGAGCTGAGCGTGCAATCGATCTTCGTCGAGGAGTCTAAAACAGGAGGTTGGAGAAAGGGAGAATAAGATAAATTTTCAGTCGCAACGAACAGGGGGCGTATTCTAACGGTGGACACACACTAATTGAGCCGCTAGCAATAAATGAAACCAAAAATCTGACCACAAGCACAAGTTAAAGTGTGATAACTGTGACGTTGACGTTTTTTTTCGAAAGGAAAAAATTGGTGATCGATACGATCGAGTACGATGGACGATGGTCTTCTAAAATAATTCGATTACGGATTATTGTAGGCACATTAAAGATTAAATCTGGAACTATTTCCAATCGATAACTTCGAATTTACATTCAATTTATTTCATTAAAACAGATGGTATATTTCCAACACAAAATGTTCTAGATGTATATTTTTAATGATTTCTACCGAAAATTGTTTTCATTAATTTCTTTTTTGGATCTTTGATAGTTTAAAAATATTCTAATTCTCAAACTTCAGTAGAAAATACTTAATACTTTGTTTGCCAAAAATAAACAACGTTACATTTTCAAAAAGATATTTTATAGCCCAGAAACTACCAAAGTTTCCTCAAATAATGGAGAACTTGCAAGAAGATTGGGTTGAAATATTTATAACAAAAATTTATCCACAAAGATAGTGATGTAACAATATGATTTCACATGAACCTTCAACCTTCAAATACAGATCACTTCCAAGAAGCGTTGTTATGTTATCATTGCCGACCAACCGAAGATGTCAGAGATTTAAACCACCTGCGAAAATTGGCGCCAGATTTCCCTTGCTATGCTGTTATCTTAACAAGCGAGGCAATAAGCCTCGTCAATATGGAGAAAAGAAAAAGAATCCGAAGCAATTGACAACATTACAACAGCATTGATGGATAAATCAACGTGATCGACAAGATGTCAACGAGACTATATAATTAAAGCCACACACAAGCGGTGATAAGAAAATTAAACCCGAAGATGGCAGTTATCGAAAATATCTGTTCATAAGCTTCGATGTTGTCTTTTGTTTTCTTCTTTTATTAGAAGCGCGCAAACCAACGCGTAATTGAACGTTGCTTGCACGTCTTCGATTGGACTCAGACCTTTGATACATTGCTGTCATTCCTTAGGAACCTCGCGAATCGAACCGCAGTGCCGCATTCGCGACCGAAAACAAAAGACTCATTGTTGTTCTGTTTTATGACACTGCAATGACAAATCCCGCGCATCATCCAATTTGTTTGATGCCTCCAAACTCCGCAAATACGTGATGATGGCATTCGTCGCCAATGCAACCGCGACGATTAAGCCCACACCGTCGTTGGGGTCTATAGAGAGTGCGACCTGACTCACGAACCGGAAGACCATAACTCGTTGTTTAGTCTTGCCCGTTCAAGGGCAACACATCGCTTCGGCAGCCTCGGTTGATGTGATCTTTTCCGATCGGGTTTTGTAGACTTTAGTCGATGCGCAAGGGGAAACAATTAAACGGGTGATTGTGTTTAATCGTACCGCGTACGTGCGGGTCGACAATTGCCGGGCCCGGGGCGGGTTCGAGACCAGGAAAAGGGAACAAGGGAGCGGCTTATCCTCAACGTGTGGCCACTTTGTCATGACGGACAACCAAATCACCAAAACGGCCTATCTGGCAGTGCATGACAAACACGTGGAAGTGAACCTTTTTGGTATAAGCAGAGGGTTTTTTCACATTTTTCCCTGTATCAAATTTTCGCGGCCATCAACATAAAACAAATCTAAATCGCAAATTGCAGCAGTAATATTACATGTATAGAGTAGTGGTAAAAACCGAAACCTATGTAAATCCAATGTTAATAGTATCCCATTATTGTCCCTGATAAGAAATAAACTAACTGTAACTGTAACTGAACCTTTTTGGTAGTTGATATCCCGAGGAAGTGTTACATTTTTGGTATTTTTCAGAAAATGTGCTATCCACGGAGTGTTATGGAAAAATAGGATAAAGATTCAGCTGGTTTGGATTTTTAATTTTTGTTTTAAATTCGTTTTGGTAAGCGGAAAAATGGGGAATGTTTAGAAATAACAAAATTTGGACTATAAATTGCCTTAAGAAATTAATCCATCGTTTTACTGATTTTGGAGTAAAATATGGAACTGGTACTTATTTCCTACATCAAAAGGAAAAATTAGAAACATTTCAAGACGTGGTTTGTGAAAACTTCTTCTTCTTCTTCTTGGCGTAACGACCAACTTGGTCATGCCTGCCCCGTAATGGGCTTACAAGACTTTTTCCCTTTTGTACGTGGATAGTCAGTCCTCTCGTACAGGGAAGGGCCCGGTCTCGGATGGGATTCGAACCCACGCCGTCGAGGTCATGGGCCGAGTTTCTAACCGGCGCTACCGCTCGGCTGTCGCGGACCCAATAGTTTTGTGAAAACTATTTCTTGCATAATAGAAATGTTTTATTGTTTATGCTTTCTATCCCTTCTATCATTTGTAGAAAACTTTAATTTTCAAACGAAACTCAAATGTAATTCTTATGCAAAACTCTTAAACCCGAAGCAATACAAAAACTAAAAACCTTGAAGCAAAATTTGTAAGGTTTGGAAAAAAAAGTTAGGATCACTAATTTCCCACGAAAAAAAACATTACCCCAAATAGGGCATAGATTACCGTATTCACGCATTTCCTACACACCAAAGTTTATGGTACAGCTTGGGTGAAGCTTGACCGCGTGTTCTTTGGAGTCGACGCGGCCACGTGCGCCGTCCGAGAGGGTGAGTACCGTTCGGTTTTACCGGTACCGAGCCATTCAAACATTACCACGCTTTGCAGCAAACGTTCCCTTTTTTTTCGTACCACATCTTCACCATGATGATCTTCAGACCGGGAGAAGAAGTTAGTTGTACTATGTGTACCAAAAACTGTTACGGGAAAGATTTCGAGGGCATGCTAAAGACGGACGAGCGGACCATCATACCGTTTATCGTGCCGGTTTTACGTTGATATAAAAACGAGCACAAACATACACACACACCCCGGACAGAGTTTTGGAGCCGAAAAGATTCGGGCAAGACATATTAGCCACCCCCGGGGCCGGGTGGCTTCTTATCATCGCATTCCTTCCAGGTTCGAGAAGGGTAAAAACATACCAATAAACAGACAAAGAGACCCATACACATGTGGGACCGAAGTCACAATCAGCCAGCAGTGTCAGTTGAGCGGGGGTTGTAAATTTGAATAATCTAACGACGAGACGAGACATAGGGAGTTTGGGTCCCTGGTAAGCCCCCTTTTTTTCGAGGGATGACGTTGGGGCAGAGAGGGCATCTTGTTTGTCCTGTGCGGGGAAGGAATGTTGTTTGACGCCCGCGATAAATGCAGCGACAGGTTGGGTTGTAAAATCACCACCACCACCACCATCAAATGGTATGTTAAATCTGTAGCTTTGACTAACGTTTTAATGATATTGACTCTCCGCAGCGCGCAATGGGGATCGTATATGCACGCACGACACTGTAAGGTGAATTGCTCGCGACGATTTTCACGTAGGTTGGATCAACTTACTCAACACGGACACTGTTAACTGGAGCATGCTGACTTGTGGAAGCTGGGTGGATGGATCACACGGCACACATCAGAGTCACACCAACTCCCAACAGTCTGTCTCTCGGGTTGAACAAATTCTAAACTTTGCGTGAGCCGGAAGATAGTTCTCGCCCGACTGGATCGTGTAGGAATCCTCCTCGATCCACCTTACACACGGCGATCACGTTTCACGATCACACTCCGGCGTGTATAATAAACTCGATTCTGGCCGTTCGATTATTGGCGTCGCTGCTCAATCGCAATGACATCATCACCGGGCAGTCCCGGGGGAGTCGCACCTTAGACCGTGTATGGAACGACGATCATTAGCATCTCCCCGCCGGCGACTTGGCTTATACGGCGCGAAGGATATGGTTCCACGTGAGAATTATTCACCCACTTGAGGCGAGGGAAAAAGAAACAAAGTTTCCTCCCCTAACCCGCCACTTAACCAGCGCACCACTACCACTGATCTCCGATTCGCGCGGTCCGGGAAGATGTGGCCACCCACTAAACCGAACGGGGCAGAGAGTTTGGATTGCACGTAGAATGTATGTTATAAAAACACAAGCCAGTCGTGTCCGGTGGCTCGCTGGTCTGCTCGGGACTAACTACCACCTCACGCACATTCACGATGGCAACCCTCCGCGCAATGTAACGGCTGGAGTTTGCCGGGGCGGCCCGAGTTTGTGGGCGGCGTCGTCGGTGTCCAGTTACGGCGGTAGTGATGAGTTTGCTTGAAAAGTTTCCCATCAAAATTTAATCTATCATTAAGATAATAGAAATTTCATGGCGTTTTTGGAGGAAGCATCTGATTTGCTTTAGATTTCATTGCATTTTAGCTTAAATTTGATAATTTTCAAACACATAGCAAACATTTGTACAGCATTAGACGCACTGTTCTTCCATGGCATATTATAGGAAATTTGGAAAAAACCGTCTAAATGTTCCCTCCTATATCACTTGCTTACATGGTTCTGTTTTTTCACCAATTCAGAAAATTTTGTTATTATTTAAAGATTTTTTAAAATTTCTCATATTTACTAAAAGAAAACAGTATCCAAACATTTCAAAATTCAAAATTCTCACAGGTATGAAATATTGATATTGTATTCAAATAGCATTACTAACGTTTATGTGTAGAATGCATAGCATCATGTTGTAAGTTTCGACATATTTTAACCGTCTGATAAGAATCTGCACGATTAAACAACGATACAAAGCATTCAGAAAACGATTAGCTCATACAAACGCTTATTTACTATGTTTTACAACAATTTTATCTGTTTATGATGATTGATTTTGGTTTAGTGTAATACGGCAATCATGTTAGCACAGCTTTAATTTTATATTAAAGAATTCAAATTAAGTTTCAAGACTATAACGAATTGTAGAAAGCTTATCATGGCATTGAAAATTACATTGGAGAATGTACATCGGCTCATTTGCAATAAAAATTTTCAATGATCGTTGAAATTCAATAAAGTGATGTTTCCTGATCGTTGAGATAAGATACTTCATAACAATATTTATTCTATTTCTTTAGCTTGTGTAAAAAAAAGTACAACACCGTTCCATTAACTTTTCAACGCGTGTATGTGTACTACCTTCCAACACCCCTTCCGGGACGCCCCCTCGAACGGTTCCATGATTCAGGGCTCGTACACTCATCAATGAGACGTTTCCCTACCAGCACCATCACCACCTCCACACATCACACAACGATACACATTGAGTTGTTTTAATTTTTTCAACCACTTGCTGAAGACGAACGAAACGGTCATGTTGAGGGGCCGTTTTCCAAGGATTTTCTAAAACGCTATGAAGTTTGTCGTCACGCATTCCGCCGCGATTGTCGCCGTGGGCACGCGTAAGTACATGGCCAAGTCAAACGCGATTTGTCCACGAGCGGGGAAAAGAGCTGGGTGGTGGAGGTGCGGCTTTGTACTTCTTATCAGTATCACACCACGAAAGAAGACAATCTTTGAAGGTTGAAGCAACAGCAAGTAAGAAGCAGAAGGACGAGTGAAGTTTCTTTACATTTCTCTTGCTGGGAAGATCTTGTACTTGTACGTTCATGGTCGAAAATACATTCAAAGTTGCATCAACTAAGGATAAAATCGGTTTCCTCCTGCAACCCCAAAGGCCGTAGAGGCGAATTCTGTAATGCATTCGTTAGAGAAGTAAAAAGGAACCAAATCAAGCACAAGAACCGCCCATGACGCAGCAATGCCTTGACTTGTTCTTCTCCAAGAATAAACGGGTCAATAGGTCTCCGCCGTTTGGAATGCGCCATCGCTTATCCTATCGAAGCAGGCCGTTTCGCAGCGGGCGTCTTGGCGGTGCGTTATCAAAGCAGGTTAAAAACACACAACCCTTAAACTTACACACACTTACGTGATATGATAACGACAGATGAAGATGCCGAAGCAAGGGAAAAGAAAGGTGAAGGAGGTTCAAAACCGGGGCCTTTGGTTCTCAGATACCAGAGGTGGAGAATGTAAATATTTGTACATATTTGCACCGAACTCGCGGTATGTGATGATACCGGTGCCATTGTCAGGCCCGGGAACATTTATCTCTAGGAGCAGCGCACCGTTTTACGAAACGGCTGGTAGAGATCAGAGATTTGGGCAAGATTTGTTTGAGACCTAGGCCTGAATTTCGGTGTGGAATTCGTCCTTTTGTACAGCAGCACACTTTTGTCCTACAATCTTTACTCTTTGATAATTAGGTTTTTGTGTATCTCGATGGTCGGTTGTGTGCATTTCAAAGGTGGAAGTAGAAGTAAAAGCTTATACTCTCAATTTCAAGTTGAGAATCAGTTAGAGACCTTTTTGTGAAACATTCAGGCTGGATACAAGATCAAGATTTAAAATGGTTTCAAATTGGAAACCTTCAAAGCATATAACAAGCGCCGAACTTTTATATTTAAATCAAGTTTCCAAAATATTTTTTTCGGAATTAAATAAATTCTTTTCCGTGCTTCAGCAAACTCTGTAATTAAAATCAAACTAAATCGTCTAACTGAATATTAAAGTGGAATAGTTATTTTTTCCTTTAATCATAAGTACATCAGTCAAATTGAAGGTGAATGAAGAGGAAATTGACGCCAGACCATTTTTGGCATTATAATTACAAAACATTTTAAACGATTATTAGTAGCTAGTGATTAGTACCAACACTTTATAATATGAATTCTATTTTGCAAACAATATGAAACGCTTCAAAATATTTGAAAACATCGGTCTCGGTGGACAGAAAGGGGTAAAAGGGTTCCGTTAGCAATTTTATGCCTGTAGTATCGACTCGTGGATTTCGTATCCATCAGCATTCTGACCCCCAGTCAACGGAAAGCCTGAGCCATTTTTCACGCACCAAAGCCAACCGGGGGAAGGGAGTGGGAGACGACTTCGGGAGTCTTGCCAAACAGCGACCAATTTGCGACATTTGCAACAACCGGCCCGAGCTGACCGGTTCTGCCGGCGTGTCCCTTTCCGTTCGGGTTTAGCTGGGTTGCGAAAAGCAAACACACGCAGCAAAACCCACCCGACAAAAGCAGAACCAACGCGGCAAGGCGTAGCAGAAGCAAAAATGCAAATGTTTCATGGTATGCGAATTTTAGCATGAGCACGTCACTGTTATTTGATTGCCAATTTGATCTTTCGCCTCGTCGCGCGATCGTCGTGGGGGACGACGTTATTGCAGCGTCCGAGATACCGAGGCCGGGCGGTAGGATTATTCAGTCCAAGAAGAAGGCAGCGTTTTGTGATCACATTTTTGCACGTCGGACACCTTCTGCCGACGTGGCGCCACGCGACTGGAATTCGTCATCCGTCGTCGAAGTTTGGAGAGGTTCATCTTCAACGAACGATGATTAATCCACGGCGTTCCGAAGAACCCGTGCCCGTTCTTCGGCCCCTAACGGTCGCTGCACACTTTTCCCCATCGGAATCACTGGACGGTGACCGACGGGGCAGCGGCGGGTTCGAGAACGACCGTGAGCCAAAGGTAGGTGAACCGAAGCCACCCGTGTGCTGCCGGTTCGGAGCATGGAGTAACTAATATTATACAATTACGTCCGCTTGTTATTCGGCGTCGGGGAATGTCACCCGGCCGGCCGATGCTTCCGTCCACGAGCAGCGGGAACGACGCAGGTTTCATGTTGGTCACGGACCACGGTCGACGGCGTGTCGGACCGGACGCTAGCATTTGTAAAATAGACAGCATCCGATCCCCCTAGTTCTATTGAAAAGAACCCCGGTCATATTATAATTATTGAAGAGATTTTCATTTTGTAAAAATCAAAATATTTTCCAAATGCTATTTGTTTATTTTCCTGCATCAATGTTGCAAAATTAACATGAATTACTCGATCCATTTTATCTCAATAAATTAAATCTAATATTTAGCGTTGCATTCAGGGCAACTGCAACACTCTTGCATCGCTTGCACCTGCCTGCAACTCTGGTACGGTAAATTAATTTGTATGTTTTTGAATGAAACAATTTGAACGTGTCGCTCCTTCAAACCCTTTCCAGTCGAACCAATATTGTAGGAGTTTTTTTTTTACAATTTTAAAGTGTAATTCGCTCTTTGGAATGTTTTACAAACTAACCTCGGGGACGTTAAAACCATGAAAATAAGGAAAAATAATTAAGTTTAAAAAAAACACCCCGATAAAGTGGGAAGTTCATTACGTTTTGGAGGAGTTTTAATTCATTCTTGTGGTCGTGTACCGTTAGTGGAATTCGTCGGTGTGGGACGACAATGTCCAACCCTCTCGGGAAGGGCCGAAACCTACTCACCCAGATGATCGACCGATATGACGAACAGACTCTTGGACATCACATTGTAGTGCCGGGACTTTTTCAGCTTCAGTCCGAACGGCATTTTGAGAGCGTTGGATTTTTCAAACGTTGACTTGATGACGGTTTTGAGACGGGGTAGTTTTTCCCACTCCTACCACTTTTCGCGCTGTTGTTGTTTTGTTTTAAGGGTTCTTCCTCTGTCTCCCCCCGGTCAGTGGCCTGCTACACTTATTTTTCACTGTATTTCATTTATTTTTTTTTCATCAACGAAAACGCCTACGGTTTGCCTTTCGGAAGGAATTTGATCCCCGTTGCCCGGTTCTCTGCGACACACTTGCACCGATGAGGCACGCTAGGAATTACGTTCAGCTTTTTCGCCCCGGCGAGCATTTTCACCTTCCGCTTTTTTTTTTGATGAACTAATAACACATTGCTTGCGCTTGACATTCGATCGTTTCTCCTCTCATCCGCCTGCACAGGTGTGCAGGTGCATACGTTGTCATATCACCGAAATGCAACCGACGTCGGCGAGGGATCACCGATGACCGCGTCCTCCGCGCACCCTTTTGCTTCCCCTCCTGGCCACCAACACCACCACCGCCACCAGAGACGAGCACGGGACGACCTTCTGCGTTACGCTGGTAGTTGATTTGCCCACTTTTGACACGACAGCGATTGCACTACTGGCATTGCATTTACACCTCATTTTTGCTGCACTTTCAACATCGACGGCATCTGAGCACGACGACCACCGCCAGCAAGGGGCGCGGGAAAGGTAGGGGAATAATTTTCCAATTCCCGACGTTTGACCAACGCTCCTACGGTGACACGCTGGCCATTTGGGGGGAGCACACACACTTTTCTACCAATGACGACGACGACGATGAGGACCGCGACTAGACGGAATGCATTCCACGGTCGGTTTTGTGTGTCAACTGCACGCTACATTGGGAAATGCAGCAGCCGATCGTGGACATTTTACCTAAAATGTGCTGGTCACTGTAACATGAAAAAGGCACTTTGCACGTTTTGCACCCCCGGTTCCCTTCGGCAGGCTGGCGAACGATTGATTTCACTAAATTTTGTCTAACCTACACACCTCATCTCCACGTCGTAACTTTCTTCTTTTCTTCAGCCGAGGATCGCGATGATGATCGCGGCGATCGGTGGTCAGTTTCGCGGCCAGCAGCGGCGGAAGGCTATGGGATGAAATGGCGTACGCGTATTCACGAAACACAATGAATGAAACACCGCACGGAAGGGGCCGAATGCACTGCCAAATACTAGATAACGGTGGTCGTCAGTACGGAACGGTTGCGTCAATGATTGCGAAGGATGGACGGACGGATCAATTTGTACACGGAACCGAGCAGCACGACATTCTCGACGAGAAACCAAAATAGAAATGATGCGGACAAGCGAACCGCTCGTTTTGACGTATGTCAGGGGACGTATGCTGGATATATCAACCTTGCGACCAAGGTTCCTTGAACAAAGTTTAAAAAAACCGCTGAAATTTTAGTTTTCAACCAATTTTTCCATTCCGTCTATGATTGAGGAATGTTTCGGAACTTTTTAATATGTAACAGAATTTAAAATATGTGTGAAAGAAGTTAAATTGTACAAACAATTTTATTCCTTGAACCGTTTTCTACAGTTGTCCCTTCAATTGAATTGTATCCTCCAAACAAAAAACGTTGTAGATTTGGCAGACTTTTAAAACTTTCACAGCTTTGGAAAAATGAGTTGTTTCAATTATTTCAAAAATTACCAGTCAATTTACCGATTCAATGACCTTACCGGTAAAAATCACTTGCACCACAAGGTTGTTATATGCATAATTCGTGCTGGTATAACTTTGATCTAAATTTAAATGACCACTAACGGCTGGGAAAAGATTTAATGTAAAAAATTAAAAGTTTTTAGCATTGAACCCGCATTGAACTGAAACAGAACTGAATAAACGCACAGCCTACCATATGGTGGGATTGTTCTACAAATTTAAGAGCTACAAAAAAGGGCTGTTTAATAGAAGCGGAGCGGTCCTCCTGCATTGTTTTTCTTCCGTACTGTTCATCTAGAATGGTATAGAATTTTTTAAACAGTTTACGCCTTTTTCTGGATGTTTTTCTGGCAATAAACACATTTTCCAACAGAAGATGTTTTCTTTCTGTAAATAAAGAAGCATTTAGTAAAGATTTTCGAATTGAGCGCCTTCTTACGCTGCTGCAGACGACTGAACATCTGCAAGACATGTTTCTTAAATGTAATTATTACGTTAAATGTAATATTTTTTCTTTCTTTTCGCTACGTCTTTTGAATGAAATGTTTTATAACAAATTGGATGAAAGGGAAAATGATACCCTGTTTCTTGTTTTTGCTATGAATTTTAGTTGCTTTGAATAAGATGCATAATTTTAATTCTCTTTCTCTATGTGTTTTAGATGCAGCTTTTTTTAATTCGTAATCCGAGCATTTGATGGATTTCAGCGGATTAAATTGGCTCGGATGTTGCCTTCCTCTATGCTGGTGATATCTCAGTAATATTGGATCTGAAAATACTTTCGTATGTTTCAAATAACCTGAAAAACATGTGCTGACCGTTACAAATATGTGGGTGTCGGATGCGTAAACTAAACGCTACAGTTTCTCGTGTTTAGTTTTTTTCCAAAAAAGCACCGCTAGCATGTAAAAGAAAGGAAAAACTCCACCCCGGATTCTCAAGTCAAATCTGAACTTTTATTCCATTTGTCTCTTGTTGCAGATTTTTTGTCAAGTAACATAGTACAATCTTCCTTAGGATAAACAATAGAAACCGTACGGTTTTTACAATACAATACGTTTACAACTTATATCGGTGCTGTAAGCACGTTCGTTCTGCTCTGCTATGCATACATGAAACTGCTACATCGCTAACACTGGTACAGGAACAATAAATAAGCTTAAAATTGAGATGCCCTCGGCAGATTGCCTTCGTCAAAACGGAGCCCTTCTGCAAGTGTTCGCCCCTGCTAGCTAACGATAACGGTTTTAACTCTTCTTTTTGCTTCCTTTTGTTGTAAGCTTCCCGTTCTATCGATCCGTTTCTCAAGCTTAGATTAAAACTCGTTTTCGTCCCCTTAATTATCGTCTCTCGAATGAGTCGTCCCTCCGTCTATAGCACTGGACCCGGCCTACGAACATGCGCCGCCGTTTCCACTTGACTTTGCGGGCACTACTAACGAGGAAGTTATGATAAAATGCTTGGCCTGTGGTCTGTTAGTATGGTTGGTGTGTGTAGCTAAACTCTTAAATATCACAAAAGACGTTGATCACGCAAAACGGGACCAGAGCGTCCACCGTTCCTCGGTTGCGTCCGTTCCTGACTGGCATGATGGCGCGCTGATGGTTTTTACCAGTTGGAAATTTCCCGCGTACGCTCTAGCGGGGGTTTCCTGTGGACGAGGACAAAAGGAAAATGCACGGGGTTTAGTATCATGAACAAAATATAATAGGGCACTCCTTACGGAAGCATTCGCGAGAGAGCCACTTTGTGCAGCGACTGGGACATGGCAGCGGCGGACGCGATGCTGGACGTGGAGTCCTGCGAGATCGTACGCTGGATGCCCTGCGGTGGCGTCTGCTGGGCGCGTCGGAACGGATAGCGCCACGGAGACTTGGGCACATCATGCTGGAAGCCACGGTTCTCGATACCCATCTTGTCGGTGTTGGCGTCACGTGCTTTCGAGGAGAGGCGTCTAAAATGATGGAGAAGTTAAGTATAAATTGGGATGCTTTTAGTTTTGAGTAATAATCAACTATCTGCTCGCCATAAACTAATTATTTTAGGCATAGAAATTTCTAAAGCCAAGAGTATGTTTATCTATGTATCACTTACCGAAGAATGCGCGATCCAAGGCCGGGCGGTTCTTCCAGGCCTTTGCTGTTGCGCTTGCGATAGCGGACGTCATGCGATTCCTCCAGAATAACGTGCCGATCGTACGGTGTGTCATAGTAAACCTGTGGAGATGACAGAAGATGAAAATGCGGTCTTCTCTTGGAGCACACGCAGTGTCCGTCGCGAACCTACCTCCAGAATCGTCGAAAACCGATGCGGCCATACAAGATCGATGATGGAAATGACCAGTCCCACGGAGAAGCACAAAACGCCTGGAAAAGGAGGAAGTGAATGAGAAGAGAGGGGCCGGAATTTTCCACGGATGGATTGAGGTACCTGCGATGAGCACGAGATAGAAACACCAGCCGAGATGGAAATCGATCTGGGCACCCTCGATGACGATCATAAGCGGTCGTTTCGGCAGCATGGAGCTGTAACCGATGCTGGCTCCGATCAGCAGGGCTCCGGTGAGGGTCATGGTGTACGCACCGTAGCGAGGCACCGCCACCAGGAGCAGATTCATCAGGAGCCACGCGGCAAACGACGCCCTGAGGGAAGAGGGATCATAGGAATAGATAAAAGTTAAGCTTACTTGTGAAAAATGACTATATTAAATATTAACAAAAATGAATAATTTAAATAAAAAAGTGAGAAAATTAAGTTTTTTAATCATTTTAAGAGTTTAATGGTGTATCTGATATAATATAATTTATAATATCTAGCTTTAAATTTAACAAATGAGATGATCAAAGATACCGGAAGGATTAAGAAAATTTCGAGAAGCTTAATAAATAAAAATAAATAATAGAAACTTAAAAAAATATAATAAAAAGCTAATGATGGAGAAAAAATCCAAAACTTTTGTTTAAAAGCAATGTTCAACAAATTAGTTGAAGTAGGTATAAATGTGGTTATGTATGCTTTATCAATTTGGAATGTAAAATACGTTATGTAAAATTTAGTTAAACGTTAACTAAGTGGAAATGCCTTACCATAAGAGGATGCTAGCGTAATAACCGGCAGCCCGGTATTGGCCACCCCAGGCAAACCCTTCCTGACCCAGGCTAAAATATTCGGCCACCGTCAGGATCGGATACGGCAGTCCACGCTGCAGCGCGTCCCGGTACGAGTTGCCCATGTCGTTCGCCTGGTTCCAGCTGAACCGCTCGTTGAAATCGATGTCCGGCGGCGTCCAGTTGCCGACCGGCAGTGCCGTCAGCGTGATGTTGATGTGCATCAGTCCAATGTGAGCCCCGATCCGGGCCGGAAGCTTTTCGCGCGAGAACGCCCGGTACGGCGCGACGATCGTCGATTGGGCCACATGCCAACCGGAACCGAGACGGCTTACTGGAGGAGGGAGAAAACAAACGAAACAAAGAAAAGGAAATGCGGCATCAAAAAAGGAAGATATGAACGTCTTGGAGTGTTTAGCATCGCGTTGCCAAAAACCTCCGTCGTCAGCGATTTTGCGATTTGAAGCTGATTGTTCCGCTTTGCCGGTTCCCGCGAGGTGCTATCCGCGAGAACTGTCGAAGATTGGCAGCTTTTAGTATTTTTTTTTTGGCGACCCACTCGAGGGGAGTCGGAAGACGATTTTATTTTGCCTCATTAACACTGGCATTAAAATTTCAGTTGTTTTATTATGGTTTTATCCAACACAAAGGATGGCATGAAAAAAACCAACCACAACTCATCTACATCAAACATGAAAACGAAAAACAAATAAAAATCCTCTCCTCAGTTAGAGGAAGAATTTTTTATACTTTAAAGAAGCACCTCCAACCAGAGAACATCCGGGCGCAAAGAATGGACGGGAAAAGGGGCAGGAAATATGGCCCAAAGTCAACCGGACCGGAAGGGACGATGGAACATCTTGCTGTAAGATCTCGAAGTACGATTGTTTCTTAGTGGTTTGTGGTCGTTAATGTGCGACGTTTAGTCGCGAACATGACGGTGTGCGATTGTAAAATCTGCGCAACGGAAGGCTTCCAATGAAACACGCATTAATGAGCTTTTGGTTGGATTGTGGGTGCCACAAAGGAATCGCAAATGCACAATCTGTCTTATACGTTTTTGTTTTTGTTCATTTAGCAGGTTTTTGTGAGAATCCAAATGGTTTACTCGAGCAACAATTTTAGGAGAGAACTTAAAAAAAATGTTTAAGTCCAATACTTTAGTGTGGAATATTTGTATTATGTGTTTGGAAGTTGAATACAATCAAATATAACACAAAATGGTATAGAATAGATAATTTGAAGAATGATTTTAATTTCGGTCAAACTTTCCTGAATAAATGGCCATAATGTCAAATGACAAAAATTAACGGGTAAAAAATAATAGGTAAACATGTACTTTGCTGTAGCTATTACAGCTACTCTCTGGGTTATCGGAAATTCATTTAAAATCCGTTTTTAACTAGTAACATTATGTTCGATTGCCAATTGACAAATTTTTAGCTTCCAATCGTTTGTTTCTCGCCTATAAAGTAGCATAACTTGTCCTTATTGGGTGCCTTTACTTACCTAATATGACTAGTCCAACGAAGAGACTTAAGGTAACGGTAGTAAATGTTGTAAATTTCTGAAAATAAAACGAAGAGAAGAAAAGAGACAAAATGTGTTAAAAAAAGTAAATGAAAGAAAGATTAAAGTAATTGAAAATTGAATTTTAACTGTTCATCTCATTAATCACTCCTTTTATGATCTCCTTTACGTATGTTATTTATCCTACAAGAGACGGTGTGTTATTTTATTATTATTTGGCAAATTACAACCTGTTCTTCGCCTTACTACCCCGATATAGCAATGGTCAATAAATCAGAGCTGCGTGTTTAGTCGTGCAATAAATCAGACAAAATGATCAATAATGCTGCACCGATGCAGCAGCATCAGCATCGATCGAAAAAAACAAGAGGCCGGTCGATTTATCGGCCATCAATCAATACGGTCCTCGGTACGGATTCGGGGCGGTCGTCCAAAGTCGCGAAACGTGAGCATGTTCGTTCTTACCG
Organism: Anopheles sinensis; assembly: GCA_000441895.2. Lineage (NCBI taxonomy): Eukaryota > Metazoa > Arthropoda > Insecta > Diptera > Culicidae > Anopheles > Anopheles sinensis. Next base: position 835,426 of record KE525057.1, on the reverse strand, counting down.
GTTCGTCGGTAAGTGCGTTTGTTGCGAACAAAATGTGGCCAAATTCACGCCTCTGCCGCAATCGAGCCCGAGGGACGTATCGATCGGCTACGTTTGAGGCTCGTGAACCGGTGGGACTTGGGACCACGTGGCGTGCGGGAAAATGAACCGAATGGGGGTTGCAATCGACGCACCGGGAGTCATAACTCCTTCGGGCTGGTGGACCATAACCGCATCTCATTAGGGCGCATGAAATGGGCCGCCCCAAAACGGCAACGTGCGACCGGACCGTGGGCCAGCGAGAGTGGTTACTTGTTTATTTATTTATTTTTATTTGCTTGTCCGGGCCCGGCTCAACAACAACCACAGTGCATGTAATGGCGTAATGGGACGTTAGTTGTACGACGGTTATTTCAATTGCTCGCAACGCATCCAGCGCCGAAGTGGACGCACTTCTTCCCCACCGGGCGAGCAATTTAACAGTTGCAAACATTTGAAGACACCGAACGCCGCTGGCGCGAGCCATTTTAAGTGATTATCGTCATGTTTTCTTAACCGTTGCTTTACTGAGGTCCACATTTCAGCGGATGCTTAACAGACCCCTTCTTACCTGCTTTCGCACGCCGGGAAAGATGACCAGAAACGCCAGGTAGATGGTGGCGAACATGACGCACACGGCCACGATCGACACATCGCCGGTGACGGGGGTTCGGTTGGAGAACGAGTACAGCGTTGGCGCCCCGTCGTCACGGAACGCATCGAACCAGCCCTTCATCGTGGGGGTTGTCTATTTTGGCAGCGTCGTCCGAGATGTGTGAATGCGGAACCTGAGAGACGAAAAAAAAATCAGAAAAACAATTTTAGTCTCATAAGTTGCACTGAAACGCAAACCGCGGTTAGATAACGGAGCTGCTATAAATTATGGCACAAGGCGCGAAAAACCTAGGAAAGGGAACTCAACACAATAACGCGGAAGAGCTACCGCGATAGCACTTCTTTCATTCGCACTTTTCGTTTGCCATTGTTTCACACCGTTTTGGAGGGCGGAAAGCGACAGTGATGGCGCTGGACCGGGTGTTTGGCACAAAGCGGAGGAGATAATTGGCTGATTTGAATAATAGAGTAGTTTGTGGCCATTTTTGTGGCACCTCCCCCCCCTCTAGCCCTGTTCAGCTTCTGAAAATGAAAATTCCTTTCCATGGTCAAACGAAAAGGAAAAATGGCTTAACGGATTGCGACATGAAGCAGATTGACAGGCGTTATGATTTATGCAATTTATACAATGAAAAATCGACTTTCATGCACGAGGAAAAGTTTCACTCCAACTCGATTACGAATACTAGCGTCCATCGATTCTTTAAACCGTTTTTGAGGATTTTTGAGAATCATTTTGTCCCAAATAACAGATTTTCATGACCCGAGCAAAATATTTTCATCGTTTGCAAACAAATTCTCATTGGCTTGGGGTTATACGCTCGTATGTGATATGATATATGTTTGTATGTACTTAATAAGTTTAAGACTATTCATAAGTTCGAAACATTTACCTATATTTATTAATCGTGATATTAGCTATGTTTTGTCTAGCTGTGATCGAACATTACATAAATTTGTAAAGATAGTACACAAAGCCCCAAAATTAGTACACTGATTAAATATTTGGTTGTGACTAATTCTTGTTTTGAGTTAAGATGACAATGACAAGATAATAAAACACAATGATATAAAAATGATAAGAATCAATTTCATCTTAATCAATGTAACAATGTTCCAAATATACAGATCTAAATCGAACCAATGTAAGCCCAAAATTGCCTAAGCCTCAAACTGATGATATTCCTCCATACTTCTGTAAGAATAGGTCGCAAGGTAAAAAGCACTTTTTCCATCGCAGATTATGAACATCAAGTATGTTAAAAATATTAAAAAAGTGGTACTGCAAATTTGGCTTTAAACATCTTCGAACTTCAACTCGTTCAAAATTCACTCAATGGTGAACAATCTAGACGAAGTAAAGTCCTTACAAATTTCGCTGAAATATTATTCACTTATAACGAGCAAGACATAAGAAAAGCACTGTCAAATCCTCATATCTGATCTACGAACCATAAAACGCGTTTGACACGACGTCAGTAACATCGTATCCATCTGGCGATCTTTGTTCCTGTTTGAGGAAACTTTCAAAAAAACCCACGCATGCGATCCGTTCCGGCCGTGGCAATTGTGTGCCTCAAGCGTCGCTTTACTTCAACGTGAGCCATTTTTCATTTTTGGCTTTTTCGTTTTCGAGAGTTGGGACCTGCGGTAAATCGACGACGGTGCCGCAAACGCCAACGCACAGAACGTCGATTTATGGTACGAACATTAGCGAGTACGATTTGGGTAGCAACAACCGTCAGCCACCGTAAGAACGATTTGCGCAACGTTAAACCACGGCAAAGGTATTTCGCGCACTTTTTCCTTCCGGAATGCCCAACTGTTGAAACTTATTCCTAAAGAGCGACACCGTAAAGTAGATGATGGTGATTGTTCCCAAGCTCCCTAGGCATGATTCTTTTCGGCCCTCGCTTGCGGACAAGCCTTCCTTCCTTCTCGCCAACGGCATCCATAATTCTTGACCCCCTTCATGGCACCGCATTGTGATTACTCCACGTGCCTCGTGCCACGTTTGTAACGGCCAACTTTACCGTGCATTTGCATTCGAAAATGCACCTCCACCCGGTTCGGCTTTGGGGAGAGGCTGGTCGTGGAAAAAACAACTCCAGCACAATTGGATCCCGCTCGTGCTCTCCGCATCTCTGGAGCCGTTCCGCGTTGCCTCACCACCTGTTGTCCATGTGAGGCGCGAGCATATGAGAAAAGCAACGGCGACGCTGGCATCGGCGACGGATATGCAATGGTCTGTAATTTAAAGGTGTAGGTTGGGAAAGTATTCCGTAACCGAAAAGGCAACCACATGGCAGCCTATGGGTTAGGAGTCGGTGCATACGATCGGGAAGGGAAGGCAAGGTACGACGTACTACTCAGGATTGCTGGCGGGGGGCCGGAGTAGTGGAGAACCGAAACGGTACGGTAGCTGGATTTGGTGCAATTAGAGTAAATATCCGAGATTAATTTGAACCGAAAGGGAGGGAAAAATCCCATCTATCTCGTGCTTTGACTACGTAAGACAGGTAGCTTGCTTTCGGAGTGGTTAATGCTGTCAGTTGTGGCACAATTTATGAGCCCGCGAAAAGATATGATTTCCCTGCAGTTTCGGTAGCAATGGGTTGCAATTGAGCCTTGGTGGAGTGAAATTATTGCACTGATTTATGCAACATTGAACCACGTTAGTTCATATTCATTATGTATCGTTTTATTTAAAGTAAAAAACAATGTTCAAACATTGACATAATCGTGCGAAACTAGTAAATCTTCTTTGGCTAACTAACTGTCAAGTTATGTCCTTCTGTTCATACAAACAAAGGAAACATACAAAATTTATTATATTTTGTCTCTTCACAGTAACAATAAATTATGATCCATTAAAGAGACCCTGGGGTTGAAGTTGTCGCATTCCGTTTGTTGATTGGACCTCTCGAATGAAACTCTACCATATATGATTGATGGTCCTGTGCAACCGGCGTTGGCTCGTGATCGAATGTGATCCATTTTTTTCCAAATTCCAAACACCACACAGGTCGACCACCAGTTCCAACCTAATTAGTTAATTCGTCAAAATGGAAATCGTTTAATATTTCTGACACGTTTTCCCCACCACGCATGCGGATTTTAATAGCGACCTCTTACTAATAGGTGTCCATCCGTGCGCCCGGAGATCGCCAGTTGCACTGATCGTGCAGGAAAAAGGGCCTCCCTTGGGTAATGAGTACGTGTATCGTGTGTATTACAGCGATATAAATCATGTTCCCGCACATGAGCGAGATTATGCACGTTTGGGGGCGATGAGGAGGAGCAGGAAGGGTTTGGAGAAAAAAACAACGAAGACGTTGGTAAATGGCAGCACCATAACTTCCCCTCACCACAACCAGCGGGCTAAAGGTTAAGCTTCGCATGAGGCAATGGAAATCGAACCGATCAGTTAGGAGAGTTTGGGGGCCATTTTAAATCTGCGCCAAAGCTTTGCCAGCTAAAGGGTCAGCCAATTATGACACGCCACGCCATTAGAGAGCGAAATTGAAGCTGCGTTTCGACTCATTGGTCATTGGGAAAACATCCTCCGTAAGCGGATTGCATCCGTCGAGGATTCGGACTAAAGATGCGATCTTTGTGCTACGGTCAGGATTTGCATCAGTGGAAAGGGAAGATTAATTCCATCATCAGGCAAACCAACCACTAACGATTGGACTGTTTGAAGGAGAGGGAAAATGGGATTATGGAGGTTTCTTCTTCAAGAAAGATGGAATGGTGAGTTTTGTCATAACATGCCATCGTGAAAATTTTCATATATAAAAATTTATGGAAAGGAATGACCACCGTTCAACGCTTGGCTTGTTTTTTGCCGGAGTTAAATGCAAAATCTCTACATCAAAAATCCATTCCCAAGTGAGAATTAAAAGCAATTATCCCCAAACACGCACGAAACATCCCCAAATCCTGCTAGATTATGCTGAGTCAATGTGCCATACGGTGGATAGCATGCGAGCCGAAGAACCAACCCGATCGGAACTTCCTTCACATGACGCTGCCATTTTCATTGATACGTCAATTTGGTGCATGAATGATGGGTAGCATAAAATGTTGGATGAGTTCCGAAGGCCATTAGCATCGTATCGCGCTAAGAATGAAGGTTATTTAACGTGGCGATTGGTGAAGAATATTTTTGATTATGTGTTATGTGAGGGGCTTTGTTTGTTGCTGTGGTCACGCTGGAGCGATAAATAATCGGTTGGGGATTTGCGTTGATTTGACGCTTCGCATGGCAGATTTGAAAGAGGCTTAAAAGATTTATTTTTCAAATTGCTACGTGAAACGAAAGGCGATACTTGAAAGTTCAACGTTTCCTTAAGATAATTTGCTCGAGGATAAGAAACCGTGGATGGGAAAACGGGCGTGCAAACAAACACGGCATGCAAAAAAGGGCACCCATCTACGCTGCCATTGACCCTTGCGCAAGACGGAGGCGACGTTTGCGTTCAGCTCCGGCAGCACCGAAACCAATACAGAATTCGATCCGCGCAGTCCGCTACGGTTGCGTGTCCTTGCGACTTCTGGTGCGTCACCCGAGCGCTCGAACGGATCGATGAATATTTACACGTGCGCTGCGTGGACTCGCGAAGCCGGAATCAGCACGGAGCAAGGGGTTTTTTCGAAGTCGCCTTTCGGGCAAAGGAGTCTCCGTGCAAAACTTCGCCAAGTTCGATGGCGCGTCCGGTTGTGCTGTGGTTTCTTTTTTCAACCATACGTGAATGTTGGTGGTCGGGTTCCTTATACGGCAAAGGACGCTAATGGCATCCGGTGGGGGGGAGCGTAATGGTGACTACCACAACGGAGGCACTTAACCTCAAGCGGCTACGGATGCCGGCGCCGATGACATTCGTCGAGGATAACCACATACTGGCGGGTGACAAGTTGAGGTGATAGCAGGAAATATTGCATTACTCATGGGGTTTGTTTTTTCTCTTCGCCTCCAGAGTGTGTGAGGAATGAAACCAGTTTGCCAACTGGAGAACAACATGCATGGAGAACAACATGCATGCGGTTAAACAGGGCCAATTATGAGCTCGGTGATTTTCTGATGTATCTTGGAAGAATACTGGAAATGAATCTTCAGCTAATAATAATTCTAAAAATAATTCTCAGGGAACAAACTCATCAATCTTCTGATGCGCAAATGTTTTCTTTGCGAGAAGACATGTTTTAATAATTTGAAAATGATTAGTATCAATAATCGAACTTTGGCAATTTATTGCAATGACAATTTATCATTTTATGATTTACAAAACTTATGGCAATTTATCATTTAATAATTTAATGTTCGTTGAACATCTGTTTCTACAATTTAAGTGTCTACGACAGGAATCTCTACAATGAATCATACATGACAAGTTCTATTCAATGACGTTTAATTTTAAGTAATTTGTGGTTCAAAATTTTAGGGCTGTTTTTTTGAAAATTATTGTTGTCTTCAGAGAATTTTAAGTTATGTAAGCCTTGTACATGGCGCAGTATTAGCGATAGAAAACACCACACCAGAGGTGTGGGATCGAATCCCGAATCTGGCACCTCCTGGTATTAGGAACGGCTGACACCGATCCATAATTTACCGTCTATAGGTCAGAGTAACTCTCTATGGAGAGAGGTTTGGTCTCACTTGGGGATGTTGAGCCAATTAAGAAACTTGAGCCTTGCCACAAACTATTCTAAAAAATCCTTCTCTACGTGACCATGTTCTGCTCATGAATCATCAAATATTCTCGAAACAATCTTCGTATCTTGCATCAGGGAAGAACTAGAACGGTATAGTTAACAGGTGAATTAAGTCCCCGGAACTGAAACAACGGGCACAGTTTTAACCTGCAAATCGCTGATCTCCGCAACGGTGACTTCACACAGGCACGCAGGCCTTGAACTCCATCGGCAGCCTTCGACTGGGCCACAAGCACAACATCGCGGGCCATATCATCGCGATGTGTGTGGACACATACGACCACATTAGCCCGGGCATTACCGGGTACCCGGTAGCAGCAAAACGGCAGCAATCAGCGAAGGACAGTCACGTAATATTAAATCACCGATCGATTCGACACGATGATACCGCGGCGCGCAAAACGGTGGCCAGGTCGGTCGGCTGGAGGGTGTACATAATTATCCCTCGGCTCTTGTCGCAGGGAAATAGGGCCGAGCTTGTCGAGAAGGGCTGTAACGGCCGCGCGTACACATGCGACTCAAATTACGACCCCAATGGGCCCTCGCCTCTTCTCGAGCCCTTCGAGCTGAGTAGGATGAACATGTGTTGGGTGCTGTAGGACGACTTCATTGCCACCGTGCGCAAGCCCTAATGTCGCCGCTGACGGCAGTACGCGATAGAACACCGCTTCTTTAATTGACATTTTTGCTTCCAGGGTACTCACGCGGTGCGATGGCTCAGCAATTCTGGTGACTTTGTGTACCTAGCATACTGACCTAGCTACGGCTTCCTTGACGCGTTGGATGGCATATATACCCAGTAACACTACTGGTTTACTAGGTTCTTTATGTTTCTCCTTCTTCTTCATCATGTGGGTGGTTTATAATTATAGTTTCCCATCCAAGAATTCCAGAATAGAACAGAAATGAAGGACCATTTATTTTAAATTCTGGGTACCTGTTACTAACTGTTGAATTTCACACCCCTTATAGACGATAATTCTAAGGTCGGATTTACTAAGATGACAGTAAAATGATAATGGCACAATCTTCAGCTTATCACATTAGGGATTTCTGAAAGGAACCACCATTCTGAATTTGTCTTACCATTCAACAGTGGAATATTTTTATTCCAGTGCTCAAAACTTCTGTCTCGTGAGAACATGTGCCACCTTAAAGGGCAACCAACCAGCTTTCCGTACTTATTCCACCACATTTCCGGAATCGTTCGGTCCGGTCGTTACGGTACACGAATGTACAGGTTGAAGATTAGGTGCGTGAACGTAGCCGGAATATCTAGAACTTCATTTGTACGCCTCGGGCAACATACACCCCACGTACGCAAACTTACAGGTCCAGTAGCTACACACACCGCTGGTTGTGCTAGAGAACGTGCCGGTGTACATTTCCGCATACGCAGGAACAGACACCACCACCATGGCGGCCAAGAAACCGAGAACCAACGTTCAGGGCATTCAAAAGTTCGCAGATACTCTGTCCGATTCCGGCAGGCAATGGACGAACGGTAACCTTCAAAGTTACGACGGGCGCAGTTGCTCACGTAGCCGTTGCGCCGGTACGTCAACAGCCAACGACACACAGCATACCGCTTCGGGAATGATAATGATTTATGAATCGCCCCGCGTTCACGGTGGAATTCGAGCGGAACGTACTTCGAGCGGTCAGCAACTCCCCCGTTCGGGAGTTGCTCTTAAGATCAACGGCGGCAAATAATTACTTCAGTGGCAGCTAGTATGCGCTTATGCTCCGAGTGTGGAACTAGCCTTTAAAAATCCCATCAACTGGCCTTCGCCCTTCCGATCTGGTACGGTTGCAAAGCTGCTGCTGCTGCTCGACCGTGAGGTGAAATGTCAGCTCGTAACTCTTCGCTCCGGGACCTATGGTTTGCTCCTGCATAAGTCGTCAAGTGGCGCCCGACCATGACGAGTTCAACCTTCCAAAAGCCATTCCTTGGTCATCGATACCATATATCTCCCCAATGCTATCCTCCGCTCGCACATAAAAATATCTATTCAACTGGCCAAAGACAAATATTGGTGAACGTTATTGCAGCGAGAAGGATTCGATCCGGGGCAACACACCGCCTAATCGTGAGTCCATGCCAACAAGGAAAGGAGCTGCAAGCGAACATACCATTTACCCTTCCGTTTACCCACGGCAAAGTCGAACCGTCGAAAGGGAGTAAATTGAATGTAGCAGCAAACATCTGTTTTCGTTGGCAGGCGAGCAATGATACAGCGGAGCGCAAAAAAACAAGCGGAAAAGGAGAAGTTAATTTACAGTTTGTTACGTTAGATGTTCTGTTTTTTTTGTGTGTGTGTGTCAGTGTTTGATTTTTGTTGCTTGTTCTCGACTCTGCAAACCGTGACCGGAATCATCCGGGCGAGTATTGGCGGCGGAAACGGTGGCCCGAGTAGTGCGGCGAGCGGTGGGCCAATCCCTGTTACACCGTCGTTTCACATGCAGAGTGTGATGTTTGAGAGGTGATGATGTTTCCGATAGCTTTTGTTTTGCGTTTCTAATAAGCAAACGGGCGAGCTATGAGCACCGGATGAGCGAGGAATGCGAGTGAGGCTATGCGTTTGCAAAAGGAACCGGACAGACGCGAGTTCGTAACTCGAGGGTAGAAAGGAAAATTTCGTAAACAAAGTGCTGTTGGGCTGGCGAGGAAATGCTGCTGACGACATAAGAAGCTGTGAACTCGTCGGTTTAGCAATCTCACAAGGAAGGCATCAATCGGCTTGCTTTAGGTGAGAAGGAAAAAAGTATACGAATGTAAAAAGAAAAGTATAAAAGCATGAAATGAAAAAGACAATTTATGGAAATGGTTTTAATTGTGAAGGAATGTTATAAATTAGATAGATTATCTTGATTGAAAGTTTTCTAGCCGAACCATATAGTTTAACAGGTTATTTGACATTACAATAATCTCGTTTTTCTTGATCTACCAGGTGTGTAAATTGAAAATGTCCGTTTTTTTGACGAAAGTAAAATACGGTTTCCGGGAACACTATAAAATATTATTCATTCAAGGTAATACCGGTTTGTTACTGTACATTTCTCACATCTATCAGGCATATTGTAAATCTCATTTCAATAAAACTGTTTGGGCTGCGATAAAAACCATTCGTCGACCTATTTTTCGACACCTTCATTTTTGGAGAAGCGCTGCTCTTAAAGTACATGGCCCATAAAAGCAAAAATGTGATAATATGAAGGAGACAAGTGTGGAGAGTGCAGCGGGTGTGATAGAATCTCCCAGTTGAAGTTTTTTATGGTCTACTCTACGATTTTGGCCTTGCGCGCCGGTGCATTCTCATGTTGCCATACCACTTTTTTTTGTCTTCCGATCAATTTTCCAAGCTCCTAGATCATGCGCATGGATTTTAATCGTTCACAAATCACAAATTGTGTCTCATTTAATGCTTCCTTCAACTTTTGCTGAGTTTGGGTTGATCCTGCACCCAACAGCTCTTGCAATTCTGCGAAATCATACTTTTTCGTTGCTCCTGGATGGTCCTTGCCCTTGAGGACAAAATCACCACTCTAGAATTGCCGAAACTACTTATCATATTTTTTCACAGATGGAGCAAACATACGATAGGTTTCACACAGCACACAATTTTCTTCGACAGCTTGTTCTTTAAATGAAAAAAAAAACAAAACCAGCGAACGACGCAAATGCTTGCATTTTGCTCCAAATTGGAGCAAAAACTATGATACACTATGAAGATACTTCGTTTTTGGCCAAATGAAACTGATATATGTTGAAGCCTAATATCAGACAAAAAAATGACATATCATTCAAACTGATCCAATGAGTATAAACCGGTAAAAAATGATAAATACTTCAACCGGACATTTTCAACTTATACACCTGGTAAGCAGTTTCTTTTGCTTTTTCAAACAACTCTCACATTGATCATGATACACAAACTCCTCCTTTAGAACTGATGTAATAATTATTATACAAGCGAAATTGGTCGGTTTTCTTGGGTGAAAAATTCATAAGAAAAATGGTGATCCTACAAAACTGTGTTCCATTTCGTTTTACATCCTTTAGAAAAAAAATCCCTATAATTCAGTGATGTCGGTACCGCTGCTGGCTGTCGTCTTGTTTGGCACGAGACATTGACAATTGATATGTTCATTTGCAGCTCGATCGAGCGATTGAGCTGTACTGCCAGACTCTCGTGATGCACGAGAGCCGCCATCCACCGTGCCATCTAATAGCGTTGATGTTAAAATACATCAAGGAAAATAAAGCAGTGCCTCAAGAAGTACAAACAGCTGCCTCTTGAGCTGAGATACTGGGCCCATCGGAGGACCGCTCTAATTCACAGCCGATGCCGAAACGAATGCACAACGTCGAAGGGTGAAAAGCAGCCCCTTTCCATCTCTTTGGTGTTCTTTTTTCGAGGTGTTATCCATTTCTCGTGGAGAAGGTCCGCTGGCGATGGGTCTTGCCCGTTGGTGCTGCAACACCGATTAGCGCCCTGATGATATAAAACATCGTGCACCCAAGCAGTGCCCGGTGCCACAATCGAGACAAATTAGTCTCCCATTTGTTTTCGGACGCGTTTTTGCACGCGTCCACCGAAAAAAAATATTTTGGGTGGAAAAACAAACAGGCGTAATTAATTATCGATTCATTTTTCTAGCCCTCCGGGCCACTGGCTCCGGTCCAGATTCGATCCACTGGAAAAAAAGTGTGTGTGTTTAAGTGATGTAACTCTGGCTGGCCACCCCGGGGGAAAGATCGAGCGAAAGGAAGCGAGGAAAATCCGATGGCGCCATATCGATGGACGATAGGGCGGGGCACTACGGTGGACCGAATAGTTTAGACTGCAGTTTAGTTACACAACCGTTGGTCGTTCGTTCGAATTTCGATTTCCAGAAGATTTGTCAGGGAAGCAAAAACAAAAACTATTTGAAATACGAAAATCAATCTCCAAACACTTGCCAGACGTGCCAGACGTGAATTTTCAGAAATAAAAAATGCCATAACCAATGTTGGATGCCAAACTTTGGTTACTCCTTGCGTACGCTTTCTCTGCCCATCGGATGGAATGTTTTCTACGGTTCGGTATACTAATCTGCACCTTCGAAAGAACTTGCTTAGGGGTTGGGGACGGCACGAGGGGTCAGTCAAAATGGTAGGCAAAACGTCGTCACCGGGCGATCTTCGCAACGCATCGGTGTGTCGCAAGCCGTCCGTCGATCGTGACCAATCATCCTTACTTTTCCGTACGCGATCGTGACAGCGATTTAATGTTATGTGGTTTGGAGCGCTGGAAGCTTTTTGCTTCTTTTTCCTCCCCTAGAGATTGGTTTCTTTTTTCCTCTGCTTCTTTTGCTGATGTTTGTTTTCGATGTTGCACCTCTCGCTCATTTGACGAAAATGATTCACTGGTGGCTCCCCCGCCGAAAGACAAACCGTAAACCAAGCTGTGTACGGTTGATCAGCATAGCAGCGTGTCGGTTCGTCATGCACAGGATAGGACCCTCGTCCGCACGACTGCGCCGTTTCGGTAGATGGCACTTTGTACCGAAATCCAGGTCCTTCGATGCAAGAGGTGATAAATAATGTTGCAACCCGATGTGACAGTTCGGGACTCTAATGAGGGATCGTATTTTATTGGATGAAGTTAAACAAAAAAGTATCCGATACTATCACGATCACGATCGGACTAGACGGTGGCGCAAGGGTTTCAAGCCATATTGCACTGGTTTCCACACGTACTCAAAGCTATCTGCTGAAACAAGCAAGGATCCGGTTTCGAACGAAAATAAATTTCGCACGGTAGCCAATTTTGGGACGTGCATACAACGACGGTGTCATTAAAACGGCGGGATACACGATCGAAACGCATAAGCATAACATCCGACTGGGGGTTTGGTGAAAATTGCAAGTAAAAGCTGGCGCACGTCAAGCTGCCATGCGCTTGTTAATGAAGTGAGTAAACATCGAAATCTTACGACGACGGCGACGACGACGCCAGATAAATGAAAAATAAAAGAAAGCAACGTGATACTGCTTGCGTAATCGAAAAACGTAGCGGTGAAATGTAATCATGAAAACGAAAAGAGGAGAAAATTGACTCGCAATGAAGTGAACGATAAAATACTCTCGCGCCCAATAAAGATAAACACACATTAAGATTGTTTGTTTTGCGGCCCGATTACTAACATTAAAAACTAATTTACGAGTTTGACATTATTGATAGTGTAAAGAGTTCTTTTTCCCCCCTCAAGGTAAAAATCGTTCCGAAAACCCAATAAATCATCCGCCAATTTGGAGTCTTCGGGGTCCTTTGGGGTTGTTTATAAGGAACGATCTGGAAATACGCACCGCCATCACAATTACCTGGTTAAAAAACGTGCAACAAGGAAGCCGTTCGGGTGGTCCCTGACGAGTTCGTCGATCTTGCCGATGGGGGCACATAATGGGTTCGAATTTATTTACCTGTTTTGTTTCTCCGCCCGGCTTCCGACATCAAGCGGGCCAAATTGGTTCGTTCGTACATTTAAAATAACCGGCACGAGAACGAAACCGCCATCCAGCGTGCGAAATTGATTGAACGGGGGGTAAATTTGGCAAGTTGACCTTCGACGGGTGGCGTTCGGTGGCGGCAGGTTGAATGCACTGCCAGCATCGCGGAGTTACAGTTAGATTCCGTGGCCAATATGGTAGCGAATTTGCGTGCCAAAGTATAATGAACTCGACAGTTGAGTTGTTCGCGAGCACGATGGGAGCTTGACAAAATCAATTAAATAAACGAATACAATGGGTTGCAATTAATTTAGTGAATTGTTACGAAAATCATATTTTTCAATCAATCAAATCGTTGGAAGCAGCAGAACGATCAAATGAAGTTTAAAATTTCTGACGTCATAATTCTGTTCATCTTTGAGTTATTTTTGTATCGTTTAAATCAATTACAAAATCCCTGCGTCAAATAAATGTCCCTTTATTATAATGAAAAAGATGGATAATAAATCATAATCCATAAAACCTTCATGTTTATTCTGCACTGCAGATTCTTAAGCGCATATTTTTTCAGAAAAAAAAAATCAGCATACGGTGCGTTTATGGTGAAGCAAATTGAGGCTCGAGTCATCATGCCTAATTGGATGAAAATTGGGGGGAACACGCACCCAACCAACGATTGATCGCCCGAGAAGGGTATCATCGTCAGATGGTGGTTCCTTCGTTTGATGTCAATTTGAAGGAATTACAATCTCGGACCGATCGGTCGAGCGGGAGAGAAGGCCCTTCGATTGGCGTTTAAAGACATGAATCTGCATAAATATGTATTCATGACGGAGCGACCACAACGAACCGGTGGTCCTCCCTCCCCCAAAGGGACCCCAATAGCGGCGCCTAACGGATCCCACCAGCATCCACCGGCAACAGCCAACGTCAATTCATGTTTTATTGATGAGAATGGCACCAGAAGTGTGCCGGAACGAAGCCGGTGGGTTGCGCTGCCAGAATGCACCCCGTTTCGGGGTGCCTCTACCCTTTTCGGTGCGGTTTGCGAACTTTTGTGCCGTTTTCTGCTCGTTTTCCAGCGAATTGTGAACAACGCTGTCGTTGGCTGCAAATGGCGCTCGTTTGCTTATCCTTTAGAACATCAGGATGAGACTTTTGCGCTGGCGAGGCGATGAACATTATTTTTCAACTAGTGCTTGGTGAGGCGCCCAAGGTCAACCCCGTGCGCCCGGGGGGCCTTGGTCAAGAAGATATTGCCGAGATATGGTGGCGGCACATTGCGCCGGCGCTCCACAGGGCCGCACAATATTAGCCGTTGCGATTTATTGTAGTGCCCGTCCGACTTCGCAGAGCTGCATCTGGCCCACTGAACTTAGATTATCGTGCATCCGGGGGATGAGTTGCTTTCGATAGCTTCACGGTTTGGCGAGGAGTCGGTTGAGACCAGGTTAGAAAATCTTTGCTTGGTGTAGGTTTACTTGTGTGATGTTTTCCGATTTGTAGTTGATTTTAAATCTTGATTTTAAATTAAGACTATTAATTAAATTAACTAAAATTAAATTAATTTTAACAATTGTTAACAACAGTAAATACTCTTAATTTGTATCCAAATAATTTACATTTGTTGAATGAAGGGACATGTTTAGCTGTTATAGATTTTAATTGCCAAATATTTGTAGTTGGTTTTGAATCGAAATTTAAAATTAAAATCATTAATTAAATTATTTAAAAATTAAATTAATTTTAAGAATTGTGAACATCAGCAGACACTCTTTGTTTGTATCCAAATAATTTCCATTTGATGATAGAAGGGACATGTTAAGCTGTTATAGATTTCAATTGCCAAATATTTGTGTTGCGGGAAGAGTTTTTATGGAGTTTTAAGATTATTTTTACATTTTCATACTCTCCACGAATTTAGTTTAATGAATTTTTGTTTTGTGCAGTAATTAATCTTTTGTAATTAAATGTTAGTATTCAAACCTCAAGTAAGTAAGATAGTAATCTCATTACAAGATCAACCGAAACTACAATCCAATGCATTTTTTACAACAAAGTCAATCGATGAAGCACTTACAAACACAAATTTATTTATTTGCGAACAAGAAACATGACCATCAGGTTGATTTTCCAAAATGAGCAAGAAAATGTCAAAGTATGCTCATAATGTTTGCAATGTTTTTTTGAACTTGAGTGGAACAAACGATGCGAAAACCACCCCGCGTAATGCTTACGCGCTGACTTTGGTCAAGCTTTTGTTCGCGAAAAATGGCACTAATCGCGCAGTCAATCCATGCCAGGCCAGGCGTCTCCATTGTGTGCTGGCCAGTCGAGAACGTTTCGAGCAGAAGATTTCCCACCATGGCGGGCCATTCGGTTCGCGGTGAGTTAATGGTAATCGAAACAACTTCCGAGCTCGGAACGATGAGAGAAAATCTTCGCGAAGCTACGCGGAATGATTTGTGGCTCGATGGGAAGAACAATTTGACCGCAAGCCACCTGGAGGGTAGACCCAAGTCATAGGGGTGGCTCGTGGGCTCAAACAAATCGCACAGGTCGCGTGTTTGTGAGTGTAAACCATCCGACCCTGCGGTGGACGCTGGTGGCGAAGCCCTTCCTAATTGCAACCCCTTGGCTTCGCCCCGACGCAGGGAGTTGAGGGTAAAATTTTCAATTAAATACCCTCCAACAATCACACGGCAGCTCGAACTGCTGGTTGGAGGCATGCCCAGAACCACCGGGTTTGTTGATTAACATTGCCGCGTCTTTTTTCTTCCCCTTTCTTCGCCTCCCCGACGACTATTGGCCACGGTTGGCGTGGTGCTTATTAGGCCGCCACTAGACGTCTCATTTGAAATTTTAATGAAACACTCAGCGGTGGACAGCGTCTTCGCTCGCTCACTTGCTCCTCAGGTCAGCGCTGGGCCGAAAGTCTCGGCACCACGGGAAGAGAGAACAGCGAACAAAAGCCTCTTTAAAGCTGGCCAGGGTCGGCTAAATTAATCATGACCTGCGCGCTACCAGGTTTCTGTCGTTGGCATTCTGCACGGTAGGGGACAATTTGATCCGGAAAGGACCCCGGGCCGACGCAGCAATGGGGCATTGGACAAAGCAAATCTTTAACGGATTATAAAGCGCGACACAGGGGACATCCAGTACTCGTCGGATCAATTGCCGTTTCTGGCGCAGGTTGAAAAGTGGCCCAAGGATCCTATTTAGAACGAAGATTACAAATTTGTCATGCCTTCTGTTTCGCAGGGTTATTATTTTTATTTAAGAACGCGTTTTCATTCGTTCACTCTCTGTTTACTAATAGATTTACTTTAGAAGATCGATCAAACGCCACTCGAGGCAACGATCGTCGATGCCTATCGATCCGCGAAATGGTACGATTGACCATCTCTGCGATCTAACCTTCAAACCGTCCACGAGCCGAGTGATTGAAGATGTTAAATTACAGGGGATATATAAATTCTTTCCTTGCTCGCTGCCACGGCCCACACTCTTCCGCTTCTTCATCTTCCACATCTGAGGGTGGACCTCTTCTGTGTTCGTTTTCGGTATCGGCACATCGCCACGGGAAGTAGCCCGCGGTGACCGTTTCCGTTCGGACGCTATCGAGGTGTCGAACGGCACGGCAGTCTTGACGCCTTCACCGTACGATATAATGCCCCTTTCCAGTGCCTTCTCAGTGGCAGCTCGTTAGCCAGCACTGCATTATTATATGGCCGTACGCTACCGGTCCGGACGGGAAGTTTGCGAACGGCTAACCTTTAGCCGATGTAAATGTGAAGTTAGTATCTCTTTTTCGCACCTCGCACTAAAGAAGCGAAGCGGTTACAGGGATTTGAGTAAGTGTGAGTAGTAACTGTGGGCTTTGTTAAAAAAGAAAGAAAAAAACAACTACTATGCATCTCCAATGGCTGCCAACTTAGGAAGAGCATTTCAGGCAAGACCTTACGAAATGTATGCTAAAACGTGTTTTCTTTTCCATATTGCAATATGGATGCTAAGTACAATTTGAATTTAAGTTTAATGAGTATCGCCGTTTTTCTGTACCGTAATTGACAGAAACTCACCTCAACATATTTTGTAAGAGTCTTTTTTTTGTACATGTTTTGATATCTTCATTTAAGCCAGTTGACTAATAAAAACATACAGCACGTATTTATGTTTTGTTTCGGTGATTATGGTTCCATTTTTCGGTTCGGAAAGGTTCGTCGTATCAAAGTAAATCGGTAAATAATGATTAACTGATTAAAAAGCATTAAAAGCATTAAAAGTTGAAAAGCGTTTACGTTGATGAAGAGAGAGCTACACTTTATCAAACGGTGCCACTTTCAAATCAAGCTATAAATATCTGTTTTCGTTTCACTGTTTATCAGGTTGAGAAATTGAAAATCATTTAGAAACGATAAATCTAAGAAAAGAAATTTTATGAATCTATCTCTATGAGAGATACGCAAAAAAGAGCTATTTATTTAAAAAAGGGAACAGATAAACTCCGTCCAAAAAAAGTTGAACGTTCCCCACTCGAAAATATACTTTTAAGCTAACACATACATATATCTTATTGTTCTGTTTTTATTAGTTAATTTTTATAGAAAAGAAGTTATTTGCAGAGGAAATTTTAAAATGTTGAAATTTTAAAATGCACGTTTAACTTTATCGTTTTTACTTGCTTTATAGTTATTACATGTGTAAAGCTCATTAATGATAAGATAAAAAAGATGCCTCATAAAAAGAGGCTGCATCATTTTGGCTCTCATAAAAGCGGGACCATAACCTACACACGGAACAGAGCGTGAGAGCGCCACCGAGAAAAAGCAATGGCGCCCCTGCACGTGGTTTGGCCCAAGCAGTGTAACAAGAAAAACAAAAATGAAACAATCAATACACAACACAATGGCGCTCTAACACGCCGATCGGACGGTGCACAAACAAAGGTAAACCCTTTAGTATCCCGCGATCGACGGTAGGTACAGTGTACTATGTTTAAGATGGTTTGTGTTTCTCACCTTCGTAGAAGCTTTGCCTTAAAGCCGGCTTTGTCAAGGGAAGATCCAGACTGCGGACTGCGTTCGACGATGTTGTTGTGGTTGTGGTGGGCGGATTATCCAACACACCGCTCGGAAGCGCACTGTGGCGATGTGCGATAATTGCTCGCTGGTGCAAATGGCGACAAATGTGATGCGATTACGCGGATGTTTGCTTCCACTGAATACTTATGGTGAAGAGCTGATCGAGCACCGAACAGCCACAAAATCGATACACTCACTGACACCGGGACTCTTCTGCAGGAGTCGTGCCGTTGCGTTCGTTTTGCTGCACGGTGGGAAACCGAGCCGCCAATTAGTGTGTGATTTTCTCAACCGAAATATCACAGATGTTTTCCCAGCAGGTTTCGGGACGCGGAGAAAATGAAAAAAAAAGACTACACGGAGGGTAGCCGACCGGGCACAGTCGGGGCCGAGGCGCTGGTGCACCGTTTCGAATCACTTGCAGAACACTAAACACTCGCCCCGTGAAGCCTCTACTACTCCCGGCGAACACACGAGATCATTCGGGGCTTCACTCGCTCACCTGGGTGCACTCACCACTAAGCCGCAGCCTCCCGAGATATGGAGTGCTCGAAAAACACTTTTACATAATCGCATGGGTTGCTTAGGTGCGCTTTCTCTGCCGGCACTATCCCTTTTTATTCCACACTTGGAGTCCCTCCTCTCCTTCTCATTCACTCACTTGCACTGGGTATTATTTAACTGCAAAATAAATGGGACCTTTAGAAATACAATTTCACACTTTTTCTCTCCCCCCTAAAGCCCGTCTCGTTCACTCTGTTAACCCTTGACGTTATGACCCATCAGCAAACGAACACACAGTGCGTCATCTTCTTTCGAACATTTGCTTATCACATATGCACACTTCCATGCGGGTCTGGAAAGTTGGCGTTGCATACGGAAAGGTAGTACATTTCTTTTCCTTTTTTTGCCACAAAGTAAACGAGTTCCTAGCCAATTATACAGTCGAAACACGTACTCAGTTCCATTAAGGTGATGAGCCGTTTTCGTCCCCGGCACGGAAATTGATGCTGGACAAATGTAACTCAACCAAGCGAGATCACCAACAACGACCGTAAGGAAGATTGAAAAAGTATTTTGCTTTCATCTGTCAAGTTCGTGCCTCAATGTTTTCGACCGCATTGAAACGGAAAAATCCATTCACTACACGATCCCTGCGTTTGACTGGTTTATAAGCATCTTCCCCACCATGTGTAGCTAAATTTTCTTTAGGTAAAATAATGCTAGTGTTTTCTCTTTATTCCGTTTTTGTTAGAGTCAGCTTTTCAAGCAACGCCGAGTTCGACTCGATTATCTTATCCAGCTATTACAAAACACACGCGACTGTGCAACTACAGCATCATCCCCTTTCGGTAATCATCGGTTTTTTTTAACGCAACCGTTCCCCCGGTGGGTTGCTCCGGGGGGAGGTGTTGCATGAGGGCCAGGTTTATATTTTCACTTTCCTTGAACACGTTTTTTCCGTTTTCGCTTCGTTCACCTCAACCCGTGCGTCTGTGTTTATTTTTATGTTTTTCACCTCCTCTTTTTCTTCGGCTTGGCTTTGCTGCGGCCCAATGCTTTCTTCCGCTGCGCTATCGGTGGCCGCGAAACCGCAGAATGGGCGGAAGAGATAGACTGGCCCTCGCGTAACCGCTTCCCAGCGTGGTCCCGTTACAGTGACCAGGTGGAGAAAGGAAGCCACCGAAACCGAAAGCGAACTCGACGCCGAAGCAGCCCAGCTTGGGTTGGGTAATGCCAAGCCCACGGGTTAGGGTTTTCGCACCATTACATCGGTTGGTGAAATTATTTCATCGATTACAAATCGACGGCATGGTTCAAAAAATAGGGTAACGAAAATGAAAAGGAAACTTGTAGCAAAGGAATTCAATTGAAAATGCAACGGAGAGTACGGATGAGCTAAAGGAAGATGTTTCTGCCCCTTTTTCAGCGAAGCGGAAAGAAGTGTGTCAGTAGAATGGGAGGAACGCGAGCAGCATAAATGATTCCGGCTTTAAAAGTGAACGACGGATAAAAACACAACACAAAAATACAAAATCGCACACAATGGGCCAGGAGAAGGCAACCAACAAGCACATTTTAGGCTTCACTTTTGCTTTTGGAGCTTTCGTATTAAATAATAAATTCACAATGATGTAATTTCGCTCGTAAAGTTTATGTGAAAACCACAACACGCCCAAACAACTGAACAATTGTACAATTATTCATAGATGATCACATTGCAAAACTCGAGGAACTTCAAAAACAAATCACAATGAATCACAACGAGTATCGTAAACAAACTTCACCAATCGCGAAACGCAAATGCGGAAAGGAAAAGGACATAGGAAAAAAAAAATAAATCAAAAACAAAAACCTCGAAGCAACCCCGTACGCTTCCGACGCCAGCGAATGTTCTGTTCAAACTGAAAAATGCTCCCTCGCGGACGAAATGTTTTGTACAAAATATTACTTCACACTCGGCGGCCTGAGCGAGCCACCTCCAATAACAACAACCGACACGGCACCACACCACCACACAGTCGCGTTCGCCACAGACAGGGTGAAGGCATCACGGTGGGCGGGTGGTGGCCGCAGGAGATCGCCGACGTAACCGACACCGAGCCAGCGAAACCTGCGCCGCACTAAGGGTTGTTGGGGTTGTTTTTTGCGGAAAAAAGATCACGTCCGCAAGATCGGCACAGCACATTTGTTAAAACTGTGTGTGTGTATACGTTGGTACGACCGGAGATCGCGTCTTAAGTCGCCGCGGATTTGAAGGAGTGTACGTGCGCGAGCTGATCCACGGTGCGACACGATCACAATGGCGCTGCAGCGGGTCTCCGCGGGAAGTCTCCGTGTGTGTCTCCTGGGAATTTGCGGAACTGCGCGGTGAAGGTGCAAACATGTATTGCCGCGACCGCCGACGCCACCGAACATCGCGACGGCTACATCCGTGTTCGGTCACGATCGGTCACAGGTTGAGAGGTGCGCTGGTCGCGAAACGGAGAGGGAGGAACCTGCCAATGGAGGCGCCCGAAACCGAAAGCTTTTCCGCGTGCGCTTGCGTTGGGAGATGGAAGGGGGCGTTAGGAGCAGAGCACAGCATGTTGAGAGGGTAAACAGCATGAACGATCGATGACGTCACAAACTGGATTTGCCCTTTCGGATTCGACACAGTGAGACAGTGAGGAGTGAGACTTGATCTTCGGAGCGTTCACAACGGCGAGATGGATGGTGAACGACGCGTGTTGCGAGAACTGAACGGAGGCTGCGATCGTTGAGTGAATTATGGCCGGGTTTTGTTGGACGATTTGATCGATGGTGCATTCATTTCGATCATTTTTATGTTTTACGTTCTGCACATGGCAGTGAACGAGAGAGTTAAATGATTTAATTTCCTTGTTTTTGTGACATTTTTTTTTGTGTTAACGTTTTCCATGTTTTTTGTGACATGTTTTTCGTATTTACAGATTAAAAGCGGCATTATAAAAGTTTGCAAAGAATTAAATTTATGCATAATTAAATGATAAATTGACTATTTGCATGGAAATCCATGTAACTCTCATCAAAGCGGTTTGCTATTTTGAAAGAGGTTGATGATAGTTGTAATGAATTTTTGAACTAAAATTTTTAAAATTCACACATACACTTAATATAATCTATACAAAACGGTGTACTACTTAAACTGCGCGGTTCATTGACGGATAGTATTTATTTTCATTTGACCTTGATCGTCCGTAATGATAATTTTTTCGTGTTTTTAGTCGCTTTACAAACACGTAAACTCATCCGCCTTTTAACGGAAACTTCTGTTTAGTCCGTCCGTATTTACAGCCATTGTTGACCTTCATGAAATGGAGACAAACAAGCAGCAAATAAAGTGGAAGACGCATTTAAAGGATGTACCACAAAAACTGGAGCGAACGCATGGAGCTTCGGCTTTGATCGTGATTTCGAACATTTTGGAGCTTCCTTTCCGCGGAAACCCTCGGTCAAAAGAGAGGAAAGCAAAGCGGACCGCGATGACTGCGCGGGCCAATAAAGTCCTGACGTCCTTCAACTTGGATTTTGAACTCCGGACGTCACGCTTCACCGATCGTTTACCGATGTAGTGACCAGGCTGGACAAATAGCATTTCTGATCGATTGTAATCGTGTGAGTGGCGGGAGAAGAATGAGTACGAACGGTGAAACAAATGAAAAATATAATAAAAAAAACAGTCCGAGATGGAATGTTGAAGGTCAGATGGTCAAGTGGACTTATCGGTTTATATCGCAGATAAATTGTTGAATATTCATCACCGGTCGGTTGTTTAGAATGGATGTTTTTGCATAAGAAAAGACTCATCAAACATTTATCATAACACATCGCAGTGATTAAAACCGACCTTCAAACGACTGCAGTTGGAAGTCTTCTTTTAAGGCATTACCCATTTTTCAAAGCGAACCGAGGTTCGTCGCTTCAAAATCTATACGAAGCGTTGAAGTCTTTTGTTCTGAACAACTGAGCGTACGCTGCCGAATTATCTTGGCGCTGCTATGGGATTGTGATAAATCATGTTTTTTATATCTTCTTTCCCTTATCTAGCCGTAGTTCCACTGTGTTCCTCTACTTGATCTATCCTCCACCGGCCGACGGCAAAGTGAACGGATCGGGCTGATTGCGAATCGCGAGCGGCGAACGGTTGCACTTTCTGATTGTGGCGAACGAATGGAGCAAAACGTGCAACTGTAGATTGTGTTCCGACTCAAGGAGAGCTGCTGAAACCTTGCCTAAGGCCAGACGCACTTATGAACGGCTTTGAACTTCGCCTGCTAAACCTTGATATCACGTACGGTGAGAAGAAAGGTTCACCCACGGGCGCACGGTACCGTAATCAATTCAGTTCTGAACGGAAACTTGTGCTGGCAGGCTACCGTGTGGTGGTGTTGGCACAGCTGTGACGCACATAGTGTAACCCCTAGGGTTATTCTTATGAAAGAAAATCAATTTGTAGTACTTATGTTCTTTCTTTGAACAAACCACGAAAGACATGACACACTAACGGTATATCTTTTCAATAGTAAACAATTTTTTATTATCGTTCAGCCAAAAACTAATCCCAAAGCATTTCAGATTCAGTGCCACTTACCCTGATTGTTGTCCTTCAGTATCAACATGTGGATCGGAACAATAACAAACACTTCTAGAACCAAACACACATTCCTCAACGCGATGCTGGGAAACATGAAACAGGCCGCCGGAGGGAAAAAAATCGTGACATCGTGAAAACGGCGATGCTGCTGCTGATGATGATGATGCTGATGGCGATGTTGATCGCATGCGCAATTGATGAAGCTTGAGGGCTGCCGCAATATGTTTTCATTAAAAGTAATTCGAACGCTTCGGCGAGCGGCTCGAGATGATGCGAACCGCCAATATTAATCGTATTCGGTTGCTCAAATTTGTCACGTTGCAGATGGGCCGAGATCAACGTGAGAATCGGTTAGGAAGGTTGCAAAACACAAGCCACGGGTTTGGAATGCTGCGTTGTGTAGTTATTGCTGGGAATTTCTTGTAAACTACGCATGCAATAGACGTTTATGACGGAATGTAACTTAAAGTTTAAAGTTGATGTAATTGTGTTGTGTTTAAGTCACACAGAAATTATAACTTCGAAATTTTATATATTTTGTACTTTCACAAGCTTGGGATGAACATTTTATGACTGAAATGTATAGCAAGCTTTTAAACACGAGAAATAATAATTGCGTAAGTGCTGCCATCGCTGCGCCATGATTTGGGTCGAAACAGCATCTATTGCGGCAACCTCAATCTAAATACCTTAGCATGGTTGTGTTTATTTTTATCTCGATAAAAGCAATACCAGTCGGGCTAAATTTAGCACTTTACCTATCTTCATCGTTGGTTCGAGGCCGACAGACTGGACTGAGCTTAGGCACATAGAAGTTTGACGAGCATGCAGACCGTAAAATGACTGCGCACCAGTGGTATTTCTTTACCGTGCTAAACTAAGCCCATGGTATACCGAGCCGGTCGGAATGATTTGCGAGACCACAGGTCATTGATAGGTGCCTTAAACTGCGTGTTTTATCATCCAGTCGAAGTGAAAGCTACTTGGCCGAATGAAATGATTCTTCAATAGACCTGTGTGTTCAACGTTTTGTTGAAGCAGGAATTTGTTTGAAAACAAGAAATTTGCTTCGGAAATGTGTTGAACGATACATCCAGGTCGGCCAAAATTCCAATTCAGTGCACTGAGCTTGTTCCACAGGGTGAAAGATTTTCCACAATGTTTGTCCACTTGTCGTACAATCCACCTCGAAAAACCGATGACGACTTGGGAGAAGCCAAGCCCCAAACAAGTTAAACCGGGCTGAACGATCCCCCCGGTGCCGAGGTTTCCTCATCTTCAGCTCGGGGCAGCATTGCAGGGACACAATCTATTGCGCAAGCCAAAAATGCAGACACAACTAAAATAAAAATAAAATAAACAAGTTGGTGTGGTTTTCTTTGGCGTCTGGACAAGTTGTCTGCTGGCTGTTTGTTTTTTTGCTTGTCTGCTTCGAGTTTCTCGCACTTTTATAATCACTCTTTCTCTCTCCGAAGCCGTTTTCGGAGCGCTTCAGAGATGGAGATGGAAAACGTGATGCCTCGGGACTGTTTTCGGTGCGATGCGCATTTTCGCACGATTGGTCAGCAAGGGCTGACTGAGCTTCCCAGCAGTTTAGGAGTGATGCGTTTGGGTGCTGAATTTCCCGGCAGCGATTGGTCCTGGACATGGCAAGACGGGGCCACGTGATCAGAGCTATGTAGCTTCCAGCATCATTCGCAATCTTCAGTTGGCAAGCGGCAATTAAAGCTTCTGCAAGGCACATGGCAAGTCTATCAACTTCTGTTGCAAAGTAGAGCTATTAGCTGTTGCTACATGCAGCTTTGAAATGTTTGAACTAATCTTTACTGTTATTACTCCACGATAAGATTGCAATCATTTGGTCTTAAAAGCTTTCATTAAAGCTATGTGTTGTAAGTTTTCATACACTTGCGACCTTTTGGTAAGCACACCTTAAGATCATCTTACTTATACATATTTCAAATTCTTGTTCGGCTATTTCTATCAAACAAGCTTCATAAACACTAATCGGGCCGCAACCACACTAATATAATTAATACAACCACAAGCTTCACTAACACTTAAGACTTTGTAATTGGATAATAAAAACCAATAATTATTGAACCATATTAAATATCTACTAATATGTAGCAATAACCCTTCAAAAATTCAATTTCATTTCCACTCAGTAAACTAACTATCGATTGATACATAATAAATACCGATTCCTTCGTAAGACATTACTGTACTCTACCCATCAATGCCGGCCCGATCCAATCTAAACAATCTCGTCCGCGTAGGACGTTGTAAGCATTCGAACGGAACAGTTCGCAGCACCGTTCCGCGTTAGAAGTCGGAAAATGTCACTCATTCTCGCAAAGCACTTCCTACTCACGTGCTACCGTTAGAATGTCGGAAGCACGGAGCGGTGAATTAAATGCCGACAGTGGGCCGCAATTGAACCGCCCAGCGCACCGAAGGTTCCCCTTCGCTTGGTTCTACGTCCGGTGACTCATAGTATTGTGCTGCCAGTGGTGAGTGAAGCTTAAGTTAGTACATTAAAGGGCTGTGATTTTATTTCTTAAAGTAATTTACTTTAATTTGAAACTAAAGCTTTTTTATATTTTGGATTATTATCTACATAAATTTATCATTTACAGTCTAAATACTTTACCTGTGTTTTTTTTCAAGTTTGGTTCTTTTCAATCGTTCCAATGAGATTCTTTACTCTGATATGCTTAATCGAAACGTTCTCTCGTACCACAAGATCACGCAAAAGGCCAATGCTCCAATGGGCGGAAGGATAAAGTAAATCAAAGCATACTACGATTAAAATTCATCATTCGCGATCGAGCAGCAATCAGCTTAACTCTGTATCTACGCTCGTTTCAATCTCAAACCCGTGTGGAGTGGGCTGAACGAATCCGAGCTGAATGAGAAAAAAGGGCGAAAAAACACATTTGTGCTTCAATTACGATCCACTTCCACTTCCCTTCGGGTTCTGCTGGTCGTGAACGCTAAAGCCGTGGTTCTTCGAGCACTTGGACTAAACGTTGAATTTATTACGCCTCGGCACAAACGACAACCGGCGATCGGAGACAGAGTCCTTGAACCTAAGAAATTCCTACCGGTTGAAGGGTTCACTCGAACTGGCCTGGCCGTATCCGGGGCAGGCTGACCGACATTGAACCAAACGACTCGAACCGTCGGAGCCAGCACTGATCCGAGACGGTTTCCTGGAGCGCGCTGCTTTGCTTGGATTAGTGCCTTTTTTCGGTTTCCATCAGAAATTAGAATGGACTACTTTTGTGCGCGCTCGACCGGCTCTCTAGAATGTGATTGTGCTGAAGAAGCAAAGCAAAAATAAGGAAAAAATACCCACAAAACAACGTCCCGGTGGTCGCAAAAGAGAAAGGCTTTATTGGATGTTAGGAAGTTAGTTTGCAGAAGTTTTTCCTTCGCGGAGGTCGATCGATTATGTTCTACGTGGGCTTGCGAGGCGGTTTGATTCCTGTTTGTGGTTTGACATTTGAAGAACCATCTTGATAGCGTTGGCACAAACCAAAACGGACATAAATTATATTACACGCTCAAATTACCCACCGACGGACAGATCACGACTCCTTGTCGTAACTCTGAAATCCACCAGGAAAGCCACACTTTAGAAATGGCTCCGGGGGAAAGAGGCCACAAAACTGATTTATTATTGTGCTTCCAAATGGTGATGTATGCCATACATAACCTAAACTGCTTTGGAGGGGGTTTTTTGCCTTTCGGTGGCCAAAAAAGGGAAGGACGAGCCCGGAATCGGTCGAGCGACCGTTGAACCCGCGAAATCGTTTTATCCAAAATCAGCTCGATCTGCCCACAATCGGCACGCATGATCAGCATGGCCGTCCACGCCCCAACGAAACCCCCATGGCACAGGGTAAGATGAGCCAACAGACGAACGAGGTCTCGGTGGACGAAACACGTTGATCCCATCAACCCCTGGAGCAATAAAACGAGGTGGTTTTGGGCGTCGACATCGTCGGTGGGGTAGAAAATGGTGGGAAACGGCAGGGTAAGAAAAAAAAACCCCAACAAACCGTGGCATACGGCGAACAAATCACCGCTCATCATCAGCGATCCGTAGATTGGGTGATTGGGCGCAAGGGATCATCTTGTCTGCGCGAGCGAGAGCTTTTTTTGAGGGGAGGGGAAGGCAATCAAAATGAATCGATTTTTGGGGCACTTGACAAGGGGAGCCCAAAAACCTGCCGGAGCCTGCGAACTGCAGTCGAAGGTGAGACCGGCGCACTCGAAGGTCCAACGAATCGCCGATGTCGATGGTGCACGATGGCGACGACCGTGTGTTGCACAACGCAAAGTTCCTCAAACGGGTCCTCAACACCTGTCGCGTGCTTGAAGTAACGTTTGCAGAAGCCGGGTTATGCGAAGACGCTACCGATGAAGCGATTCCCGGGGGAGTTGTACATGTCGTACAAGTGTGCCGAAATACACATGTTAGGCGCGCAGGTCATTTGTAACCCCACTTGGGGTCTTGTACGCGGTACACTTTATTTTATGTAGGTGTAATGAACTCCCACGGGGATGTTGTATTTTGAGGCTCGTCAGTAAAAATACACCCAACACCATAAAAGGAAGATAATTTGAGGAATAAGCCGTTGAGCAGAATACCGATATACTCGTAATTTATTGATGGTTAAAGTTGTTGCAACAACGCATTAATGGTAGCGCAGCTAAATCATGTTAACAAATTCTAGTAATTGTAAAGCAGAGGCAGAGTTATATTAAGGTATTCATTTCAATTGCTCAAATTCGAAACAACCACTCCGCATTCCCATCCACTCTAATCATTGTTGTGGTTGGTATCATTTTATCTTTATTTCTTTACATTTTTTACATTTTATCTTTCTTACTTTACATATTTTCTTTCTATGAATAGTTTTGCTCACTATACAACATTTTTATTTTATTTTTACGACACACATATTTTTAACATTTAAAAATAAAAATGTTATACGAGTATCGATAGCAAAGATTAATATCACCTGCTGTCAACTAATATTACTAATAGACTGAAAATAACACTTCACCATTAGTTTTTGATTTTTAATGTTTTTGTTAGTGAGCTTAAGCCTTTTCTACTTGGTAATTTCGCGAATAATAATTTTGGAGTAAGACAGTCCATGGTTGTCGTTTTTAATATCGTAAAATCCGAATTTAAATTCGGTGAGAGACCAAAACTAGATGTTTTTATCCACGTGACAGATGCCAGAATGTTTGTTATTGTATTATAGTATTTGTTGCTTAATTTATAACAAATTAATCGTATGTATTTGCTTATGTAATTTGTTCCTTGGCGGCGAGGGTCCAATTATCAGCCCAATCCGAACCCTCTCTTGTAAAGAAAGGAAAGGAAAGAAGGCTGGTGCTGATTGAGCAGTTATGGCAAAAGACGATCGTTACACGAATTAAGAAGAAGCAGGTTTTAAACTAAGCTAAGGGGTCTATATAATTTATATTTTAATATAAAATCAATGGATGATAAAGTTGCAACACTGTTAGTACATAGATCGTATTTGCAACAAAAATAAAAGAAAAATAATACCGTTTTTCTTATACCGACAACATCTCCAGGGACCGTGAGAACATTACATAAAATCCAAAAAATCTTTTAATCAAACAATATTTATGTTGCTCTCTTCCCTTTCGATATCCTTAAGATTTGCTCCAACGTCTTACGCATTGCTTAAGTAATCAACACCCCTGGTAAAAGCCGCCGATGTGGCGTGAAAACATTGAACATATTAATTATCCGTTTGCTAATTGCGAATACCGTTGCAAGCAGGGTCGGTAAACCCCCTGACAACAACGAGGTATAATAATCGATCAATATTTATTCTGAAGAAGAAGCCAAGTTGGGTTTGTAGAGCCAACGGAAGAGGTTGTGTAATGTTTGTGATAAGTGAAGCCTCATCACGCGAGTGTACACTTGTAATTGATGGGAAATGATGATGAGATGGGAGATGCGAGTAGCCTCCTTTGACGCCACTATTGGACATTATTGGCAGCGTTCGTAACCTTTTGCAACCGGACAGCGGTGGGATACAAGTTCTTTAACCTTTTTTTCTCCTGCTCAAAATTCTCGAGAGGTCAATCATAGCTGATTGCAAAGGCCAACCGGGGAGCTAACCAGCTTCAAAACGATGCGGCACAGCAGCTTCTTCCAAGTACCGGCTAAGGCACTGAGAGGTTACGAATAACGAGAAAATCAGCTCCAGCTTGTTGACATCTGGCTTCATGTGTGCCTCTGTTCTTCGGTAGGCTGGGTTCACTTCGAGCAGTGTCTTTGAAGCCTACATTCAGCCGACTGAGCCTCTGATTACTACACCAGCAGAGGTAGGTACAAGAAGGAGGAGACAAGCGACATTAATTGCATTTATGTATTTACTTGTATCTTTAACGCAGCTACAGCATTGAGCATCTTCATCACACCTGTTTTTGACCAGTGGTTCGCAATCTTCAATGTACAGATTATTTTTTAGTTCTTTGTGTTTTGCTTGAAAATTACTCTATGAGCTTCACGAGGTAGGATTTACCATAGCACACATGTATTCTTTTATGCTATAATTTGATGACTGGCAACCCCTGAACAAGGAGCATCTTTCATTCCATCGTGACTGCCCTAGGGCTGTAGAACGCAGGTAGACTCTCGTAACTATTTCGCACATATTAGTATTTCGTAAGGTCGATGTGCGCGAGCGTGGCATGATATCTCGTAGCACTTTAACCTCTGCCTTCTTTGGCGAGGTGCGATAAAAATACGCCATAGTGGTGTCCTCAATATTACCCGCAAGGTGCGGCTAGACAGACGCTCAACCCAGCGGACCGACGAAGATGACCGTTTTTCTGTATTTCTTGGAAATTGCAGTCATTAAAATAAAGATAAAGATCAAGATGATTAGTATGTGACAAAGTCTGGAACACACTGGGCTGTAATAAAAGTAGCACAATGTTTCATAAATGTCACCACAAGCAAAGGTTTTGGATAAAATGGCTAACGGGTCTACTCTTTGACTTCTAATGGTAAAAGGTATTGATTGTTGCTGATGAAAAAACTATGTCAGTAAGGAACAAAACCAAAATGTGATGACCCACTCATCCATACATCGGTTACCATTCGTGCTTCGTTTAGATTTGCTCCAATCATGGATCCTCAAAAGTCGGACGTCAGGCAAAGGCATTCGTTACGCTGCGCTGACCTATCAGCAAACGCACCGCGGTACATTGCACGCTTCCCACCGACCAAAAGGCGTGAGCTTTTCGTGCCTTTTGGAAAGATCAAGTGCCGCACTTAATCAGACGGTTGACGATCGCGACCCATCGATCCTCGGCTCGTTTCGCTCGACCGGCCAACCACAGTATCATCATAAATGGTTTGTCTAGATGGACCCTTGAATGTGCGCTTGATGGCTGCATCGCCTGAGGAACAAGTCCCACAATCGTCGGGCATTAGATGCCGCTGGCTGCATGAGCTTTTGCAGTGAACTTTACCGAATATCGGGAGAGCCATTTCTAAAGACCACAAACAACATTCGCTCCCCTCGACCACGTGGAAAGCCCTTACGCGCGCTGTGGCTTACGGGGTTAACTCCACTTCTCCCTTTTTTGGGTTCATCTGGTTGGTAGCAAAACGAATTTTGCTGGCCTCCGACCGTGGCGCTTTAGTTTAGTGCCTGCTTTTATTGCTGGGTTTCTTCATCGCAACATAATTACGTTACATCACCGTGGCGTAGGGCAGAGTTCGGTTTGCACTGAACTATGGCAGTCTGGGAGATGATTTCTTCTCGTCGCGACGGCCAAAATACGCGAGGGAGGAACGTGAGATTTTTTAATTCGAAATGTCAACTGGAGTCAAAGAACACCATTAAAAAAATGTGAGTTTTCCAACGGTATGTATAATAGTAAATAATCGAGTGTTATCTTCAAAGTGATTAATTGAAGAAACATCTATTAAAAGTTTAGAACTTTTTATCTGTTAATCCATTTTATAGACATTTTACACGGAAAAAAAATCGGCTCGTAAGCTTCCGATCTACAGCAATCGAGCTTTTCTTTTTATGCTTCATCCGAGAGCTTTCATGTTTGCAAGCTTTGTGCAGTGCTGCCAGATAAGTTGTTTTTGCTTGAGTTATGTTGATTAAAGCTTCATGCTCATGTTAAATTTTATGAATTTTATGTAAAACCCATGTTTTGCCAAAAATATTTATATTTTCAACATTATTACTTCATTTAGAAACATGTGATATCGATTGGGTACACCAAAACACAATGACTTCGGGTTTTGTTGGAAAGCTTACATTTATTCCTATCGGTACATGTTACAATAAATATAGCAACGAGTTTAATGCTTATTTACATTGATCTTTAAACTACTTTTTTACGCCCCAAAGGAAGGATTTCTTCCTCTCTGTTTGCGCCAGCCATAAAAAAAACGAGCTTGGGCATGAGCAAATGTATCTCGATGAAAAGTAACAGAAGCGCGCTTACGCCGAACACGTGCCAGATGTACAACCACGAGATGGGACACCCGCACCGGGCAGTTGTGATGGTAGAGAACTTGTTGGACCAGCGTCGAAGAAACGATTATGTGCACACTGTTTTGACCGGCTCCCGCGTACAGCGATGCACGATGGTTGTGTTCCCTAATGCTAACAAATAATTGCATTTATTCGTACATGTAATATCACTCATTCTGAAATGGTAGTTTTCCGTTACATCTTTTCCTGTGCATCATACTCCCAGCTGGTGGACTGTATTGCTACAGTTGAACGTTATTGAACGTTTGAACAAAAACCAGTTAATATTTAGCTAGGACCTGACGCGCACTGTATGTAAATTTTTTCGACTAAAATAAATAGCCAGTTGAGGCAGTGATAATGAACCGAAACTTCTGACTCGTTGAACCGCTTATTTTAAAAGTTGAACAAAACTCTACGCCCCCAACGCCTCCGACAACTTCTCGCTGGGAAGGCGCAGATCAAACCAAAGGGTTTGAGAATACTGTGTTTAGAACAAAATAGAAGCGTTGTACTTCTGCGACTTATAGCCGCGGCCGACGCTTCTAAGGACGGGTTGGAAAAAAATTAAGTAAAGCAACATACAAACATACATTCAAAGACGCACAACAAAAAACACAGAATACGAGACACAAAAACGTAAATGATACGATGATAAACGAGTTTGCCATGAAATGCGTGAGCAAATGCATCCCTCCAGCCGAATTGAAGAAGCGAACGGTTTTTGCAGGTAAACTGGAGCGGGACGGTTAACCAAAGTTTTCGAAGTGATGTATGAAATATGGCCACTTGCGGCTTTTGTTCACTTCATCGCACGCCGACATGACGCTCTTGGTAAGCGGCCGGGGTCCGCAGGAGAAGACACCGATCTTCGAGACCTGCAAGATGGGAATAACGGAATTAGCTTAGAATCGATGCATTGGGTTGATGCGGTAGAAGATATGGTACGTACGTAAGAGTGCTTCTTTTGCACAAACTTCAGGAAGCTGGACATATCCGGACGACCGAAGTGGTTCACCGCTTTCAGTCCGGTGAACATGGACGTTTTCGAAAGTCGCTGGAAGTGATTCTCGCAAATGTACTGGAAAGGGAAAGAGTGATATCTCTCATGAAAATCCGTTTACGTCTATGTTTCTAACACAAGAATACTTACGAGCATGGTAGTACGCAAATCGAACTTGTGGAAGAACTGCGTGATGAATATGTGAATCTCCAGCACGTTGGTGACGTCCTTCTTCTCGACGTCACGCAGCACATCGATGAACCACTCAAAGTGTTTATGGGATGGACAAATCCACAGGAAGTACACCTTCTTACAGGCCACTCCCGAGTAGCGGTTGGTGCTGGTACCGAACACCAGATCGTTCAGGATCGACGCGTACGGTGTAACACCGATACCGCCACCCACCATGACGGCCACCTCGAACTTGTACCAGTCCTGGTTGCCTCCCCCAAACGGACCTTCGATTCTTATCTTCGGCTGATCGTCCGGGTTGTAGTTGCACGGGTCGAAGTAGTTGCGCAGCTTCCACGTCCACGGACCCTGCGCCTTGATATGACAGCTGAGGAAGTTCTCATGCGGTGCCGAGGTCAGCGTGAAGCTGTGCATCTCTTCCGGTTTGATCTCCGTGCACGACAGTCGTACCCACTGGCCGGAGAGATACTTTAGATTCGGCGGTCGGTAGAACTTAATCTTGATCACATCCGAAGGCAACAGGTCCGTTTCGATGACGTCCAGCGCCATATACTTGGTGCGTAGGGACACGATCTTATCCAGCGTGTACACGATGCCGGGACCGATGAAGAACAGCCAGAACCGTGGCGCTCCTGTCAGACGGGCAAGTCCATGAATGAGACAGAGCGCGTACAGTAGCACGTATAGCGAATGTGCGTTCCAGAAGAACTTATACGCCTTCTTGCGGATGGTCGGATGGGCGAAAGCGAAGATGATGCACATCGTGACGAACAGCATCACCCCCGTTACACCCGTGACCGTCTGGAACAGCCAGTAGGTGATGTCGGGCCGATAGTCGGAAGTGAAATGGACCTCCTTCGTGAGACACTTGAGATTCTCGATGGATTGTGTCGATACGTGGTAGAAGTTTACGATGTGTCCAACGGTGTGGAGCAGAGAGAAGAACAGCGCCGTACAGGCCGCAATCTTGTGGAATTGAATGTGCGAATCCAGTGGGATGTACTGTTGGATGGGGAACTCCTTCAACTTGGTGAGCAGGTTCCTGTAAAAGATGAGTTGAATGAGTTGTAGAGTGTAATGAAGAATAAGAAGGCCATTTTTCTATAATAGACATTTACCTAGACATTGTGAGTAGTAACAGTGAGTAGCAGAATGACAGGGAAGCTGCCGAGCCTCGTGTAATAGCAATTCCGACGCCCATGATGTGCCGAAGATCGGTATGCTCCGCCATGAACGAGTAATCTACAAAAATCAAGCTCAGTTTACATCAATTTCTAATCGTCTTCTCAGTGCTCTACTTACGAATGAAACGCTCAACAAACAACACTATCGTGATGACGTAGAAAATGAACAGATAGAAAATGTTCTGCCGGTTCTCCTCCAGGAACGTCGTGTAGGCGTCCCACTTCTCCTGCATCCAGTGACGGCGAGAGTCCGAAATCGGTTCGATGTGGAACGATGTCATGCGAGCCACGTTGGTCGACGTGTCGAGGAAGTTCTGCTTCGCACCCTTGCAGTCCAACCCGATGGCGACAAAGTCTCCCTTGTATTCCTTCATCATGAGCTTGAAATCTTCGTACGTCAGATGGTTCTTGTGCTCCAGACCAACGTCCTGAGAGGGAAAGCAAGTGAGAGTATTAAAATGTTTTAATTAAGAGTAGTTATGATGTTTTATACCTGGAACATTCCATCGATCAGCTCGTTAACTTGATCGTCGGTAACGCTGGTCGTACGAGCGATCTCCACCAACGATCGCATCATTTCACTGAGCTCGCCCTTGTCGATCACACCGTTGCGATCGTTATCGCACATGTCGAAAATGATCCTCAGTTTATCATCGGTTTTACCACGCGAGAAAAGAACCACCGTTTCAAGGAATTCCTGGAAAAGATTTGGCAAAGAGGTTCAACAATCAGTTTTGGCTTCCATAGACGTCATTTGATTCTTCTCACCTGGAACGATATTCTTCCATCCTTGTCCTTGTCGACAATGTTGAACATTTTGCGAACGAACATATCATCAGGTTTCATACCGAGAGCTGCCGCAAACTCAGATTTAGATAAACTGGTTCGCATTACGGTCATAACTTCACCGTCGAGAGAAGCATCCGATCGACGACGACGTTCACCCGGTCGTAAACCGAACGTTAGGGCATACGCCTCGCGGAAGAAGTGCTCCAGCCGCTTCTGACGACGCTCGCGAGTTTCGGCCTTAGCCAGCATGAGGTCCCTGTTCGACTCCACGAACGTCATTGCCTTTTTGTGAACAACGAGGAAATCTTCCAGCTTCTTGACGAACTTACGGCGGGCCGAGTTCGATTCCAGCTCGAGCACCAGATCGTGATCGTTCGGTACACGCAGTAAAATGTATGGTTTCTTCGCCTTATAGTTCTCCTGCGACTGCTCAACCGTCACTACGTCCACGTGCTTCAGATTGAACGTACGTAATTTTTCACCCTTCCGATCGACGGTGTAGATCGCCGCCTCCGGTCCAAACTTAACCGTCACCAACCGCTTATGGTTCGCATGAAGCCACTCGCGTGCAACACTCTTCTCGACGGAAATCTTGCCCGTGGCGGCATTTTTCATCGCCTCCTGTTTGATCTTCAGCTTACGGCGACGACTGTTCTGTAGCTTGATCACGCAATAACCGGCACCGGCGCAAAGGATCGGCACGAAGCCGAGGAACACGCACGAGTAGATGTACGCCAGTTCGGAGCCGGAGAAGTAGTCGTAGCCCTCGAGATAATTGCACGGTTCTAAGAGTGTGGCGTTCAGCTGCTCCGGTTGCGGACAAGGGTCTCCCTGCTTCCAGTGGAACACATCACGCTGAATTTCATCACCCTCGATGTCCGTGCTGTTGACGATGATGTCCCATAGTGTAAACTTACGGATTTCGTCAATCTCTTCCTTCGTGAAAATACTGTAAAACAAGGTGAGTTGCGTGATAAAATAATTTAATTCACTTGAGTCTAAATCGAAAGGATTGTAAACTCACCCATTATCTTCATTCTCGAACCAGAACCGATCGGCATCGCGGATTCGGGTGAATTGATCTATAATGACAGCTGAAAATAGTTCTCCAGGGCGCCCATCCGACTCCAACATTCCCCCTACATAGACGTCCACGTTGTCAAGGCGATTGTCGTAGGTATCGATCAGCAATCTGTGTAGAAATGTAACTTTGTTTAAGAAAAAGAACTTGCGATCTTACATGATGTTACTTACTCCATCAGTTCTGGTTGCCGTTCAAAAATCTGCGGGTTAATTTCTCGCCAGGTCTTCTTCTTCGGCAGTCTATATGCGGCACGGGCAGTGTTGTAATCCGGCAGTCCATTGTCACGACCGCGCATAATGTTCAGCGCGCCAAGATCCCGCCGGGTGAACTCCATCGGTCCGAAAAGTTTGTCGCGCACGTCGGAGCACAGCAGCGGATCCTCTTTTTCGGCAATTTGTGATGCCATTCCCATGATGAACTCTTCCACTGGCGTATTATCGAGTACGTCCTGGTAAAGCGAAGAACGTGGAGTTAGGCGCACTGCCAAGCTTATACTTTTACTGGACTTACATTAGAATTCCACCAGGTGGAACAAAGTCGCAACGCCGGGAAGTCCATGTTGGTTCGCCGGAAGTTACACTGGCCATCGCGTCGAAACAGTCCGGGTGGAATGAGTGAGTGGCCGAACCGGAACGCCGCCGCCTGGAACATGTGGCTCACGCCGGGATGTGTGTCCGCTTTGTAGCCATCATACGGCGGCAGTTCCTTGTCCAGGAAGGCTGGCAGGTATTCGTAGGCGATGATGTTCTGCAGACTGGCGATCACGACTCGGCGCGCTCGTTGGAAGATTTCCTCGTCCCCCCAATCCCGGTGCTGTCGACGGACCCGCTTCGCTACCACGTTGTGCCAGCGCAGGAATAGGATGGCAAACGAGAGAAGCGCTGGATTCTGGTTGGTTCGTGGATCTCCCAAGACTGTCAAGGGGAAAAAACATTGGTTAAGCTTCAAAAGAAGAATTGTTAGACATTGAATCACTTACGGTATAACCTCTCAGGACTCAGCATACGCATCACGTGCGGCACCGGGTTGTTGAACAGAGGGACACGCATCGTGTTCTTGACCGGCATCGTGCCCTGTTTGTCCGTCAGCAGCGCACCGTCCTGGAACGATCGCATCGCGTTCAGCCACGCCTCCGAGGTGCTGTAGATGAAGCTGCCATCGATCCAGGCCGTCATCTGGTTGATCTGCTCTCGGGGTGCATTCGGACTCTGACCCGTGTTGCGATCGTATGCGGCCCGATGGAACGGAATGTACCGATCCCCTCGGCACTCTCGGTCGTACATTTCATCACACTTTTCCACCTCGATCCGGTGCATCTCGATCGGGCAACCGGACTCCGATGCCATCACGACCTCGTTTGTTACCACCTGACCGAAGAAGGCCAGTAGTGCGGTTCGGTTTTCCATCGATGGTAGACCGTCCGTGCCGCGCATGAACAGTCGGCTTAGTTTTCGTGGGGACGGCCTGTTGCTGCCGGCCATGACGTACACACCGTCAGAGTAGGCCGAAGGAGCCTTCCTTGTGAGATGGTTATCTGCGAAGGAGAAGCAAACAGAATAATTAGTACTGTGTTTGTTTTGCTAACTTTTATACTTATAATATAAAAGCTTATACTTATAATATATAAAGCTAACTTTTATACTTATAATATAATCGGTACATCAGATCCATTAGGGTTCTTCAAGAATGTACTCATAATTTATGGAAAAATTTGTTTATGGAACATTGAGAGTATTTGAACATCAACACCAATAAAATAAATTAAAAATCCTATAGGGAAAATACCACTGGGCGCCTCCATTGGTCCTCATTCATCATACAAAACATTTAAAACATTTAGTTCAAAAGCATTATAGGCAATAAACATATAATAAACAAAGCCCATAAATTGTGTAACAATTTGAACAAGAAATTTATAGGCTCAACTATAATATGTAGGGAAAAACCTGTAACATTGGTTAACTGGTTAAAAATTATCTTTAATTATGGAATAAAGACGTTTACCTAATTGTGATTAACTTTGTTGTTGAACAGTTACAACTACTTAAAAAAGGTGCTTGACGAAGCGTAAAAACTAGTCTTTCCTATAATCTCAGTCCAAGCATCGGTCTATAACTCCTTTTTTTCTTTTCAAAAGCTTCACCCCACTCCCCACTCCAACCCACCAAAACTCATTGGAGCGGCACGCTTTAGAACCGTCCCGCTTCACCTGGTTGTAATTGCTTGTACCTTGTACTAATTTGCATATTTTAAGGGATAGGGTTGCGCTAATGGATGATGATTTTCGTGTCGGTGCCTAAGTGTACTGGACGCCCGCCGTAAGGAAGTACGTAAGTGGTGGCTGGCGTCTGCTAAGTGAGCGTGTGCGGAGCCAACACAACAAAAAACACCAAAACGGAAGCAGTTCAATGTCAATGTGGTGTGTTCATAAATAATAATTATTCCTAAATTGTCCATTAACGGTTCCAGCGGCTGATGGACGGCATACAAAATC
Organism: Anopheles sinensis; assembly: GCA_000441895.2. Classification (NCBI taxonomy): domain Eukaryota; kingdom Metazoa; phylum Arthropoda; class Insecta; order Diptera; family Culicidae; genus Anopheles; species Anopheles sinensis. The sequence goes on along the minus strand of KE525057.1, from coordinate 797,075 downwards.
TTTTTCTGTTCATATGTTTACGTGTTTCTGGTACATTTTGTGTTACAAAACATTGTGCAAATTCATAGAGGCACCTGTGACTGGGAAATGGTTACATGTGTTCTTGGAAGGTTTTTATGACACCCGGGTTTGTCTAGTCAGAGCTTGACTCTTAATGTTTGCTCAAAATATAAACGGAGCTAGCAGATTTTACAGTGCGCTTACGCAATGGTTCGTTTCCACCTGATGAGGTACTTCGAGTGGCGAAGATAAGTTATGTCCCTGCAATTGCAGGTGTAAATTTGCAGGAGCATACACTGGAGTGAATGTGGATTGAATTTGTACCACTATTTTGCATGCGTGAATGCAATAAACATGCCATTTGGATAGGTTAAGTGCACGGTATTGAAGGGAACGTTTGGTACGGAAATTACTAGTATTTGAGAGCATAATTCAAAAAATGATTCAAGGCGATGAATATGAAATTACGTGTTATACTCGTATCTTACACATTCAGTGTTGTAAATGATCATGTTATCCAGCGGCGCAGTTGGTCCTTACGTGAGGAAAATCTTATTCGTTTTCACACCCTTATCTCCCCAATACCTTTGGCTAAATAATGTTGTCCTTTGCCAGCCTGCTGGTATCTAGATCAATGCCGTGGATACACGCAGAGTGTGTCAGCAAGGTGATAAAAGTAATTAAACACTGACTAATTAAGCGACCGTACCATGTTTAGAGAACATGCATAATGCATGTGTTTTTCCTCACCCTCCAACAGGAAGACAACATCCATGGCGACAACTTCATTACTCATAAAATAATAGAAAAAGCTTTAATAGGCTTTCGTAGATGTTTTAGGCGTTTTTTTTATGGTGACTCTGTGTGAGAATATAAAAATCACACTTGGTTTTTATGGAATTTTCACATACCGGCAAAAACGCAGTAAATTTTGTCCTTATTTGGTGTACATCAGTTCCATTTTTAACGGCATTTTTAAAAGAATCAATAAATTATTTAAAGTTTGCTCTTCACGGTGACATGAGAAAGATTGCGAGGGAATGGATTCGTCCTTTGCCAAACACAACATTTAACACACCATTCCCATTTCGCGTTGCTTGACTTTGGTTGAAATTTGGTTTCGAGGCCAGAAAACCAGCCAGACCATCAATTATTTCCTCGGGACGGATATTAATGACTTCGAGTGGCTGCATTGTTTCATAATGCAACAAGTTTTGCCGAAGGATTTGCTTGTGCCCATCCGGAGCAGGGTGAATAGTGCTTTTGCAACCGCTACCCATCGTCTGCACGATCGCTCGCCATTCTCTAGGAAATGCGATTAAAAAGGTGCAAAAGACTTCCCAGAGTGAAGGTAAGCTGTTGAAAGATAGTGCATGTTGGATGGCAAGGATTCAAATCGAGTGGATCAAAGAGGAAATGGGAAGAGTTCATGTTCAAGGTGACGAGTTGCAGTAGGCTTAAGCAGTTATGTGGGAAACGTTTACCTCGGAACGAAGGAGATAATTCAATAATTATGAACTTTAATTATTTGATTAATCTAGGTTAAAGATAAAGTATTTTATGACGCTACATAAATATGTCGCTTTATTACTACATTAATCGATAATTCCAATCGCGATCAATAACAACAAACAATTGAATAGTGGTGCTCGTTTTTAAGATACTGCACTTAATGCACTTAAGCAGCTCGTATTGCAAGCATCGAGTAATAAAACATCTAGAAGCATAGATATTGCGTTATAGAGACTTAACAATTAACATTTTTCTTTAAATAATACACATTTCCTGTGACCAAACAATACCTTTTAAAGGCGAAGAATTCATTTCAATTAAAATGTTTCCTTGGCGAAAACGCAGCTCCCGATGGTTGGCTCAAAAGGAACGTCTTGTGTACGGTTGTTTGGCGGCTTAAGAAGCCCATTCAATTAAGCCCCCGATGTTGCATACGGCAACGTCTTTGCAATGCTGGTGAGGAAGACTCGTAAATGATTTATGATCGTTCCGAAGAATGTAGTTCCAGCCAGTCATTGTATTTGACGGTACGCTCGAGATCGCGCACGATCTCGAGTTGGTGCGTTGGAGAGCATTAACATAAGTATGCTCGTCGGCGCAGGGTTATGCTGCACTGATGGCCCGAAAGCGTGGTTTGTCGAGTGTCGACGTACCGTTCAAAGGGGGTTCTTAGTGCTAGACCTTCGGGCGACAAGCTCTGTGGAGGAGAGAAAAAACCCTACCAACTCGCTGGTGGCACAAAAAGATCATATTCCACGGAGTGCATTCCTTCGCTGTCGGAGCGTGTCACAGGGCACAGGTGTATCTGGTTCGCCGAAGGGGCTGAATCATTCATCTTGGCCGCCCGGGACTGCGCGTCGCCGCGTTGTGCAAAAGTGGTGGTTGAAAGAGCACGCGTTGTGCGGCATTATTCATACAATTTAGTAGCTGTTTAGTAGTAGCAGCTTTAGAGCTGCCGTTTTGTGCCGCTTGAAACAAAACGAGTATCCCCTGTGTGCCTTGGCGTGAAGCTGGACGGGCAGCTCCTGCTGCGCTGAAGCCTACGCTCGTTACCGAACGTGTCCGCTCGGGAGGGTGCACCACACATCAAGGGCACCCATCCGTCCGATGGCGGCGTCTCAGGGGACGGCGTGATCCGGAATGCCCCGAGCGAGAGGGAGGTCCAACGATACAAAGTTAACAACTTGCGACTTGGCAAGCACCCTCCCGTGGGGCGGGTGGGCGCGGAGTGAAGTGGGCCGAACTGGGTCCGGTGCTCGGGTAGACAAGCTTTAATCCAATTAAATCACTGCGAGAATCGAGCTCCTGCCGCTTGAAGCCTCAAACCTCCTCGTCGAAACGCCCTCCTGTGGATGACGAGGGGCTTTGGTTTTGCGGGACAAGGGAGGGAAATTTGATGCATTTCACATCGCCGCGGGGCACAGATGCAGTTTCTGTGCAGGTCGCGTGATTCTGATGGCGTGTTACGTTTTTGCTCACGTGCCACAAGGGTTGAGCCGGCGACCGAACGCCCCTAGGGTTCTTCAATAAATGCACTAATCGATTATGTTTAACCCCAGCTCGACTATTGGTGGTAGTGTTGAATGGAAAAATGGTGTCTGTCTTTAAACTTAATGATCAACTTAATTACAAAATAATTTGAATTAAGACATAAAATTCCTTTTTTCCTACAAGACCTTCTATCGAAGTGTTCAATTCTATTAAAATGTGGTAATAAATAGAGTTGATTTTTTAAACATTTGAGTAGTACAAGTCCTTTCTACACTTATCGTTTCTAGAGCTATCTAACTAACATTTTTAAGACCTCGAAAAATAATGTGGTGTTTTTCAGTATTCAAGATCATTACAAAATTAGAAGCGCAAAAGAAGTCATGAACCTGTTTAATTTAAACATATTTTTGTTGGTGTTAGACAAGACCTAAAATTAGATTTTATCCTTTATTATCACCTCTTTGAGTTGGTTATGTATTATTCAAGTATTATTTTATTCTGTAATTTATATTACTTCGAAATCCCAATTCAGTTCTATTTATAAATAGATTCTTTGCCGCAATTGCATAGTTCAAGCGCTTTTCACCACCTCCTCCCTTGAATAATGGCTCGGATCCGACCAATTAAACTGATTGAGATCATGTGCACCAAACCTGAGCATTCCATTCGACGAAAGAAATCGAAACGCTGGCCAAAGCACGACGTTGGAGTTCGCCAATTAGCCGCCTCGGAATGATGGGAAAATGGAGAACAATTTAACGGCCCGCATCGCATGACGCAATCGATCGAGCTGGGTGTCAGGTTTTTTAACTCTATTTTCGGTTTTTATAGCCAACATCAATGCCCGGTAATCATAAATAATTAAACTTTACATATTCATTCGCCACACATCTGGAAGAAGAAGGTGCAGCGAGGAGCGACGAGGACGACGGTCGAGACGTTAATAAAAATAAACACTACCTCCCAACGGATTTGCGCTCCAAGTCCTGGGTGGTTGATTTTTTTTCTTCTGCCAACAAGGGATAATTTCTGCATTGCAATGCGATCGCGTCCCGCTGGGGTGGATCAGGTCGAAAATTGAGCGATCGTTGCGGACCGATTTTAAGATACCCTGGTGGACCGTAATTCTACCTTCAACCGGGTGCGACTGCCCGTTAAAAAAGGGGACATAAAAGCCCCCCGGGTTAAGCAAATAGTTGCGCCGTTAAGGGCAGGTCAGACAGGCCATCGAAACTGTCATCGTGACGCTCGGGCTCGGAACGGTGCGGAATTGTTTGACAACTCCCCGTGGCTTCGGACGGCCGTTTTGGGTGGGTTTGGGGTTTTAAAGTTTCGTACACCGTATTTTGGGGCGCCCCGCTGAGACGGTTCGGTGTAGGTGATAAATCAAGCCCGTTATGAGCGATCCCTTCCGAAAGTGGGACAGACTTACCGACAGCTCCCCAGTCCGGATGCGCTAGGTTGTTGTACCATCCATCGTACCGCTGCTTCTCGACGTGGCTCATCAGGCTGGACTCTGCAATGGAAGAGGGAAAAGAAGTGTTTAGCAACGGAGGCAAAATTAGCATACAACACCTATGGCCGGCGAATGGTGAACCTTTGCCCGATTTGCCCTCAGAGATTCCATCGGGTGGCTACCGAATGTTGCCCGGGGTTGATAAAATCTAACCACGGAGGACAAGGTCTCCAAATAGGTGAAAGGAATAAGTAATTCAATTCGGATCTGCGTGAGGTCACAACCGCTCACGCTTGACTGAGAATATTTTCCACCCCGCCCGAAGAATTAAAGCGAACGAGTTAAAAGCAGCAAATCTAATCCTATCTTAAACAGCCAAAGGAAACTTAAGGACGCAAGAGGAAGAGTCGGGGAGGTGTTTGGGTAAGACATACTTTTTCGGCTAACGTGCTCCGACCAAATGCTCCGTAAAAGGAGCAATTTACAGTTCCATGTCACTGGATCGGTTGATTAATGTTCCGCATTACCCGATCGTAAATCTTCGCGGCAAACGATTTTTCGCACGAGTGAGCAAACCCAGTTTGGTCGAACGCTAAGACTGCAGATCCTGGTTGTCCCGAAGAGACTGGCCGAGGGTCATGTACCCCTCGTGTGCCCTCTAGAAGGGTGACCTTAGTGGTCAACAATTTAATAACTTTATTCGCGTATGCAAAGCCATAACTTTATCTGCATCAGCGATCCCTGCGAAAACTTGTTCGGTCTGGGATTCATTAAAATTAGCATTCTTTTTTACCCCTTTTAAGGTACTTGTCCCAACCCGGTGGCTTGTTCGCACGAATTTTGCCGAAATAACTCACCACGCACGCTCGAATGATTTGATTTTTTAATGTTCGCTTTAGATGAACCACGACAGATTTCGCACGTAATCCCTGCGGGCAGTCGTGAAGTCATAAAGTCATAAACATCCCAACCAGGTAGGTAGGTAGAACTGTTGGCGAATGGGAAACGGAACCAGGCAGAAAACAAAGAGCCCCTCAAAGGTGCTTAAAGTTCCGTGCGCCCCCAACACGTTCCCCATCCGTGTCAGTGGCCAAAACCATCAATGGCGTTCCGAAGGAAGCGAATCCGCGTGGAGGATCGATTCGAGTTGGCTTAATTTTTTGACCGAGTCTTTCGTGCAAATGTGCTACCGAAGGGGACCGCGCAAGAAGACTTACTGTCGCAGACTAATTTTGCATCCGGGATTAGCCTTCACGGATTTCGCTGACGTGAGAAATCTGGTGGGAATGCTGACACAAAAAGAATTTGGCACACATAATGAAGGAGACAAACGGAAGAAGCGGATCTAAATTAAAGACAAACACAATTATTCCTTTCTGGGAGCCTTTTTTCTGTATAGCCTTAATTAGTTCCTTCTGCCTGAGCTCTAATGTCTTCATCGGGAAGCAAACTTCTTGAATTCCATTCTTGTCTTTATGATTCATGTCCGGCTTATAAATTGATTATGATATAAGTTCTGCATGTAATTAAATTAATAAAGCGTCTTTAAACGTGGATATCCAACCTACAACCTGTCAAAAGTCACAGGCGATCAAAAGACGAAAGGCATACAATGGAGCTAGAAATCAATTTAAGATTTAACTTTTTCCTTTCGGAACACGTGGACAACTATTCAGAGCGTCACGCTGGTAATGTTTGAAAAGCGAGCCTTCGGAGCCTTTTGTACTAAATCACACCTTAAAATCACTGCCCACCGAAACCTCCCTATATCGTTAGTCACACCTGCCACTGGAGCACACAATTGTTTGTGCCCACAGAGGAGGTCTCCCCCCGGTGACCCTTCAGACGACGCGAGAACAGCGTGTGCCAATGTGCAGTCTACATAGGGTGTGTGTGTGGATATAACAAGGCTCCCCGTTGATGACTTTCCATTTTGCCGACTGCAACCTGCCCAAATTGGATCACGTTCGAGCGCCAATGGGGGCGCCTCGCTAGTCGATAGACTAGGCAGCCATTTTGCAGATCAAGTCCTATTGATTTTATTTTAGCCCACGAAGCGTTCGCCTTGCACAACATGCTGCAATCCGGCCGGTCCAGAGTGGTCCAGACTTTCGGTCCGGTTCGGTGCGCAATTCGTGTGCCAGTCGTGCTGCATTCTGCGTGTTTCGGACTCACACACATCTCCGGTCCCCGGCGGTGCACGCATGCAAATCCTCCGTGGCCTTAGCTGTCAAGCCGTAGAATCGTGGACAAGTAGTAGCACTAGATGTCCGTGCGATAGCTAAGTGGTCTCGTTCTTGGTTGCGTAGCGACACGATCCTGGTAGCAGCACAGTGGACCTACTTCTCACAAAGCATTCGGCGTACAACCAAAGATTGCTTGAATTAGCTATACATTAAATGACACAAATTATTTTTAAAATATTTAAATTTGCTTTTCAGTAATGCCTATAAAATCCTTCCACATTATGCATATAAAAGAATTCTACAAAAGCATATTTATGAGAATTTCTGAGTCGATGATTGAAAGTATAATAAAATAATTCTTGGTATTTATCTTCCAGTATTCTACTATTTATACTGGGTTTGTGTCAAACATACCTTGTTATGGTATTTGATATGATAAATAGCCCCATTTTACGTCGGCCTCATTTTACATCGTTTGACGAATCGTTCGAAGCTAGTTTATAATAGCGTGCTTTGTTCTTTACTCATACGATTCCATGCAATTTGTATGCCAGAAGATTCGAAGATGGACTTATAAATAGAAGTCTTAAGTAGGTATTATAAACGTAGGAAACATGAAAGCTTTTGGGCCCGACCTAGGTGTTACGTCGCTGTCAAAGTCTCATAAGGCGACGTAAAACGGGGCCAGCCTGTACAAAACTTGAGACATCTTTGAGATATTTTATTGGACTGCAACCTTTCTTTAAATCGAAACAAAAAAAAAAAAAACAAAAATATACGAAAACAGGATCAATATTCCTATGGTAGAATGAGCATTAGTCTGATAGGTGAAATTTACCAAGATCGTTATCAATATTTTGAAGTGAAATGTTAAAACCATTCGTTAAAGAATGGTATCAATGTTGAAACTGAATGTTTCAAGTTTTCTAATATTTACAACAATGTTAGAAATTTTGTGTTGTGTAAAATAGTTTAAACATGAACATTGAATCTAATGACGACCAACAAATCGTTTGAACCCAAAATTTTTAGATGATGAGCTCAATTTGAACCTAGTAAATATTTGCCGATCTTTACAAATTATTTTGAAAACTATTTAATCTGCTAAAAAAGAAAGACAATCCTACTCTATTTCGGGTATATTTCATAGTGACCTGATTGAATTCAGGTGACGACGAGATCCGTTTGCGTCGTGCGGTGGTTCTCGTTGGCGATCGCAATCCACGTAGCCCAAAGTCCGTCGGGTCAAGCGAATAGCCATGGGATCGGCGTGCGTTTGGGTCGCACAAGATTTGCCTTTCACTTAATACGCGATAATTGCACGAATCCACCGTCTGCGAAGTCACGCCGGAGCGTGCCGTGTCGCAAAGGACCGCCGAGTGTTGTCCCCGGGCTCGACCTGGAATTCTACAGAATCTCGCTTCGCAATACGGCCTCTCAGGTTCGGTTTTGCGGTTTTGGAACGGTCCAGTGCGAACGCCTTTCCGATTCGAACGTGTCCCTTTTGGCGAAGGACTGTACCTCTTCAAGAATATTCCGTCCAGAGTACACTCACCTAGGTCTACGACAACAACAAGCACGACGGGCTTGGCGTATAGGTGCTTACACGACGAAATGACAGACAACTGGACAGGTTGCTCTGAACAATCCCGAGGTTCAAGTGGGCGTCAACCCAACAAGTCGACCCGTTTGCTTTTGCTTTCTTAACCCCCATCCCACGTGGGAGTGTTTTATGCGTGTTTCGTTCATATTCAAACAAAAAGCAACACCCACCCCATCTCGGGGGACTTGAGCGGCTTTTAAAGTGTGGCTTGATGGCGCGAGCTACACAAAATCCGAAAGCAAGCCTTTCGGTAGGTGTTTCGGGGCATGTTAAAAAACCCGTTCCCTTATCGGCGCGCGATTGGCTCTCGTCGGTGGCTTAATTGGCGACCGTGCAAATTGTTACCGAATCTCCACTTCCGACCCGGTGTGCGCTTGCTGGTGGGGGAAAATGTTTAAATAAATTGATTAAACGATTGCGCCTACGGGGAAAAGACCGAAGTCTCAGAAGGATCATTCATCAAAAACAAAAATAAATCGAAAGCGGAACAAGCCGGTCGCGGGGGCAGCAGTGAGGGAAGCAAACTACAGATATTAACATGATCATAAAAGGCATAATGAAGATAGCCAAACTGGGATCCGAGCGGCAAAAAGTTGACAGTGAAATTAATAGCCAGAGCGGAACTAGCACCGGACGTTAACAAACGGCCGCCCATTACGAAACGGGAGCATAAGCTGGTGCTTCTATTTGGCGAGCCGAAAATCGTTATCTTCAACCTAGATTTATTGGGGCCGACGGCGGAATGCGATTAAATGTTGAGATAAAACGCTGGACCACCCATTCAAAACGATGTCCTTCTTCGTTTTCGAGTGCCAAAAACGATTTCATCATTCTAAATTGTAGTTCTCTGTTGCTAGCTATTGATTATCCCCGGGGCGAGGAAGGTTGCGTGGTCGTTTGACGCCAGCAAAACAAGAATTCTGCTAACGTCAGAGTTTTCTCTTGGATTACTGAGAAAAAGGGAGGGCAAAAATACTAAAAATGGTTGCCTTGTGCTCCGCGGTGTAGAGCGAGAATTCGAGAACATGAATAGACAATTGAATTTCCACCACACAAGTGTTAATTCCTTCTACCTCAAGTACCAGCAAACAGCGAAAAATTCTGAATTGCTGTCAATCACGAGCCTGAACTTCCAAATCGCGGATTTTCTCAACCCTTATCCCCTCACTTGAACGCGTACTTCCTACAAGAGGGGACGATCCGGACGATGATTAAGCTTAATCCAAAACCTCCATCAGCGATCACCAGCGAGCTGTCATGTTGGAATGTATTACGTGCAAAAAAAAGCAACAAAAAATACTGTACAATTCCCTACATGTTATTGTTCGCAACCGTCACCGCGGTTCTCTTCCGCCTCTGGACAACCCGGTAGCATCCGTGCACATATTAATGAAAATCACTTTTCACACATGCCCGCATGGAGTGTTAAAGATCAGCACGTGCTTGCCGGGGTGGTCGGGGGAACGTGTGGGATTTTTTTCTACACCCGTACTTCACTCCTTATTTCATCTCCGAGCTCCACTTCGGAGCTGATCGAGCTTCGTGGTTTGGGACGGATCGGACCGACTTTATGTGACGTAAATGGGCAACGGTCGCGACGGTTCGGTTTGATGGTGAATTAATTGATTTTGCCGCCCCGGGCAAGACTTTCCTATTGATTCCACTTGATCATGTCAAGTGCTGTCTGTGCTCGAAGTTTCATGTTTTAGATTGATTTATATTCTTCTCTTCTAACTTTGTGATTTTCATTTATGTTTTAGGAACACTTTTATAATTCGTTTTGAACTAAGCAAATTTGCAAATTTTCTTTACTTCACCTTTCAGCATTTGTTTTATGTTATACCTCACATCAGTTATTGCACAATAAAATCAAAAAAGTATCCGATTTATGTACAGATTATGAAATTTAAATCCCTATGTTTCATTACAAACGTTTACCACCGATTTCACAAATTAGGTTACTACATTTTTCCCCTCAAGCTACGGTTAACGACACAACACCGGCAAAGAAAAGGTGAGATTAGAACAAGTTCATGAGAGTACCTTTAATGGTTGATCCATAAAATAAATTCTCCAGTCAAACCCTCCCTCCGAAGCGTCGAAAGATCAACGATTATGTCTCAATTATTATTAGTACTGCTGGAGGTAATAAAAAGATATGCTGGGGGGTTAAAAAGTATGTTGCCGTTTATTTATCGCTCAACAGCTGTAAAATCGGACTCATAAATAGAAGCTGTTGTTTTTATGTGTTTCTTAAAGGGCTCTGAAACTCTCTCGGGTGTTCTGAAGGCCTCGGTCGAGTCATCCCGGTCGGTACAGAGGAAATTGCAAGAAAACAAGTTACATTCACAACAAGCGACAGTTTGGAGGTGTACAGGCACGACCACCACAAAATGGTTGTGCAGATCTGTAAGTTTTGAAATCATTGATCGCCAACGAGATCGCTAAAGATCTACCATGTTAGACCCGCTCTGTTCACTCGCGCACGCCGTTCAAAGCGAGCTTCACGTTTCAATCAATTAGCGTGGAAATAGAAGCAACAGTAGAGATGTAAAAAGAAACATAGGAAAAAGGATATCATGGAGAGAGACACAAGAAAACGGCACCACCATATTCAGATGGACGGAGCATTGGAGTGCGTAGACAACCGTAGAACGGAGGCCACCATTAGGATCTGGCTGAGCAGATCCGGTCGCGCGAACGCGTTCGTTAAAATACTTCAATTCGAGATACTTGTCATAACTCGCCCGCGAATTCCTTTGCGATCGCGTACCGGCGGCGCACGTATCGACACCGGTTGCGCATTGCGAAGTTAATTAAAATCCATCTCGAAGGCCGAAACGTGCGGCAAGTGTTGCGGATCTTGCAGGTGTCGCGAATGAGCCAGACGAAGCCAGGTGGCCCAGTTGGCGGATGACAATTATTACATCGCCAAGCGACATCGTCCCACATCGGGTGGACTATCTTTTAACGTTGCGATCTACGCAACGTTGAGCGTCCTGAAGACTCGCAGGTATGCAATTAGATCGAAGCGAAGGACGATCCGCTCATACATTACTCACTGATGATACTAATTATTAATAATTTCAATTAGAAGGGATGTAAAAAGTATAGGTAAAGATTTAAACCTTGTACTTCACTTCAATTGATGATGTACTTTATCAAGGTTTTAACATCCCAAAAAATTATGACGAAAATTTAAATTAGGTTTTGTAACACTCCATACAGGAAACCCTTCGCCCTCTGTCGATCGAGTCCATTGAAACGATCATTAGACGCAATAATTAATAGCCCAAAGGGAGTGAATATGTACATGTACCAGCAAGTGCTGACTAAACACTGACCAGCTAACCGATTGGAGCTTGCGCGACTTTGTGCACGAGCAAAAGCCCTGCGGAGATTGAAAGTGTCTTTTAACTGCGGCCCCAAGCGTACCGATTGATGGGTCGAAATCGATTGGCCACGGATGGCGCTGGCGGCGGCTGTTTTGTGTGACGATGCGGACATTTGCGGTGATTATGTATTGCAACACCTCGGCAAACAATACCGGGCCAACGCAATGTGTTGGCAGCATAGGCAGCTACAATGTACGGAAACCGCCGGAGGTGTCTGAATATGTTTCATTAAAATTTAAGATATTTTTTTCAACTTCTGATACCAAATTGAGTAGTTTGTTTTACTTTTCATTTACGAACAATAACATCGTTTCCGAATTATTTTCATTCAATAGCAACAGCTAGATTGAAATGAAATGGTATATAAATTATAAAAAAAACTACTGTAAAAGCACCATATTTGACTCGAGTCCAAACTTGACGCACTTTTCAATAAATGATTAAAATTTTAATTATTTGTTAATGTTCATAAAATACACCCGCACCAAAAAAAAAAATTGTTTGTTTTATTGTAACCTAATGAAACCAAAACAAATGAAAATATCATCACCCAAGTACGTAAATTTTTACTCGCGTTAGCAGCATTGCTAAGCAGCGAGTGAAACTGTTTTTACTAATTTTTATGCAAAATTCATTTTATCAGTGATTTTTTCAACATGAACTGTTAAAAAATAATTTTTTCCTACGGATTGTAGTTTTATTTGGTGCTTTTTGCGACTTTTATGTATATTTTGAAGCGAAAATATTTTGCGTCAAGTTTGGCTCACAGTGGACCCATTTATTTACAGTGAGGAAAATGAGGCAAAAACAAAATTACATGTCATATTCCGAAACTCAGGTCAGATAAAGGATCTGATAAACGACCTCAAATAAATAAGCCCGCTGTTTAAATGTATTTCTATTGTTTTAAGTTGACAATTGAAATTTTTTTTATAAAGCTGTTGAGTTTGATGAGCTAAATCCTATTTGTTTTAAGTGAGTCAAATAAGTTAGGCACGCTGCAAAATTCATGCGTCAAGTTAGGAACATGAAGTGCCACACAAAGAGTTTCTGGAATTTGAAGATTTATAAATTTAAGAGTTTCTTACTTGTTTTACTTATATTCTATGGTAGTAAAGTTATCACTGTGCAAAAACTCGTATGATTTGACCGAACATTGATGTTGTATTCACAGTATTCACCCAAAACCATGTTTTTACCATGCACTCAAATTAAATATCCACAACAAATGATGATTGAATTTTTTCGATACGATTAACATCGAATAAACACATTTAAAATCCCCCATTTTGAGATAATTGTTGCATTTAATAAAAAAAATTACGAAGCATACATAACAGCACGATAAAATATAAACTAAAAAACAACGCAAACGAACCTTTTTTGCTCGAAAACGAACCATTTGCATCGAAAATTACCTCACCATAAAAGAGAAGGTGTTGCTTTGGTGCATTTTTGCAAAATAAATTGAATTCCCAAACGAATTTGGAAATCAAGTACCAAATCGGTACCAAACTATGCAACGAAAGCGCAACTAACAGGAGTTCATCATCACCTGTCTGGGCCCCTGCATCGACGAAATGGAATGCACAGCTCATCGACACGCCATCGTGTTATGCAACTCTCCGGCCCGGCAAGTGCACGTTTATCGTGTGCATCGCATCTGGGAACATCGGGATCTCCTCCGTCGACTCTGGTGTGGGCACGAGAACACTCGCTTTTTTATTGTTTTATTCATCACATGCACATTTGTACACGTGCTCCACGCTTCAACCGGGCTGAAGGTGTCGATACACATTCGCGTGGATCCGGCTTCGTCGGAGCCGGATGTGGTTCGCAAAGAAGACGCGCAATCGGCAGGGCTCGGGTCCGATGGGTCACGGTTCGCTAGCACATCGCGTTTGTCGGACAAGCAGGATAATAATGGAATCATTTTTTGTACCATCCCAACCGGGTTAAAAATAACATCGATTCGTGCCTGGAGCATGTATAAATGTAATAAACGATGGTCGTTTCCTTTTTATTCCCTTCCATCGCAGGATGAATATTGAAACCAAACATGGGAACTGTGTTTGCTATCCACAAGACTCCTCGTCCCATAATGTGTTTCTATTTTTCCCTCGATTTAATCTTTCCATACCTCGTTCGGCCAGTTTGAGTGATCGTTCGACAAATGTTTGAAGTGAGAGAGCATTTTTTTTCGGCTTGATAATTTTTTTTTATCTTGGCTAATTTAATTGGGCAGCTTTACTGCTTCAAACATCGGTTTTGGGTAGCAACATAACGAGAAGGAGCTGATCGGTGGGTCGTATAATTAACTATCCATCATTTGGGAGGATCACGATGGAAACCTAAGGTTGCGGTTTTATTAGACACATTTTTGTGGCCATATGATTGGCTTGAAGGATTTTTGACGGCTTGTAGCAGATATGGTCATGTTTATGTCAAAATTTGATTAACTAAATAGCTTTGTAAAAATAGTTAATAGATGTAGAACAATGAAAAAGTTATATCTTATGTCCGATTCGAAAAAGATTAAGTTATTCGTCTTGATTAACGATAGATCCATATCAATCTGTTACCGATAGAATAAAACATATTAAATTACTATAAATCACAACCCAACTAGAAGCTCATCGAAATGCTTTGACCACGCTACTTAGCTACGAACAGGTAGCACTCCAATCTTCACCAACGGAAGCGGACTTTATCTTCCACCTCAGCGCCAGGGGTGCGATAGTGAAAAACCTTCTAAAATCATAGACCGTGTCAGGACGGAGTGTTTTTTTTTTTGTGGTGATCGCCGGCGGCCTTGACCTTGCGCACCGTGCGTGGTATACGCGCAGGAACCGGACGGCCAAAGCCTACAATCAGAGCCCGCCTTTTACTCAACCCGGCTGGCCATTTTCTTTTCGCCATCGCTTGTTGCGGTATCAATTAGTGGCGTCGAAGATGGTCGCCATCGAGGGGTCGAAATCGTGTGTAAGTGTTTGTATGTGTATGTATCTGGCCTTGTGCGAATGAAATCGCGATCATGAACGGAGATCGTTTGTTCGCCAGATCTAGGACGAAGGACGACACTGGACGCTGGTTGTCCTAGCCGGTGGCATCGGGTTCGGTTTTCACTTTGAAAGGATGTGGCAAGACGCTTATATCCTGGGGCTCATTGGAAGAAGTTTGCCTTCGTGCCGGATTTCGCAATCGGAGTATTTCTTCGTTTGCTAACGGCATACACGAACACGATAGAATTGCCACCAATTGTTTGAAGAGGACGCTGCTGAAGAGGCTCAAATTGGCGATCCCCGTTCTAATGGCTCTGTTAGGATCTGAGTACGTCCTCTACTGCAATTGGTATGCATCGTGACCTGCTGCTGCTGTTGCTGCGGGCATTTTACGTCATTTTTTTTGTTTCACATCATGGTATGTGCAGCTCATTTGAATAAACAATTGCTTCTCTGCACAAATCGTCCACGTGATGCTCTTTACCTGGATCTTAGCGATTTTTTAAGCCAAACACCAAACAAAAGGGTAACGAAGGAGGGACACACAGAGACATTACCAGAAGACAGTAATAAAACAACCGCTTCGATTCGATGATGGATCGCGAGGAACGGCAAACTACGGTGAGAAGCTACGAATTAGTCTAAATTCCTTCTAAACAAGAGTTGGCCACGCTCGGTCGGTCGGTCGTGATGTCGCGACCCTGAACTGCCGATTGCTGACGGGGGCGCAATGGGATGAGGTGGGGAACTCCGAGGGTGCTATTGTCGGTCGTAAAGAAGATGGACATGGATCCGTCCAACGCAAAGTGTGCTCACGCTCGGAACTCGTCAGTCGGAACATCGGGTCGTGCGGCCGCCGTTAAATTGAATGTTCTATTGGTTTATCTTCTTCGTGGGATCGTTCTTGGTGAATTACGTATAGAATTTTGGCTTTACCGCAATCAACTGTAACAGGATCGGTCAGGTTAATTTGCCACCCAGGTAACAGAAATAAACTTCTTAATCGTTTGGGCTGGTAAGATGGAAGAGATTTATTCGTAGAACCTCTGGACGAGTTTTATTTATTTAAGAAACAGTTAATGAAAAGATTATTCTGATATTTTAAATTCTTGGGGATGAAAGAGAAAAACGGAAGCAAACATTATGAAACTAAAATAAGGCACTTTGAAAAATCTTATGAATGTTTAACGTAATTGTATGTTCAGGCAGACAGTTACTGAAAATAAATTTGGAAGCACAAGCTACTTCACAGAAATATTAACTTTTACTCTGTTGAGCATAATTCATTTGTCACATAAGCCTCTAAATATTAATTTTGCTCCAATATTTATTATTCCAACACATGTTTTTTTTGGTTCAGTTCCCATTTTGCTCAAAAGTTGTAAACAAAAACACGGCTAACCTTGTGATTATGTGTTTAACACATTCCTTCCATCGCACAAATGGCGTTTTAAGCAAAAGCCCAAAAGTCCCTAGCGCGATGGAAGCGCTTATTCCATATGTACCCAACAGTGACCGCAAGATCTTCGATAGGGTTTTACTTGCGGTTGAAGACAGAGTCATGTTTATCCCTAAATCTTCAACTGCAAACGCTACAAAAAAAGGAACCCATCAGTTTCAGCTGCGGTAATGCAGATTAATAGTTGTATTAATCACATATCGGTGGCAGGTCGAGTGGTTCAGCCGGTATGTCCTTGCCGTGCTCAGTGAACGATCGAACTCGGGCCTTCGGACCTCGACGTAGTCCATTCGGCCACCTTTCCCATCCGCGTCCGGCAACCTTGGGCCCGCGCTTTTTCGAGTGCTCGGACAAAAAACGACGGCATTGTGGTCACCCGCCGTGGTAAGGGTTTGTCCGCGAACGCACGAGAAGAACGAGAAAAAACTTAAAGATGCCCAATCAAGGCTCTAGGGCGCTGTACACCACCGTGGGAACTGCCGTCGGTGGTACGCAAATGAAGACAAATGGGAAACAAAGCCTCAGTTCGACAATGAGTCTAGCTTAAAAACGGAGCACTATTTTGTGAGCAGACTTGAAGGGGGAACCAGGAAATCCAAGTGAACTCGGGGCGGTGGGTTTCATTTCACACCCGATTAAGTCGATCGTTATCGGTTAGTTTCTGATATCGGCCACAGATCTACTCGATTTGCGAGTTGCGCATGATTTCCGGTTGAAGGAAGAAGTTTTCCACGATGGAAGTTCCATAGAGGAGTGAAGGTTGTCTCGATGGGATCTACCTCCGGCAAGGTGCACAATTACCTGTCAATTTGATGAACACCGCAAAGTGTCAGATTTATGGTAGCCCAAGCGTAAGTCGGTGAATGTCAGTCGAACTCGGGTTAGATGCGATCTCCGAGCCGCGGATCGATTACAGGCGGTTGGATGGCGAGCGGAACAAGATATCTGCCCAATTATATCATCATCCACGCCAGCAACACCAACTGGCAATACTTAGTCATCGGAAAATTGGTGAACCTTTACGAGGCCGCTAGGCTTTGCCCATCAACTGCACTCCTGATTTCAGTGCTGTACGTTACAATGTGAGGTTATACTGAGAGATGTGTCTTCTTATTGCGATGATCATGTTTGGATCAAAAGCAACGGCTTGTGGTCGATTGACAGATACAATGTATATAACTGATGTATCTTATTGAACTTCCTACAGACAATATCAATTACATGAAAGACTTAAACGTCAACTTGAATGCACGAAAGGCAAAATGTTACACTCTATCAAATAAAAAACTGTGACATGTCTTTCCTCAAAGTCAAATGTTTATCCATAATCTCTGATAATAACCTAAAAGCCAGTTCTAACACATCCTCAAGACAGCTAAACATTATAGACTAGTAATACGAAAGGAAAATTAAATTTTGAAATGAAATTAAAATCAAAAACATAAAATTACTAAAGAAAAGCGAACGAGGTGAGCATTTTAACGGCTTGTCAAACCAAAATAGAAAAAAAGGTAAGGACGTAAAAGAGGGACATGAAAAGAAGCGGAAATGTTACATGACAAACAGAACAGTTGCAAGAATGTAGTACATGGTAGAACACAATCACAACCGGTAAGCAAACGATCGTCAGAAGCAGCGATAAATGGCAGCATACGTGAGGAGCATGGCACGATGCTTAGCATACGCGAGCGCGTGCTGTTTGCTGATCAAACATCACCAACCTTGAAGGCACCCTCCTGGTAGTCTGATCTGTAAAGCCAGTTTCATAAATCATAGCTGAAAGCGATTTCCACTAGTTGACGGTGAGTAATTGGCGGTTAATGATAATTATTACGACCAAAAAACAAAAAAAGGCGAAGCTTTTGAAGCGACACTCCGGGAGCCTGCTATCTGCAGGTTAAAACGGAGGTGTCAACAAACGTGAGCAGAACCGATGTTACGATACTGGCACGCCATTAGACGTCGCGTAATGATGATCGCCCGAGCGGGTCGGCCGTTTAGAATTCAAATTGTACTCCCCCCGATAAGTAGAACACGAGGAAACGCACTCCGTACGCAACGACAACCGACTGCGGTGCAGATGTGTTCCGCTGGGGCTTTAATTAGCTTAATTTCAACCCGGGGAGATGCCTACAGCTCCTTTAAAGGGTGTTGAAGCGGTACCATCTGTCGTGTCGCTCGGTAGGATACTGTTAATGGCGGTTTGTGTATGCATAACCGACCCGACTTTGACATGCGGTCGATGATTTACAGCGCGTGGTTGGAGCGCATCGTCGTTGGCGGAGGGTACGATGCACAGTTCAGTTGCCTAGGACTAGGAACCAACCGTATCCGGCAGTGTTTGTATGAATGTTCGAAAGTACATGCTTCTTGGAGCATGTTCAGATTGAGGTGAAGGCAAGACGAAAAGGTAAATAAATAAATAAATATCTCAAAATAGGCTCGTTCATGTCATTTCACGGGTTGAAAAACGTTGATTAAATCGAATAATAAGCGCGTTAATGTGAAAAATGGCCAAGCGTCGGGTGGCGGCTGGGAACATGTTCCAGATGCACCGATAGCGATAGCACACAACACAATAAATAATACCAGCGCGGACCGCGGATGAGTGACGGGTGACGCGGGACATTGTTGAACAATTGCATAATTCGCAAGACTACTGTCAAGACGCACGGTGCATCAATGCACTTCTGTCAACCCGTGTCTTTCGCTCACAAAAGGCATCGTTCGCTGCTCATTCGACCACCTTTGAATTGCCACGAATTCGAAAGGTTGTCGTCGTTCGATCGGAAAGGATGCGATCGCGCACAATTGGTGGCCAAGCTCTCAGCGGTAGGGAAAGGAGATGTCCGGAGGAAAGGTACATAAATTCACGTCGATGGGTTAATCCATCTTGATAACGATGATGATGAACGAAACATCCGGGACGATCGAGAACGCAACACGTTTCAAGGAAACAACATGTTGACAAATAAATTATGCGTCATGTACCTTCATTTTTCGAACTGTAATAAGTATGTTTTACAATCAATTTGTATACGATTTAAAACTGACTTGACTTGACTCAAAATTCTACAAATACAATCGACTTTTCTTTTTTTTCGTTCTTTTTTCAGATAATCCAGACCAGTTCGATGGATTATAACAATATCCTTTTTATACAATTGAAAATGGTACCGAAGTTTATGAATTAAAAATATATAGAAAAATATACAATTTAAAAACATGATGACAGGATCATATTTACTCCTTTCTTTAATAAGCAAATCAACTTGCAGGAAAGTTTGTGCATTTTGATTCATACCCCAAGAGTGAAGTATGTACCAAACCTGTTTGCAATTGGAATTAAGTATGCTGGCTGCTCATTTTTATTATTTATTCCACTTTCATTCCTACGTCTCACTCACAGACGGGACAGCTCATGTTGTGTATAATATTTTATCAGATTAAAATGTCAAAAATAATTCCCCCTTGGCACTCTCAACTATCACCCGGTATGCCAAAACATCCATTTTGCACAGCTTAACGACATTCCGCAGGGCCGTGGGGATTTTTTTTTCTCACAAACCCCTACTCGCAATCAATATTAACACGCACGACAGCACCTTATACGGGAGAAATCGTTCGCCAAAATCATCGAATTAGGTTTACGCCCCGGGGTCGATAGTTTATGCCTTCGATTACAATTGGCCAAAAAAGATGCAAACCGACCCGGTGCGACTTTTACGGGAGTTCGGGCTTAAAGCGGGACGTAAGTTTCCTTCTGTTTTTCTTCTTTTCGTTTCCGAAGGTGAGCCCTGTTATCGATCATAAAATTTATTTGTATTATTCGTTTGGTTTTTGTAAAAAAAATTGTAAAAGCCGTCCTCGGGTAATACGAGGTCCACAGTAAACTCCCAAACGCGCAAACAACAAGCGGATTCGGTTTATGCAACTGAAAATAAAAGTAACGAGACAACCGCGGACAAGCTCGCAATCGGGACGAAGGGAAACAAGCACTTGCACTTCGGAATTGCAATTGTTGCCAAATGTTTGAGAGTGCCCAGCATCAGCACTACCCTTTTCACCTGCCATTAATGTCACGATCGGCTAATTGCCTTCCAATGGAGAGTAATCGAGCCGATTGCCAATAAACCGATCAGGTTCGATAATCCACGTAAGTGAGATATCTGTGCGAATTGCCACGAGGCAGCTCGACTGCAATCTGAAGGAGTGAAGTGGGAAAGTAAACGAAGGGGGGGAAGGGGGCACTTACCGGCAGCATCGGTGGCAGGGATCGTAAAGTGCAAGGCCAACAGGCAGCCTGTAGTCGCGAGGGCGAATGGCCAGAGCCAGCGCCGGCCTGCGAAGGGCCGCTCGAGAGTCCTCATGTTGATAACTCCTGCTTCGGTGGCTGACTTCGGGACACTGCGCTCATTGAAAACACATTTATGTGCGGCACCGCTTCTGTTGCCCTTTTTTTTCGTTTGCTATTTTTCTGCACCAATTTTCGTCAGCCAAACCAAAAAAACAGAAAAGAAATGCGACCGAACGGTCGTCGATGATTTCGCGCTTTCGACGCCTTTTTCGCAACACTGCGAAAGCGACCGCGGGGCACTTTCCTTCCTAGCGGCCGTGATCGAATTATTTTCGCACTCTTCCTTTCACTTTTCACACATCCAGGGGTGCGGGTCCGGTGCCACACGATGGCCGCCGCAAAATACACTTATCACTTGCTCCGGTTTATCTTTGCTACTTTACCACTCGAAAGCGCGAGTCGTGTGCACGATGTTTACACTATCACGCTTCAATACAATACTTAACGATTACTACTACTGCAGCACTACTAGCACTACCACTGTCGCTGATGGTTTTGGGTGAAGAAAGTAAAATTAAATTAAATCAAAGAAATGCGTTAGAAAGTTTGACGAACTGCTTTCCGGCACCTTTTTTGTGGAGCAAAAATCGAAATCGGAAAAAACGAGGATCAACCTCCAGGAGTCAGATTAAAACAACCAACAAAACAACACTTCCTGCTGGGAATAATAATGATCGGACGATCGCAGGTGAGAGACTATGGCGCGATTGATGATAGCAGTACAGGTACAAGACTAAAGGGCAATGATCACACACTCACAATTATTGCCAGCCATCTTCTAATGCCAAACTGATCAAATTAGATGATCATCTCGAAAAAAATGTCCATCAACTTATCTGCCATATTGTTTTACATCACATTTTGTCTGTGTTTTTTTCTTCTCGGTACGTGTGTACATAACATAGACTCGAAAGCTAGAACATTCCTTGAGTATAGTTTTTTTTGCTCTGCCTTAACTGCAGGTAGAGCGCTTCGAATATTTTTAAGAGATTAATCAAATTATAGGATCAACAAATTTTAATGTTCGTTACTTGAGACACCGTCCGTTCGTGATCGTTTGGTCACTGGCCGGAATTCGGACCCTCAATGGTTCGAAAGTTCACAGGACGCTGCGTTTTTGTGAAGGAATGCGAAGGATAGGGTTAAGTATGCAGGGTTAAGGCAAATTGATCGATGTTCAAACATTTTTTCGACTGTCCAAAACAAAAAGAAAAAAGAAAGAAAAAACGGGTCGAGTGTCGTCTAGCCACCCTCTCCACTCCCCGTTCCGTTCAACCTAAATGACGACCAAGGGTAAGTGAGTGGGTCTAGCTTTTTCGCGAACCGTGCGTGTTGCTGAGGGCTTGAGGTGGTACTGGCAGGTCCGGACCGGACCAACGCACAATTCATATCAAGGCCGTTCCGTCGATGACACGTTTCGGAACACATTCGGGTGTTTCGATAAGAAAAAGGTAACACAATTATACCGGACACTAGTTTTTTTTTATATGCGTGTTTTATGTTTTGTTGGTGTCACCGCTACAGGCACATCGTGATCGAACCGACGATCTGTAAATAAAGAGAAGAAAAAAAAGTTATACTTTTTGTACCCAAAGTCTCACATTTAAAAAAGAAGTTGCAAAAAGGCAAAGCTCATATCACGCTAATGGATTTTCTTGCAGGTTTTTCGGTGTAAACATCAAGTGTGATCATCAAAGGTTGTGTCATATTTTTTAATCCTGCAAACATTTTAAAAATCAATTTCGCGCATGCTCGAGGTTGAAAAATATCGCTAAGCTTACTGCTTGGATCAGGGCGTGTTGCCGACGCTAATGTTGGAATAACAGTCCTTCACATGTTGTCTATTTTACGGTCTTTTCCGTTGTGATCTTCGCATGCGAAGGTGAAACACGCGACAATGTGAGATCGTATCAAATGTCGATGTTCAAGAGGTACATCGTTTTTCGCCTCTACCTTCGAAATAACTTTTTTTTTATTAAACTTATCTGTTGTTGAATGCCAGTTATTGTTGATTTCTTAGCCTCTATCAAACGCCAATTGTAATGCAGTGTGTAGTAAGGAGTGGTTGCGTCTTAAAACTGTGACTGAAAGTGACGGCCAAATTGCCAACACTTTAGCAAACGGATGAAGTATTATTATTGCCACTATATCCTCAATCAACCAGTGGCTGGAAGCGGCAAAACCAACCAACCAACCAACCAATCAACGACACGACAAATCATCACGGTGCCGCCTAAGAAGGACGTCGCCGTGTGCAATATTTATGCCGCGTACCGGAATGAGGTAACCGAAGTTTTATATGAGTTCAAGTGTCAATCGGAAAACGGCCACTTTGAACGTACCGCTCGAAGCTTGCGTACGGCTCAAAGGTTACGCAAACCATATTGCGGACCCATTGGAGGCGTTTGGAATGGCAGGTGGTGAAGCTAAACAATGTTCATTGCAGATCATTTTCGCTTCAAGTTGGCTACTTTTTTCTTCGGTCGAGTGGTTTACCGAAGAGAAATAGCACGGTTTCAAGAACCAATCACAAGTTGGCCATCTTGCGTGCCTTTTGTGATGGTAATGAGAAAACCTACGCATGGTGTGAAACCACGAGCCAATGGGGTTTGAGTAATGTGATGATTTCAAATTATGCGTCAACAACAAAGTAGTCTTTGACCATCAACACAACGTGTGAGTTGCGTTTATAATAAATAACTGATGGACCTGTTAAAACGTTATTTTTTACCTTTCAAATGAGCTGCTAAAGCATGTAAATATTATTTCATAAAAACAATCACTATAAAGTTTTCCAAGATTTTAATAAATCTTCTTCATGTCTTCTTTCAATTCATTTTGATAAAGAATTTATTTTTAATTCTCTATTGGTTTGTTGGCTGGTAAAACGATCTCCAAAGAAGACTTTCAGGCAAAAATCAGAAGCATAAAAAGAATGATTCTTTGATCGTATTAAAAAGTATAGACTCTGAGGCCAAATCCTACAGAGATGCGTTTGCCACTGGCACAAACTGCATACCCTTTCGATCCGATGGAGGAGACACGCGATTGCAATTTATTACAACAGCCTGTCACGCTAATCGTGTGTAGGTGAACAACTCTATAGCAGCCCGCCGTGCGGTGACATCTTCAGCCGGAGCCGGTTTGGGGACAATCCAATTAATGTCTCAAGGCGTTATGCAGGCCCGGACCGTGCGCACGGTCGAAAGTTGAAGCACATATTTGGCAGCAGACGATAACCCCTTTGGCTTACTATTTGAAAGTTCGTCGCTTAGCGTCCCGCGCAAGTCTTTCGTTTGAGTGCGTTCGTTTTCGGCTGCCATTCGAACCGTTGGAGCTGGAGTACTCGTGCGTCGTTCGATGCGGTGACTAATAACAATAAAATGTATGTCCATGACGTCGCATCATGGAACATATAGAGTTGAGGTTGCGTGATTAAGCGTGCGTCTATTCGGGTGACGATCGTGCACCTTGAGAGAGGAGCTCATAATCGATCGCGAGTTGTAGGTATCGATAAATTCCGTTTTTTAAGCTGACTGATAGGGATTGATATGTAAGGACGCCATAAACGACGTCATTGAAGAATGACGCATTGTTGACACATTCAAAGGATCAGAAATCAGACGTATTCGTGAAGTCATATTTGCAGATGATTTGTTTCTGTTTTTGAAGGTACTTGTTCATTCGCCAAACATAAATTGCTCTTTATGATCTTACGTAGCAGACGAGTTTTAGTTATTTCATTTGATCTTAACCAATTTTTCGCATCCCGGAAAATAAAACGTCAAAGACCATTTCGCCAAGGCCTTGAATTTAATTGTTACCCATGTCGGAGGTTGCTCGAGCTTCGCAGACCTCTAAAACCGACCTGTAATCCGCCGGGAGCCTGTTAAAAACAAACAAACAGACAAACAATGCAGAATAAGCAACTGACCTTGGCGAGTGGTCCATTCGCACGAGCCGGTGAACTTTCAAAATAGGTGGATAAGCTAAAAAATTCACCATAACTTCAAGACCATAATTTGTAGATCTTACTCTGTAGCCGGACCCTGTCGAGTCGTCTGTCGGAAACAGCAACTGGAGGAAGCTGTTGTAAAGACGAATTATCCGCCAAATAAGAAATAATCCAAAGGCTAGTTTATGGCATGGCTTCTCGCTTGGATGAACACCGCTGCATTAACAGCTTTGACTACTTTTCGCAGCTGGTTGGGTTAAGATACAGAAACACTCAAACATGAAGGTTTTATAGATCAACAATAAAAAGCATAGTTTTGGTAGATTGTGCGCAACAAAGGTTTGTTAAAACGAAAAGGAGAACGAATGAAACCACATGATTCAACACATTATTTGAACATGTCTTAGAGTATAATTCTCCAAAATAAACCCTCGGGGTTTTGCAAACATTCGAAGATCAAATCATACCCTTAGGAATGCATTTATTTCGACGTGTCAGTGACTCATGGGCCAACCCCCTGGAACGTGTGTATACACAAATGGATCTATTGAAATCCAAATCAAACATTCGATCTCTGTTGAACGTTGAGGCCAGATTGAGGTGATATATATTTTCGAACGTCAATCAGGTATTTTAATTTTTTCTTTTTAATCCGCCCGTAAGGCCAAGATCATTCAATTTCGACCTAACGTGTCCGCTACGAAGCGTGTTCTCCAATCGGATCAGTTACGCGTACTTGGCGATTGCCGATTCGTTCCCTTTCATATCGCAGCTCCATTTCCAAGCGAATCCAATACCACAATCAACTTAATAGTGCACCATGTGGTGGTTCTTTATATTTCTGGCTTTATGGTGGCAAAAACATAAATGAGATTGTCTCACTATTAAGCGACGGACGGATTGGATTGCACCCGGGAGTGAAGCTGAGTTAAACAGAAACCGCAGCAAAATGCCGTTTAGTGTTCGAAAACATCCAGTAGGCTAATTTCGTCACATGATGCAAAGCTTCACGGTTGCACTGAACGGTGGAGAGGGTGTCTGGGGGCAAGCGGAGATTCGAACATCTACTAGACATGTCCCTTCGCCCGTCCGCTCCTACCCCTCCGGTATTGCGTTACTCGATGAGGCCGACGATAAAGCAAAACAGTTCGTTTTGTTGCACTGTTTTATTTCACCCACCCGGTGGTTTTTCCGCCTTCTTTCTCACTTTGCTCCCAGGATCGCCGATTTGCTTGCGTACGCCGAACGGAGCAAAACCTTCAACCGACTCATTTGGTGAGCAATTACATTTTTCTTGAACTTTACGGCGACAACTCGACGGGTGGTGCTCGTTTGCAGCCCGACTTAGGCCATTGTCGTGTCGGCTCCTTCTTTCCTCTTCTTCACAACCGCACGGCACGCACAATTTTCGAACACGCTTTGTGCGAATGCATTCCCGTGTCTTTCGCTAACCGCTGCACCTACCGTAGGGGCGAACCGGTTTCGAGGACATGAGGCGGCCACCGCGGTTCGCCTAATGCATCGTGCATCGATTGTGTGACGCGAGGGTTTTGGTGATAAAAATCCACTCAAATTACCCACACTTAATCGTAGCTCAGTAAAATCTAATTTACATGCGTACGCGTATGCGGTCCATTCGAGCCGGACCTCGCCGGATGTCGCATTTTAGATCGACGGTGCGAAAAGGAGGTCAATCTCGTGGTCGATTTAAACGGTCCCGCAAGCAAGAAGCATCCAACGTAGGGCCCAACTGGTCTTACAAGAAACATCATTTCACGGATGGAAAAATCTGCTCTTCAACGTACGATGGACGACAGAGGCGTCAAATGATCTACAAATCGCGGATCCGGCTCGAACGCCAAACGCCGGACGACCTTCCGCTGGGCACGCTGCTTTCATGGTTGCCGAGAACCGGACCCTCGACCGGACCGGGGCGACGCGCTGCTGGCAATTCACTTTCAAAAAAGCCACATTCACGTTCCGTTTCGCACACACCTTTCCGCTCGACGTGCCATACGCCCGCGGGCCCGTACCACTCACGACACGAACAACGAACCCTGCTGCTCGCGATCGCGATGCTCCATGTGTGTGATCGCGCGAGGGATCGCGAGAAATCCCCCGCGAGAAACTCTCAGGTGTGCCGATGAAATTCGCGGGCGTGCGTTTGTGTGCGTTTTCCAACGATCGAACGGAACTTCCTAAGGAAACCTGACGATACTCAGCTTCTCAGCTGACTGTCTCGCCGAGTAACGGCAGAGGAATGCACTGTACCATGCGGTTTGAGGTGCAGTTTGCTCGAACAAGAGTGTGCACCACGATCAATGCACAGGTTTGGTGTTCATAAAACTAACAGTTTATAGTCGAATGAAAACGTGACAATAATGATTTCACTTTAAATAGCGAGATCTCTCAAAACTAAAAAAAAAACTTCTGTTTGATTTCCATATTTAGCGATGTCTTGTAAAACAAAAACAGATTGAAACACCATCTCTTGCATAAATTTAATATAAACAATTTCTCATGGATGTTAAAAATCACGGAACACCATAAATAATCAAACTGATCGAATTTGACCAGTAGTTCGCTTGGATTTTACAGAACAAAGTAACATTTAGAACATTTTTTCTGTAAAATAGTTGGTGAACACTTCGATGGATCACTAAATTAAACGGTAGATTAAATAGACTACTAATAGAATAAACATGTTTATAAAAACACACAATTTACCAACAAACGAAGTGAACTTGTCTTGAAGAATTCCGTACACGGAAACAAACCAAGTCCGAGCAGCGAATGCTCGTAGGTTCGTCGCCTGTTTGGCCGTTGAAGTCTTTCGTACCACTGCCGTGGCAAACGGCGCCTTTGCGCCGTTCAACCGAACGGAGCCCAGTTTTCGTAGAAAATGCGGGTACTCATTTTCTCCGCCAATGTCGCTCTCCATAAATGAGAGGGTTTTATCTTTCGTTTCTTGGTATTAGTGGACAAACAACGGAAAACAGAAGAAGAAGATGTGAGTTCCAGCACGCGGAGCCACTCCAAATGCCACTTTCAGTTTCATTTTCACTGCAACATTTTTTGCTGTTGTTGTTCGCTTTTCTCGGGTTTATGGTACACTGGCATTACACCGTTACGGAAGCATACGCCCGACGAGTGGTGAAAAA
The DNA here is from genome assembly GCA_000441895.2 of Anopheles sinensis. Taxonomy (NCBI): domain Eukaryota; kingdom Metazoa; phylum Arthropoda; class Insecta; order Diptera; family Culicidae; genus Anopheles; species Anopheles sinensis. The sequence continues at coordinate 769,498 of KE525057.1, read as the reverse complement.
TAAACCAAAAGCAAAACCATCCGCGAGGCGGCAAAGGCAGCATCAAGAGTGAGAGTGTTGGAGAGCAAACCATGGACTATCAAAAGCCAGCCGTGAACCGCCAAAGGCTGCCGTTGGGCCAAAGCTAAGGTTAGGTTTTTTGTGTCTTCACTCACAAGACGTCGAGCCTAAAACAGCACCACAACAGAAGCCTTTTGCAATTCATCATTGTTTCGTCATCTCGCGGCGCGGGGAGCGCGGCTCGGGTCAACATCGAGACAGTAGCGCGATTCGCGTCGGATTCCACCGATGCCTGTGCCCCTCGGTAGGTCGAGTTTTTCCTCGCCACCGCGACTTACGACCACGGCAGTCGGTCAGTGATGGCATGGAAATTTGAGGTGAAAAAAGCATCAAAAAGGCTGGTGGAAATGATCATGATTGCTGGCAAGATGAAGCCGAGCGCAAGCGGGAAGGAAGATGAACATCTGAAGAACCATGGAGGCCGAAGAGGCCAAGACGGCCGGACAAACCCAGCACGGGGAGGGGGGGTCGCACAAGAATGGCCCCCCGGGATGGGACGGGTTGGCTGCGTTCGTTAATTACTGCACATATACTTACACTGCGTTGAGCTTTATCTCCGGTCGCTTGCCATTATGTAACGCCGCGGGTCTCTTTCCCTTCTCCACCGCCGATCGTCGGAAGATCTCTCCTCGGGGGAGGGAGGGAAATTCTTCAACCGCAACGAAACGCACCGTATCACACTCCAACCCACCCGACGGACGGCCTGAATCCCCCCAGTGCCGATGCGAGGTGATGAGTTTTGATTAACTTCCATTATCGGTGCACGATCATCAGGCGCGTCTACTTAATCGAGCTAAAGTGTGCCACCAACAGGCGAAGGAAGAGACGTACACTGGGGGGAATCGACTGTTTTAAGCGTTTTCTTTTTCTGCTGCCAATGTTGATGTCTCCCCACCAGACGATCGCGTACGACTGTGTGCAACTACGTTCACTTGTTCACGGTGGAATGTTTTCACTTTTCAACAGTACTCAGGATTTGGGATCACGTATGTGCCACAACGGCGGGGTGGGTTTGTCGTGCAATGGTTGGGGAAGTAAACGGTGGATATCGTATAGAAGTGCGTCTTCCTTGAGGCAATATTTACGAAGCTCCGACAACGATCGACAACGGTATTTAAATTTGTTGAAAACAATCGTTTTGAGTCAATCTTAAACTTGAAAATGGTCAAAAGAGGAGAGTAATTGATCGACAAAAGTCTCTCCCGAAAAGCTATTTTCGAATGCGGAAACACGCCGGTTGCGACGGTGGACAACTTTCGAAAACAACGAACCCGAACAAAAATACTCCCAAAACACGGCGTGCATCGTGCATTTGCGTTGGGCCCGAACTGAAAACTTCAACGAGCGAGTACTTGGGAACCTGACGGATAGGTTTATTGTTTTCTCAGCGATTGCCCGACCCCGAACTTCAGCTCGCAATTCGGGAGGCTGTTTTTGGGGGGGCTTTCGTTTGTCTTTTCGTTTGGCGAGTCGCGAAAATCGATGCTCGCGGCAAACCAAATATCGGCCGCAGATCGGCTGTGGGTAACGGGAAAATAACACACACCGAGACGGAAAGCCAGCTAACCCGAGCCCGAGAAACGAGCACAAGGCAAATAAATGGCACTCTTCCACCATCCGACAGGGGGAGGGATGTGGCCATAGGTGGCAGTGAGGAGGGGACCAAGAAGAAGACATCGATGACGATGATGGCGACAAGACACGGTTGCGGTGGTGGTCACAATGAAAACGCCACGCCACGATTCGGCGGGCATCGTGTCCTCTGCCCGGAGTCACTTTGGCTCTTCGATCGTCTCCGATCGTTTCAGAGGAAACAGAAAGAGAAACATCGACGAAATAATAATAAAAAAAACTAAATACGCCCAAGATCCACCAACACTAGAGTAACCACGGACGACGAAAAAAAAAGTCACACACGACAGCTTACAACACGTTTGCGATGCGATGCGGGCGCACGCGTTTTTTGCCCAGCTTCGCGGATGGCAGCACAGAAGAAGAAGGCAGCGAAAGCACAACCGAACGGGCCGAGGTGTAACCGAAGACTGCCAGCCAAGGTTCGAAGATCTCGCTGGTTTTAGCGACGTTTCTCTCCGCCGTCTTATGCGAGCTTGCGAAGGGCTTTCGCGATCTCGCGATCGATGCGTGAGTGCCCGCGAGTACACTAACACCAGCCTCGTCGGCAGCATAGCGATGCTGTGAGGAAGCAGTCGGCCCCTTGGAGTACTATGGCAGGCGAATGGAGTTGTTATAGCATTGTACAAGGAAAACAATTTCTAAATACACACACCATGTAGTGTCAGTTATGCCGGTTGGAGTTCAGACGATCCGATATGCTGGTGTAAGTGATTTTTTTGAACATTCGCATCATAGTAGCCTAAAAACGCTTAAAATTTAAACTAGAGAAAAAACGCTTCAAACGCTATCTGTCATTTTTGACTATTTGAACAATAATTCACTCGAACATTTCAGTCAGGCTCTATTGTTTATTGAAGATGAGACTTAAACTAGGAAACATAATCGTTTTGGAGGCTGGAATCGAAGCAACTCCAGCTTCGATCGAACACTCAGAAGCGATCAAAACTCGAATTCTTAAGTTCATTTACACCGGTTGGCCAGTTTTTACACGTTGACTGCCATGTCACCCAAAAAGCGGCTGACAACAACAATGCTCATCTGCCCTTTACACTCATACAGTAGTGGATTTATATAGCAGTAGGCTATAAAAATTGCAAAAAATACACTTTGGGATGCCTAGTTTTAGCTTAGTTTTCGAAAACAGTTAATTCAATAAATTTAAGAATCTTAATTTACACAAAAATGATTGTACTAAAAATCTGTACTAAAACAGCATGGCAGTCAAAGTGTTCAATAAGAAGCAATAGCCTCATCATGCCAGATTCGAGCAATGAAACAGCAAAAAGTTGAAGAATGAATTGAAAGTTAACTAAATAATCCAACCATTTTTTCAAAAGGAGTATAAATTAGGACATTAGACAGTTATCGTGTGTTATCGATATCTTAAAATTTGAAGTTAAGAATCGACTCGACGAATCATCATTTCACATGACTTGAGTGAATAGAAGTCTCCGCGAAACTCGTACCAATTCAGGCCCATCTCCTCCGCTACCTTGGCAGTTTTAGAATATTCTCCATTTAAATGACTACAAGGAAAGGAAAAATATAAGTTAATTACATGCTATAAATAATATTTTCCGATTGGATGCCTTTTTCCTACACATACCTAGCGATGCAATATTTACTCGCATTGAACCACCATGCACCTCGATGCCGACTGGCACAATCATTCGCTTCACCAGAGCTATCCTTGTCGCGTGTAGAGAACGGCATCCCCAAGTGATCCCGCAGCGAGTCCCCAGCCGTATCGCAGTACTCTCCCAGCATCTCTAACGTGTATGAATCAGCCTCACTTCCGATGTGAAAGTCATCGTAACAAGCGTGCACTAAAGTTCCAGCGAAATCCTCCAGCACAACGAGCAACTCGTGTCTTTCAGCACGGATCGTCCTGTAGAGGAACTCCAGTCCCATCCAGAATTCTCCCCGAATGTCACCGAAACCTCGCTTATATTCAGCCCAGTTGCGGAAGAAATTCTCCGAACCATCTAATCGCCGTTGGATGACGGTCCATTTGCCTCCACGACAGAGCGCCGGCAGTTTGCTGATGTAATCAGAATAATGCGGTAGAATTGGTGCATTTATAACCACATTGGCGCTGCAGGAAACCATCACGTTTCTTTCCAACTCTTCCATCCTGCTAATGAGTTGTACTAAACTGTTTTCGAAGCGATCCTCTACACGTGCTTCCAAATCCGCCAAGCGTGCCAATATCAGCTCGAGTGGAACGCCCCTCAAATCGCCCCTTTGACACTTTCCAAGTATGAGCCCGCTGAAGACGCCTAACGCGAAAACTTTTGCAGGGTCCATTAGTAGGACAGATTTTCAACATCTTAGTTGAACACTCACTGCTTATCGTCGCGTTTGAAATCGAACTGAACGCGTTTGTCAGTACGTACAAATGCCGCACGCTTCTCGTGAGAGTAAACATAACAAACGGTCCAATTCAAAATGAAGCTTATCGCAATGTTTAGAGAATTCCAGATTGTGCAGTGATTTTTGTAAAAAAAAAAAACAATGACCACCTTGGTTGTCTCATTCGTCATTGGTGACGCAACGCCTTGATAACAGCAGCAACGGTTAAAGAAACCGCAGTTGGTGGGATTAGAAGCAGTCATTAAGGTCTAATTTGGTGGCTTGTTTCTTTGAAGGGTCGGACTTAATTTGTTTTTTCAACATCACCGCCAACAGTATTATTGCAACGTATTTGGTAACATTAGGACAGGGATGCCCCATTCAGCTTAAGTCAATTAAATTTTCCTCCTATTAATCGCATTAGAATTGGAGTCTTCAATAATATGTAAATCACTTCATTGTTATGCTTATTTAAATAGTGTTAACTTAACTTTGTTAATGTTCCTGATTACTTAAAGTAAGTGGAAGATCGTATGATATAAAATTCCTTCTCAAATCGAAACATTACTAAAAGAACTCACGGCCTTTTTCGGTTTACTCGTCAATAACTGACAAAACAGTTTTTGTTCTGTATTAGATAAATTAGTTTATTCAAAATGGGTTCGATCGATACTTTGCCATGCATTGCGTTACAGCTTGCAGCTACACTTTGTTCGGTATAGAGAGAGAGAGTATTTTATGGTTCCCATGGGAGATTATTTTTCTATCGAACTGAACTTACAGTCTACCTTCCTTAATCTACGCACATTCCCAATATTCAGTGATGATCAAATTTAAAACTAAAAAAACTCCTGAATGTGATGGCAATCGTGTTGAGACTTTAATCGGTATATTGCATTGGTAGGGCCAACCAAAGGCTAACTTATTCGGAAGCGATAACCCATCGTGCTACACTAAATCAGACTATTTAGTGATTTTTGAAACGGTGAGAAGGGATGAATATCGATTGTACATTTTCATGTTTCCTCAAGATTACCCACGAGCGAATGAATTTCTTAGTGAATCGGTCGAAAGAAAGCGGTTAAAATCACAATTAATCTAAAACACAAAATTCTGTGTTTTCTTCCACTAACCACTACATAAATGCGCGCCCATTATCAAAAGAAAACCTTTGTTAATGTTATCTTATCTATCTATGGTAGTGCTTGCGCTTACCAGGATCAGATTCGTTAGTAAGGATTATTGTTACCATTGGTTTGTTGTACTCCTTTTTCCACTTTTTATTTTAATGTTAGTACACGCGTTTGTGTTTGCTTGCCCGTTTGCCATCTCATGGCTTACTTTTCTCGCATTACAGAACGAACGAATGACGAACCAGAAGCAAACAGTTTTAGTGTGAAGGAGCGACGAAAATAAGTATTCTGGAGAAACTTTGGAAACGAAAAAGTCCTACAGTAAGGAACACTTACATGTTACAGATCAAATTGTTTAGTTCTACGGCAAGACTGTTTCTATGGTCAACGATCCGGATACAAAAAGAAATGAACGCAGTATTATGCATGCAATTACGGTTTAAAAGATACGGACATCATTGAATCAAAATTGAATTAAATCTATCATATGACTTTTTGGTACATTCATAAACGTTCAACCCATGGCATTTGCTTCAACTTCATCCATTTGGCTTCAAAGTCACTAAAAACCGTTCTACGATTTTTTTTAAACTTGAGGTGTTATTTTTACAATTTGCATTCACTCAAAGTATACATCCAAAGATTGGTTTGGATAGGCTTTTTTTTCCTAGACAAAACAGACTCGAAACAAATTAAAATGCAGTCAAATTCAGCAATTGCGCGATACAGGAAAATATCAGTCAGAGACAGAGGAAACTTCATACACACCAGGAACCTTCCGAACTCATACTTTTTCTTAAACTTAAAAGGATCGTTGTGGTTAATCCTAGATGACAATCTTTTCAAGTGAACTGGCCACATACATACAAACTCACAGCCGTTTGCGCACGTTCATTTCATTCAGCAACGGACATACTACGTGGTGGGGCCACCTGTTCACTCTACTTTAGTTTGTGTGATTCGTTTTGGTACCTTGCCCTACTACTACTAGTGCTGGCTACTATCAATTATGTTTTTGGTTCATTAGCTTTGGTATCGGCGAACGTCACCTCCAACCGCCGTTCGTCGACGTTCTGGCCGCGCCCCCTGGCGCCCGAATGGTGCTGGTGCTGCACCGAGGCAGGTGGTTTTTTGGTGGTGGTTGTTGTCTTACCCGCATCATCGACCCGCACGATGTCGCCCAAGCTGAGCTTCTTTGGAAGGGGTTGCGAATGCGCAACGATACCGTACGGTCGCAGGTGGTAAATCAGATAGTCCAACACGTACATCTGATTCGGCGAAACGTAGTGAAACGAGATGGCATTATCCGAACAGCAATCAAGACCCTTTAGATAAACAAAGAATCATTACCATAATGCTATAAAATCAGTACCACGTTATCTCAGTGCTCTTTTATCATACCTCATCCGGTTTATAATAGGCGTACTGTAGATACCAAAAATCCTTATCGACATGGTTCGGTATAAGATGGTGCTCGGGAACAAACGGGAAAAATCTTCCCCGCCCGACGGCATCCCGGGAATCACCCGCCAGCACTTTCACCGCTTCCATACACTTGCCCATCTCAACGTCTTCCGCCCCGTCCGCGTCCTGCCGACAGTGCGGACTGGGGATGGCGTCCTCCACGAAGCGCTTTACCGCCTCCTTGCTCAGCACGTACCCGGCGCCACCGGACATGTAGCCCTGCTTAACGTACGGCTTAAAGCGGCACCCGAAATAGATCGGATGGCTCGGCGAGTACGAGTAGAGCATGTAGCGAAGGTTCTCAACGATCACGTACCTGTTTGAAACAATGGACAACGGTTGTATTAGCAAACCTTTCGATGCTCAATAAACTTGCATTAGTTACTTACGTGTCATCGTCGGCTTTTAGAAACCAATCCGCATCGTCCAGGTGATGCTGATAGATGTACTTAAAGGCTTCTTTCGTCTTGCCCCACAAATTATTTCGACCTTCCCGCACCGGAAGGGCTACCGAATCGAGAAGAGGATCTGTGAAAATAAAGTTCTTGGTGTCATAACATTTCCTACGCCTTAATCAAATGTTTCACAACACGGTACCTTCTTCGGAGCTCATGAACAGCACTTTATTGCACCGATTGGCCCACGTCCGCTTCACGTGCAGCGCTTTCTTCTTGTGATTGCTCGGGTTCGTCATCACCCAGCAAAGGATACGCACGTCCCGGTAAAGCTGATGCGCAAGTGACGCGTTCTCATGGGCGTGCGCCTCCTCGTGGGCTCCATGCTGGCCAACGTCCTGCTCTGGGCCGGCCGCCTCCCGCAGATCATTCCCCGTGTGTGGGTCACTTACAACTGTCGGTGGTTCCCGCTGGCGGTAGTACTCCGGCAACCGTACCGTCGTCGAGGAGATGAACGTGGCAAACATGAACCCCAACACCGTCCCGAACAGCAACGTGATAAACGTTCGCGGGTGGCTTCCATTCCGTGGTCCTGTGGAGAAATACATAAACAAAACCGAATTAATTCGTGGTTGTTTTTTGAGCACGTTCTTCATAGCGATCATAACCTAACGGGAGATAATGGGAATCCATGTCTTGATAGAGGCTGTTGCTGTAGCGACCTAGTTCCGACGCTGGAAGAACCAGACTGTCGCCGCCGGGTAGAAGAGGAAACCGTGATGATGCAACAAACATTTATAGCTAGCAAAAGTGAAACTCCCTCCTCCCCTGGTTAACCGTGAAAAACACGTACATTCTACACTTTTCTCCCCTCAGTTAAAATAGCGAAAAAGAACAACTGCTTGACAAACATCAAACAACGTCCCACAAGTAACGTTTACGATGCAGAAAGTTCAATGTGGGGTGCGCGTATGTCTCTTTTTTTATTGTTAGGCTAACTTTATAAAACCAATTTCGGCTTGTCCCCATTCGAGGGCCCACAGTTCTATCTACCTTATGTCTGTTTGTGACTCAGTCTGACTGTAAAATAGTTCTACAAATCTACAAACACTAGTCTTGCAAGTATTTGCCAAGAGAGTCATGAGCCTAGTTGTGAAATTGAGAGTCAATATTTTTTATTTGATAAAAAACTATAACGTGATATTTTTAGTAACGCGGATTTTTAATTTCATTTCTTAAGTGACTACCAAGAGTATACAACGGATAGCCATTTGTAGCTAATTATTGCTAGAATTATGAGGTCCCCGGTACTTGCAATGACAGAGTTATTCTTGGGCATGAAATATTCATGAAATAATAGGCAACAATAAATCAAACATACCAACTGTTTAAATCTTAACTGACAACTAAGATTGTCATCCTGAAGTAAAATACTGTCGTAAAAAGAATCGTAAATCAATTTGAAAAAATAAATCTACAAGGAAAGAAGCTTGGTTGCAGTAATATTCAAAATAAGGATGAGACAAGCTAAAGTTACACTATCTTGGATGAAACGTGAAAATTATAGTTTCAAGGTTTTTGTTAGTGACCCATTTTAGCTTTTTTTGCACACATCATTCTAACATTATCTGATAAACATTACGTGATCTTTACATGTTTCGTGATCAATCACGAAATTCACACGGCATACAAACAGGTCTAGGCACATAATTGCCTTATGTATCCAATGAAAACTGTAAATCATTTGACGATGCAGGATAATAATTTAATGTATGTATTTTTACCGATCAAATATAGTTCCAATAATTTCTAACACAGCAAAGAAACAACCGTTTTGATCATTAACGATTTGAACAAAAAGCTTTTAAATGTAACAAAACAGCTTATCTCCCCGTACTTACCCAGATCGGTGATCTTCATTGTGATGCTTACGACTTCCTTTTTCCGTTAGTATCTATCTGATTCTGTACACTATCTGCGTACACCACTGAACAACCGAGCGGATGAACGATCACTTTGGGTTAATTTTCGCAAACCGCTACCATATCACTTGCGCACCAACCGCTCCCTGATGGACCACTTGAACCACTAATTATGATTGTTGTTCTATCGAATATTCATCGTACTTTTTTTTTACTCCACACACTTTACGCCCTTGAAAACAACAGTCGTTAGGCTTCGGTATAAGTAATTATTGTGTTTCGAGAGCGAAATTATAGTGACTTCAGTTCACTATGAACGTACACTGATAGTGTTTTAATACGATAATCGATACAGGGTGGCCACTTTGTTCCTAAAATTTACAACAAGCCTGTGTCTCACTTTCTACCACATGATTACAGTATCACCTTTAGGCAGCGGCCGGGTTTTTTCATTTTTCCTCACTGCTAATTTAACCAGCAGAGCTCAGCAGCGTTCATCGATCGTGACCTTCGCGGTCGGCATGATGAGTTCTAATGAAATTCTTAATCATCCTTCACCCTCGAGATTCTCGTAATTATTCACGACATTCAACGTCTCGCAGTGTTGCTCTCATTGCCAGAGATTCGCTTGAGATTCCGCCGACTTAGTTGGCCTGAAATTTGAAAGAGAAAACTCTGGTAAATAATGATAAACTGATACCGTAATTTATGGTCCCGAAAATTATATGCCAAGGCTTATGTTCATAGCACACAGTGGCTTACGCGTCAGTGCATCCAGTGCCATTGATCGCTGACATAAAAGCGACATCATCTTAAACAATTTATGCACAAGAATAGAACTGGAACGGAACAGATGGAGAATCGTTTGAATGAAAGTTTTAAATTATTCCTTCTCCTGCCACCCGCCTGGCGTTGGAGGTTTGCTTTTGTTTGTCACACAAGCGAACGGCACCAATAAAGCGTCAAACATGCTAATTTATGCTGGACACAATTGTTAACAAATAATTACTGCTTGCAACAGACTGCAGTGTCGCCGGAAGCCCGGACAAACGGGACTTTTTGGGTGCGTATTGCATGAATTTGACTAGCATCAACGAATCGAGGAGTGATTTTTACTGTAAAGCTACACAGAACGTTTTACGATGGACATTAGCTGGCAAATCAATTCAATTAGGCCTGGAACACGTACCACTTTCGTGTGCATGAATCTTTGGGAAATCCTATCTGCTTGTTTGTGAACCATAAATACGGCTTATCACTATCGTCTTTGAAGGTGGATCACAAATCTCACACATCTTTCGACCGAACTAGATGCAACCGGAAGTATGGTCGTGCTCGGGGTTTATGTTTCAAACCTCGTCAATTTGGATCAATAAAACCTAATTGGGTATCCAGGGAGTTGCACGGATTGCACACAAGGAAGCACATGATGCGGCTTGCAAGTGGGGCAGGATCTTTGGGTTAGGAAAGAGGGCCACAATGAAAAGGTTCCATTTACCAGACCTACATAGGGTAATTTACACTTCGTCTTGCGATAGCAACCGTCCAAACAGTGGCTTTTGCTACGGGTAGCGTCGATCCGGACAGGAAACGGAGTGATAAGCCATCTGGCGATATGGTAAGCACTCGTTGGGTTGTTGCACAAACGTATCACTTATGAGGGCTGTTGGTTCAATTTTCACAGCCTGACACGGTCGGCATGAGACCACCGAATGTCCGCTGCAGACACGGCGCAACGTAAAATGTTTTCTTCGCACCCGGGTTGATTACATTCGGTTGATTAGTGCAAAAACGTAAAAAATTTACACCACAAACAACAGGCGACCATCGCCGCCGACGACAAAGTACCGACTGCTGTCAAACGCTAGAAAACAGAAGAGAAACAAAGGCTGAACAAAGCAGGTTGCTTCAAGTTTTCCATTATCTAACATTTCGAATAAAATTATTATATCCATTGAAAAATCGTTTTCCTTCCTTTTTTTTACATATTTAACATTTATATTCGGTCAAAAATAGGATAATATTTACTAAATTTTTAACAAATATTTTATATACAACCGTCAACTTTCACGAAGCTACCAGCAAAGCTTGTCTCTTTGGTTTGTTTGACAACAAAACACCGACTGCTGTCAAGCCGCGAAAGTTTACAAAACCAATTGCAAGTTTTTTAAATAATTTCTTGTTTATTTAGCAATTAAAAGGCGTTCGGAGACGGTGTAAATTGTTTCACACACTCCAGCTGCATCAAGTTTCCTTTCGGTTGTGTTTTTTAAAGCATAAAACTGTGCCAAACTTCCTTACCATTCTTTGCGCGGCTTTTTGTGCTGAAACCAATCAGCTGTCATATTCGCGTCGGCTTCATCTCGAACCGAGGAACAGCCGAAGTGGATGCTTGAGACGACGCCGTTCGTCGTCTGATTTGCTTCACGGTTTTCGGAGCTTTAAAACTACATTTTTGTGATATTCGTGTGTTGTTTTGCAGCAGAAACATATTCCCGGTGGTGTGCTGTGCGTATGAGTTCACCATTCGTTCAAAATTTTCGGTATAGCGTGATACATACTCCGTACGACGGAGTGTAATTTTTGAGAACATTTTGTTGGTAGTGTTCAGAAGCGCCAACAAGGAGTCGATCATGTCGCTACGCGAATATCGCAAGCCATTACAGAATGGAAATGCGGAAGGAAATGGAGGAGGTATGTATTTTCGGAGGAATGGCCACATTGCAAAACGGTGGCATTGAAAAGCATGTGTCTAGAGTAATGTTTCGTGGAAGTAAACAAAACATTGAATGGTGTGTGTTTGTTGTGAAATTATAAATAAGAAATCGGAATGTAAGCATTAGAATGAGTTACACTTTTTTTTATGTTTCAGATACAAAGCTTTCCCTCGCACCTGGAAGACGGCGGATTCAAATGATGGGAGACAGCGATAGCGAAGGCGATGCCACAGGAAGTCCTTGCAAACCGACCGCCCCTAGCGTTGCGGCCGTTGAGGTGAAAGAAAAACCCGCCGAGGTTACCCCTCAACCACTGACGATCAAGGAGAAGGAAGCACGTTTGCAAACGATCAGACGATCGTGTCTGGATGTGGACGCAATGCTGGTACAATCGACCCTCGCTGGCAACAACTGGGATGTGGAAAAAACCATCGAGCAACTGAAAACTGCCCCGAAACGGAAAATCCTTCACAGTCCGTCTCCGTCGAAGGTCGTAACGAAAAACGTTCCCGACGAACGGCCACACCAACAATCAACCGGCGAAAAAGAGACGCGTCCAGGAGGGTAACAGCGACAATGAGAGCGACGTCGATTCGGACCGTCCGGCCGAGCAGGTATTCGACAGTGACGAGGACAGCGATGGCCACGGTGGGTACAGTGTCGGTAAGCTCACGAAGGAACGCAAAGGAGTGCTCGAGTTTCTCAACGGCGCACCGCTGACGGAGCTGATCAGTGTTAAAACGCTGACGCAGAAGAAAATCGATCTGCTGCTCGAACTCCGCCCATTCAAAGACTGGTCGGATCTGGTGAATAAGTTACGCTCGCACAAATCACTACAAACGGATCTGCTGAACAACACTCAGGAGTTTCTAACGCGCCGCAATAACGTAGCGGCGATCATGGGAAAATGTGGCAAGATCGTGAAAAAGCTAGAGGAAGCGATCGAATCCGGTACCAATTTGGTCGAGCAGCCGGAAAGCATTGCCGATGGGCTGAAGCTGGCCGAGTACCAGCTGGTCGGACTCAACTGGCTGACCATCATGCATCGTCACAACATGAACGGTATTCTGGCGGACGAGATGGGTCTCGGGAAGACGATTCAGATCATCGCCTTTCTGGCATGGCTGAAGGAGAACGGTGAGCAAACGCGCCCGAACCTGGTGGTAGTACCGTCGTCCACGATGGACAATTGGGAGCAAGAGTTGGTCAAATGGTGCCCGAATTTGGTCATTCTGAAGTATTACGGCAGCCAAGCGGAACGTCGCATGATCCGTGTCGATTGGGCGAAGAACGGCATTGACGACATTGACGTCGTGCTGACCACGTACCACATGATGGGTGCTTCCGGGGAGGAGAAAAAGATGTGGCGCGTCACACAGTTCGATTACGTCGTGTTCGATGAGGCGCACATGCTGAAGAACGTACACTCGCAGCGCTACCAGAACCTGATACGGATCAATGCGAAGCACCGGATCTTGCTGACCGGCACCCCGTTGCAGAACAATCTGCTCGAGCTAATGTCACTGCTTTGCTTCGTGATGCCCAAACTGTTCGGTAGCAAGGTGGAGGACATTAAAGCGCTATTCCAGGGAAAAGTGGTGAGTACAATTCGTAAGCGAGTGATAAATAAGATTAAAAACATTTTCCTTCTCTTAGAAAACCGCCAAAGGTGACACAGACGAGGAAGTGTCCACCTTTGAAAAGGACCAGATCGAACGAGCCAAGAAGATCATGAAACCGTTTATACTTCGCCGACTCAAACGGGATGTTTTAAGTTTCCTTCCACCGAAAAAAGAAATTGTCGTAAGTGAAACACCTACCCTCGGGTGGCACGAACCTTGTTTCATTCAATTTCCTATTGATTTGTTTGCAAATCTTTCAGCTGAAAACACCCATGATTGATTCGCAAAGAGAAAAGTACAACGAAACGGTGAACGAGTACCAACAAGCTACCGGTGTGATCAAGGAGAATACGGAAGTGTCCGGAATGGCGATCATGATGGACTTGAGGAAGCTAGCCAACCACCCACTTTTACTGAGGTAAGTGACGAATGATATTTTTTTTTTTCGAAAATGTTCCGACTAAACGGATCTGAATGTCCACACAGATACTATTACTCCGATGCCGACGTACGTGACATCGCTCGGAAGCTGGCCACGGACGTGGACTACAAAGGCAGCAACGTTGATGATATTTTCCTGGACATTGCGTACTTGTCAGACTTTAAACTATTCCAGCTCAAGGAAAAATATACTGTAGGTTACCACTGGATTGCAAGAAGAAGGAATCGATTGGTTATAATTTACACTTCTTCTATTTCTATTTATGTAGAACCTTTACGACCTGTGTCTACCGGAGAAGTTGATTACCGCCTCCGGTAAGTTCCGACAGCTGGATGAGCTGCTACCAAAGCTGAAGGAAGGCGGCCACCGGGTGCTGATCTTCAGCCAGTTCACCATGATGCTGGATATCATGGAGCGGTACATGAAGATTCGAAAGTACGGCTTTCTTCGGCTGGACGGCGCGACGGCCGTCACCGATCGCCAGGAGCTAATCGATCAGTACACGCAAGACCCCGATCTGTTCATCTTTCTGCTTTCCACCAAAGCGGGTGGCCTGGGGATCAACCTGACCGCCGCCGACACCGTGATCATACATGACATTGACTTTAATCCGTACAACGACAAGCAGGCGGAGGACCGGGCGCACCGTATGGGACAGAAGAAACCCGTCACGATCTACAAGCTGGTATCGGAGGGCACGATCGAGGAAGGAATGCTAACGATCGCCCAGCAGAAGCTTCGGCTGGAGAAAGATGTCACGGAGCAGGACGGTAAGTGTTGCATAACGGTCGTAATTTGTTTCCATATTTGAAAGAAAACCCCGTTCTCGCTCCTTTCCAGCTAATAATCCGGTAAACGATCATAAGTGCATGGTCGGCCTGCTAACGATGGCACTGAACATGGACGAAAAAAAAGCCGACTCCCTGCTGAAGAATGAGTCGCCCAGAAAGAAGTCGCTGGAGGAGGACTTTTAACGAGGCGCTGGAATGGAATGGATTTAAAGTTGCACATCACTATTTTGCTGGTGTTACCTGAGATTGTAAAAACAAATTAATGATGGTGGAGTGGCGAAAACGTGACGAGGCGAGATCATCCGACGCCTTCCTACTCACTCGTCTATGTATCGTTTAAGGTTTTTATTTTATTTCTCTATAATATTAAAAGAAATTCCCAGGCGACGTCTTATGATTTGCACCATACCTACAGCTAAGGGATCAGCCGAAAACTTACAATCTTATTTCCAAACATATATAATTTTAATTATTTATACACATTGCACAGTAGAGCCGGTAGGCTCGAGCGTAGAATCAAGCGGACAAACAAACGCAACCCCGAAAACAATAAATGTAAAATTTGATTAACAAAAAAAGCAAACGGCCCGATTACTCTTTCATTGATCGTACGATCGTGTGTTTTTGCTTTTATAGTTTAGTTAAATAACCTACTTATGGATCGATATGGGATGAGTGTGCGCAAATTTTGGCACGCAGTATTGTTTAAGCGGTAAAGTGAGTAAACAAACCGTTCCGTTGGCAAGGTCGGGTCCGATTTGGGTTCTGCAAATATCGCACCAATTAAATGCTAATCGAAATCATCGTAATACGTCACTGATTGTTGCGTTTTCGATGTTCATAGTCTTCTATTTTTTTGGTGTCTTGGCCAAACGGAATATTCATGCTGATAATTTTACGTTTCGGAATAATTAATGTTCCTCATTTCCGGAGAGTTTTTCTTATTCGGTTTGGAATATTCTTCCTCATTGTTTAATTTTTTTTCTCGTACCTAATTAATGGTTCGTTTATTATTTATTTAGTCAATGTGAGGGCCAGATTTACGACACTAAATTTTTTAAATAGTTTTACTTGTAATGTAAATTAATGTACATCCTCAGCAGGTTTCCTTTTTATTACAAGTGAATCAATTCATGTTTTAAGAATAAATTAAACCATCGTTTTCCTCTCGAATGTAACTCGCTTCTGATTTTCGAGCCTAACCCGTGAAAACTGAAGAAAGGCAACGTAAAATAACGCCACCACAAGGTGAGTCGACGTGGTAGGAAGCGCGATTTGGCGGATATTAATAGGAAATTTAAAGCTTTTCGTGTTTTCGCTCTTTTTTCTCCACCGCGATCTCGTCTTGTATTACGCCATCCTGTGCCCGGGTGCTGCATATTTTATCCTGTCGTTTCCACGCTGCAAACGCCATAAACTGTGTAGGCTTCTTGGTGCGTTCTCGGCTCCAAGTCGCTGCCTTCGTACCCGAAGATCGATCTCACGCGATCTCTCTAACATCAAATCACAGGAAGTGGCAAAACCTTGCCCGGTGAAGATGGCAAAATGGACGGGTTAAAAATACTGCAAAAAAGCAGCAGCAGACGAAGCACAATTTATAATTGCGCCATCTCGACCTGATCTCGATCGACCGACAACCTCTGGGAGGCGATTTTATGTGACCCCCTGGCATGGGTTTGCTTCCCCTTGCCAGCAGCCCGCAGGCTGCTAAACGAAGAAAAACTGCCCTCCATTAATGCGGTGTGTGGCGATCTCTTCGGTCGACTTCCGTTCCGTCGGCTAGGCCACCGGGGACTTCCCCGCCGGACGCGAATTGCCCAAAAACAAGTTCAAGATCAACCCCATGGGAAGGTGGTTTGTATTGGGGCGTTGTGACCTCCCGTCTCGTATCACTGTCGTTCGAGAATCGTTCGTACGTCGTTGGACAATCTTAGTTCAGTGACCCTCGGGATGATCAAGTGCTGCTGTCTTCCTCTTACCTGTTCGCCTCCAAAACTCCCTCACCAGAGAGGAAGATCGCCAAAGAACGAAGAACGCATGAAGCATCCCGGCCTGCTGGAAGCATGCTGGATATTTTTTAATTGGATGCGCACCTTCCCATTTGGGGAGTCGAGAAAATCGGCTCGCGCCAATGTGGCCTTGAAGTCCGGTCCATTCCATTGATTGGCTTCAGCCCCGTATTGCCCGAAGACCCGCCGTGCATCGCCGAAAACCGCGCCGTAAATCGTTGATCCCTTTCCGACTGCGAAATGGACTGGATGTCTTCTGCCTTCGTTAGGGATGCGCACTGCGAGTAGGGGGAAGGAAAAACAAGATTCCATCCAATCCCGTGTGTGTGTGTGTGCGCGCTAATTCTCGATCTAGAATCTCTGCCTCTGTTCTCTGTTCTTTCGAAGCCCACCAATCTTCGCGTTTTCGCGTTTCCATTAGAAATCTTCTACGTACTCTGGCACGTCTTCTTCTGCTTCGGCACGGCAACCTGCAAGCGGATTCAGCGGATCCCTCCCCCCAAATGGGACTCGCTTGGCCCCCAATCATCCTGTCCACCACCCCTTTCCCTTCCTTCAATCCACGAGGAAGGGGTGAGCACACGCGCGCGCGCGCTCGCTCGCTATAAAGCCCAACACAAGACCTGTGCCAGGTTTAGTCCATCGAAAGTGACCGCAGCATAAACAGCTGGCTTAGCTCCCAAGACCCGGATCCCATCCAGCAGCTGCCGTCCGTTAGAGGTTAGTGCGTTGCGGGGGGAGGCTCGTGCGTGTGCGTTAGAAGCCGTGGAACTGGTTTTTCATCTCGTTTTCGATTCCGCACCAGTGTCTCGTTACCACTGTGATCCACTGTTGAGGCCCCGACTTAGTAGACGTCACGGAGAGTCTAGTGCGTTTAGTGAGTGTGTTGGCTAGGTTAGTTGTTTGTTGATCGTGGGGTACCTGCAAAAAAAGCCAGCCTCCACCGACCCGCTGGTAGCTCGATTGGCGAGAAACAACACAATCGACGAAGCCTCTGTCTTTCCCAGCGTGGAGTGACCTCGCCAGGAGCCAGAGGTGTAGGTAGACTATCAGAGGGTGAGCTATGACGCCCCATGCGAAGGACATCTGATGAGAAGGGCTTTGGCTTAGGCATAAAACCTTCCGTTGAACCTTCAACCGTAACGCTGGCCAATCGGCTTCAAACTTGAACTAAGCACCTTGTTTACCATAATTTAAACCTTACGGTGGTTCGGTGGCTGAGGCTTCATCACGAAATTCCGATCTCCGCCTTAGTAGTCGAGGTTGGCAACCCTTCGAGGTTGTACTCATCCGGCGGGACGATACGATTGTTCCGACGGTGACCTCAATCGGAGAATTATGTTGATGATTGTGGCTGTCCGAACACGCGAGGACCCGACGCACTCCCAAACGATCTCCCTTAGCCTAAGGGGGCGCCCAGCTTTTTTTGTTGGAAAACATGGAGTCGCCGTGAGCAGGTGTTCCTTAAGATGCATTTTTTCGCCGTCTTCGCTATCCTAAATCAAAGGCACTGTCTCTGAGGAGTGTAGAAAAAAAAGGTATCCGAGGCGAGATGTGCTGGGTGACTTGCGTAACCCCAGCCTGGACGGTTTCGGAGAAATTATGAAATGTTTTCACATATCGTCCATCCCCGCGCTGGGTCACCGAAAGTGAAACCGGTCACCAAGGAGGGAGGAAGGAGGGATTTGGGACCAACCATGGGGCGGGGCAAGAGCCATGTCAAACAAATGTAGAGTAAAGTGCTTTTAGGGGCCTGGTGTGGCCTCCCCAGTGAAAGTGGTTCAGAAATGGCGATCGATCGAGTTTTATTATCACGCTGCCGATAATGAGTTCTGCTATCGTTTGGTATGAAGTTTGCAAAAGTTTCGTCTTGTGCGAAGTTTGTAGAAATTGAGTTTAAGTTAGGTTATTTTTAGTTTTCAGGTAAAATTTTCATATTTGCACTAGGATTTTATTGAAGTTTGATGTGGCTTATGTTGTTTTCGTCTTCGGTTTCTCAAATATTTCATTCTCCTGCTTGGTGTTATCTAACACATTCTTTCATGACCTTTCGCATCCCTTCAAAGGTACCCTGTATTTTTTATTAGTCAAAAGAATATTTGAAGTTACCATATTTTAAGTTATCGGATAAAGTTTGAATACTTTCACTACTTATACTTTTTTCTTTTATTTCACTTTCATCAGGCCTTAATGTGTTGTGTTTTGGTCAAGTCTTCTAAATTCTGAATGAAATTACAATTTTTCTTTCACACGCAGCATTTTCTTATATAGTCTCTCGTTTCCCCATTTGTGGCCTCATTTTTATTAGCCAATGCTCGATGGGTCGCTGTTCGAATCATTGTTTCTTAATTTACCTCTCTTTTTATCTAATTTTCGCCACATCTTTTTTAATTTCCTGTCATGGATTGGCGTTTCGCTAACATTAATCCGATTCTTAGGAAATGGCCAACACTCACCCGAACTGGGTTCCACAAAAATGTTGGCCCATAACAAAATTCAGCTCCGCTCGGACTGGAGGTGATCATAAACTGGATCGTAAATTTGTCCGGGCCGGAATAAAGTTCGCCACATGAACCCGATGAACTTTCTTGAGGTGGTCGGTCTGTAGCTCGATCGCGAGGTTCGCGTTCTGATACGCCATCACCTCGTCGGAATGGTGTTTGTGGGGTTGGGGAGAGGTTCCCCAACGGTGGTTGTTTTTCTGTGGTTATTATTTTTCCGGTATAATTTCGCGCAGCTCGCACGGCGCGGAGGAGGAGGATTGGAGTCGCGCGTGCGTGTTAGACAGGCACTTCGAGGTCTCCCGGGGCGGGTGCGCGAGAAAGGCCAAGACATACGAAGCAATCAGAATTAGATAAAACAAAAAAAAATCTGCATATCTAATTAGTCCTCCAGCGTGCCATGGGAAGGCCATACAGGCCAGGCGATCGATGCCAGGCGGTAGCAGGCGCGCCATCATCGTGGCACTGGCGTTTGCTTAATTATACGTCCAACACAACGAATCTTCGCGTTTCCCAGCCGTCAGTGGAATCTTCTAACGCGGCTTTGATACGAAAACGTCCGGTGTGATTTTCAAGAAAATCTCAACGCTTTGGAAACAAACAAACGGTTCAACGGAAGCGACCACAAGATGAGAGCCGTCCGATAAGCCGTGGACGAGAAGCCTTGGGGAGCCACGAGGTGGATGTACAACGAGCTGAAAATCTGGAATTCGAATTCGGCTGTCGCTTAATGAATTCCTCTCGTGAACTTCACAAGGCCACCACCACGAAGCGCGCTTTGGCGTCAAATGTTCGTCCAGCTTTTAACAGCTCTGTTTTTGTTTTAAATGTTTCTTTTCTTCTTCATCGAGAAGGTTCCCCGAAGATTCGCTGGTTTGCCTCATGCAAGATGGCCACGACCGGAATCGGATCGGAATTTCTTATCGTAACCTCACTTTTATCCCCCTTTTGTGTGAGCAGTGATCCAAATGCTGGTTGCAGTTTCCCCTGCAGATCACCAGCTCGATCGCGGGGAAATGTCCGCCCATGGCGGTTGACCGAGGTCTGTAAGGTCACCGGCACCCCTCGAACGATGGTGTGATCGGATCGGGGCAGAAAACCAAAACAAAATCCATTAAAACCACCATTCAACGGTAAATGCCTGGCGCAGGCTCGACCTCGTTTCGATTTGGGTGCCTTTGCAATTGCAGTCGAGAAGCCAACAAGCATGCCCGCGAGCTTATTCGATGCAGAGACGAACGGCATCTCCCGTCCCGGACAAACGGCGTTCCCCAAAGCCCCCTTTCTCACACACCGAACGTTATGGCCTAAAGTTGGTAACCCAAACAACATAACTAAAGCCCGCAAAAAGGCACCACCTGCATAGCAGAGGAGTGCTCGATGGGGGGCCTCGGGTGGTGGCTTGGCTCTTGGCTCGGACCTCCCCCGAGCTCCAAACAGTCCCCGCCATGATACGTCACGTTCTGGGCATTTAATTCCGACGGGTACGAATAACAACAAATTGATCAACCGCGCAACGCGCGACGTAATTAGCGTGCGCCGTAAATGGCAGCATCAGCATCAGCTTCGCAAAAGGGGTGGAGATCCCGCGTGGTAGAAAAGGAGGGAAACCAGACCCCCAACAATACCTCCTTTTGCCGAAAAACTTACCTACCCGCGCCAACCCGCCCGTTTCGTTACGTGCCACTTGAAAGTAGTGTTCCAAACACTCGCCCGGGAGCCACCCGAATGGAAAGGAAGATTCACGGCGTTTGTACGAGGAGAAAGGAGGGTATGCGGTTGGAGTTGAGGTTGAGGTATAATTGGTTGGACACTCGTATGCTCGCCCGTAGGTGGGATGCATAATCGTCGGCAACGTAAAGGGGCCTCACAACCTCAAGAGCATACCGTAGGCACTCCGGGCAACATCGCGGGCTGGTGGTGGATCGGTGCATCGCGGCCTTTTCTTGACGCCTTTTTAAGAGCCAAGCCCCGCAGCAAAACGGGAGGTATGACCACATCGAGAAAAGTCAATTAGCACCGTCACCACCGACTCCACACCAACGGATCGAGTGTCAACGAACGGATCTCCGGAGGTACATACAAACAGCTGGCAACCTGTTTTGGCGCAGAAGTTTCCTTCCTGTGATGGGGCCTCCGACTTTCTCGTGCGCTCTTATGAGAGGAAGGTGCGACGGGTGCCCAGTATAGGCCAAGGCCAGTGGGTTACGGTGGTTTGCGGATGTTGAGCGGAATTCGTTGCATGATCAACCGCCACCGCCTGTTGGTTCACATAATCCGATCTGATGGCAGTGAATATTAATGATCGGAACCTGGAGGCACCTCGTTTGGGTGATCATGCCGAGATCACGAGTTGTTGTTTATTTTTCACCATGAGGTTTCAATGTTGGAATGGAGTCTTTGGAGTGGAGTTGCCAAGAATGTGACGATGAATTTTGATATTTCGATCAACAAACACATTCTTTCGGTAACTGGCAGAAAAGCTCAAGGACGTTTATGTAACCACGTGGTGGCTACTAGCTTCATTGGTAGTTGAGTGTATTCATTTGAATATTCGATTCCATTATGTAGTTTGTCTATTTTTCCCAACTTGTGAAATGTTTAACGGGTTCAGGTGTGATCCGTGATTTATTGGATGTTATCGATATATTTGCATATTTTTGAGATATTTCTCGTCCCAATTACAAGCTAGGGGACTGTTCCTTATTACTTCACAATCAAGGCGATATCTTTGTATTTAATTTTACTTTATGAAGACTTGTGTTGCTCAAGTTGTGTGTCGTAGAAGACTACAATTTTATAGTTGGAGAAGACTATTACTTGATCTTCAGTTTAGAAACACATATGAAAGCCAGACATTTCTTTCGTTATAGAGATTAACTTCGCTACCTAATGAGTCACGATCATTAGTAAATGCTCGGGCAATCAATTTGTCAAATGACCTCCATCACGTTGGGCGGGGATATTGAGGCTGCGTTCTGAGAACCCACCACGAATGCCATTTGGTCTTCGCTACACTGTATTGCAAATGCTTTTCGCTTCCCTAGAACTAGCCTCCTAATGATCGTGCTTTGCGTAATTAGCTTAATACAATCTCAATACTTACGACATGTTCTGTTTTTCCCCGCAACCGTAGGTAACCATGAAGTTAAGCCTGCTCGTCGTGGCAGCCGTGACCGTTGTCACGTGCTATGCCCTCCCGGTGCCGGAGGAAAATGTTTTCCCCGTCTATCCTGTGAACAGTGCTTTGGCACAAAACACGACCGATCTGCCAGTGGAAGCCAAACCGGACCAGACCAATGCACCGGTGCCGGTAAATGTTCCTACAGTTCCGACGGTAGTGTCTGAGAAACCGACCGAAAATAAACCCGAGCTCGCGAAAACTCTTCCTGTGGAGGGAAAGCCGGTGGAGACGCCAGTGAAGGAGGAAAGCGTTCCGGCCGTCCCTAACCCGACGGTCCCTGAAGTTAAGTCGGCTCCGCTGAAGGAAGCTGAAGCTGATGCGAAACCTGCCCAAGCGCCGGCTCCCGTCAGTGAGGTCTCAGACAAGGATGAAGTCGTTGTTGATGACGTAGTGCTTGCCGATGGTACGGAGGTGCTCATCGAAGAGGCGGAAAAGGTCACGGAAATCATTGAACCGGAGCTGGTCGCTGGAGTCATCGAGGCAATGCAGGTCAGCGGAGCGGTTGAAGCAAAGCTGGTCAGTGGAGTCATCGAACCGACCGTAACCGGTGGAGTGGTCGAGACTAAGCCTGTTGTTGCCGAACCCAAACCAGTGGAACCCGTGGCAGCGGAAAAATCTACCGAAGCTGAAAAACCTAAATCGGATGCCGTATCTCCAGCGCAAGAAAATGCCCCAAAATCGGGTGAACCCGTTCAGGGAGAGAAAAAATTGGATACGGTCGTCGAAGCTGCTAAGGACAAGCCTGTGGAACCCGAGGTGAAGCTGACATCAGACGATAGCAAACCGGAAAAACTCACCGAGCAGCCTAAGGAGGAGGTTAAGTCCGAGCCTACACTGGCACGTTCCGCGGTTAATGAACAACTCCCGGCCGCAACGACGGTAGCGTCTCAACCGGAGCAGAAGGAAGCTGTAAAGAGCGTCAGTGAAGTGCCAGCTGAGAAGGTCGAGGAAAAGAAACCGGTGGAAGAGAAGGCCAGCGCGGACGTGAAAGTGGACGTTGTCCCAGAGGTAAAGGCTGCGGCGGCCGCCCTGGAACCCAAACAAACAGCCGAGCCCGCTAACGACAGCCTACAGCCACAAACGGAAGGAAAGGCCGAGGAAAAGCCTACGAAGGTGCGGGCCGCTCCGATCGTGGAGGGCTTGAAGGTGGCACAGCCGGTGGAAGCGGAACCGGCCATCACCAAAATCCACGTGTCGGTCATCCAGGAAGAGTTCCCTGTGCGTGCGGAAAGCGTCGCGGCGAAGGAACCGGTTCCGGTTGCTCCGGTTGTTGTGAGTGAAGAGAAAAAGCTTGCCGAGCCCGTTCAAGTTTCCGTGTCGGCTGTGAAAAATGACGATGTCAGTGGCGCAAAACCTACGCCTGCTGAAGTTGACGCGCCCGTCGTTAAATCACTCGCGGTTGCTGCGGAGAAGCCATCCGAAGTGAAGGCTGAAGCTGCCAGTGATAAACCAGCGGAAGTTAAGAGCGTAGAGTCCGCCGTGAAGAGTGATGCCGAAGCCAAACCGGTTGAAGCCAAGAAGGATGAACCGTCCGTTAAAGCTGTTCCGGTCCCAGCGACAACCGTCGTTGCCAGTGTGAATGCTGAGGACGTTACAACGGTTGTAGCTGTCACGGAGAAGGTTTCCGAGAAACTGGAACAAGTAGCCACGGTAACGGCTGTGCCAGTAACGGAAAAGGCCTCGCCGGAGCAGCCAACGACGGTGGCTGTCGATGTTAAACCGGAACTGAAATCGGCCGAGCAGCTGGCAAAAGCTGCCGACTCGGGGAGTTCTCAGCCGGCCACCACCACCAAGAGCGCCGAAACTGTCAAAGAAGATAGTAAGGATCAGGGTAACAGTGACAGTACAACGTTAGCGGTCACCACGGAAGCGGATAGTACTACCGTTACGAGCGTTACGGAACCCGAACCCGTCCCGACTCCCGCCAAGCAGAAGGGCAAGAAACTAACTCGTAAATAGTTCAATTTATACTTCGATGCACTTCGTTGAGAATTTTTTTTAAAACCCATTGGTAATATTTCTTTTTGCAGCCGATTTCAAGGGATACAGGCAACGTTTGAAGCAGCAGGAAGCCAAGAAGCAAGCCAGCGGCAGTGAATAAGCTTCTCCACCAGCGCGTTGCAAAACCCAATGGGAGCCAACCATGTTGGCCCCGTCAGCAAAATCTTGCCTCACGCTCTCCATTGCGCCCTTAGATTCGTAAGATTAACCAACCGTAACGACTAAGTGATAGCTTAAGATGACATCAGTAAACCGAATAAAGTATTATTCGAAAACGTCACAACCATAAACCTTTCTGGCTTTTGTAGCGACACGCTACACTTTCGACTCACAGCTAATCCGAGGAAAGATGGAAGTCGTGCCTCCTTTTTGGTATTCTGAGACACTAGAACAAGCAGTTTTAATATCACAATAAATATTCACCTACCCGAATGACGTACATCGAGGGGCGGGACAGTTCAGCACTTCCGATGGGGATGTAATTGAAAGCGGTACTAACGTGATCTGAATAACCAAATACTATCAGCTCTGGAATTCATATTTACAGATATCATCTTTAGAGCGCTTTAAGCGGCACCTTTTGAGTTATGACATGTTTGTTCTGTTGCTAAGAGAATACAAAACATTCGAAAGTTTAAAAGAAAATATTATGTGTTAAAGAATTTTTCCTTCTAACACCTCAAATTCAATCAGTCGACCACATGAGATCGTCCTCAGCTAAGATTTGCAATAAGCTGCTAGAATACCGTTTTAATGATCTCTCTGTGATCAAAGGACGGAAGCCATTTGGCGAACAGATGGAATTGAATTAATTGAGCTATAAATAAAATAATTCCTAGTAATGAGCCGTTTTTCATACAATTTACGTACCTCATTCGGCTGTCGACAAACAGATTCCTCTCGTGTGTCCTTCGTGTTGCGTTCATCGGAAAGACACCAGCTAACGGTTGAAACCTCCTTGCAAGCTCTACTAGCGTTAGTCTACGTCACTTTCGTCCAATACGCCACTTCGACGACGCCACGGCGTGAGTAATCGGCAGCAATCGTCGCGAGCACTTGGTGCGAATAAATTAACGATCGTAGCAAAACCACCCAACATTGGCTATAAAAACGAGTGGCATTTCCTGTGTCCGCGATCAAATCTAGTTGACCGGTCTCAGTGATAGGTTGGTGTGGTGCGCTTAAGCCCCTAGTACTCGAAGGAAGTGGTGTGGTTTTGACGTATCGGTGTTGTTCAGCCAGTTCTTTCCGGTGGCGGTTTCACAAATCATCCCATCATGCGTTGTACGGTGGTAGTGCTGGTGTCTTGGGTGGCCCTTCTAATGGCTGGTGTGCGATCAGCCCCACAGCGTGGCATTGACTTTCTACCGGGAGATGAGGAGGTGCAGGCCATCGTAAAGCCCATTGCGGGGGATTCCGATATTCCAGATCAGCAGCAACAGCAAGCACCGGAACAGGACGAACCGATCGATGAGGGACAGCAACGGTATCAACCGGAAGTGCCGGCCTCTGTAGATCCGGTTGAAAACGGGCAACAAAAAGAAGATCCTGCGGAGGAAGAGATCGCATTCCTCGAAAATGAGGAGAACCAAGAGGAACCTCAAACAGACCCGCTGGAAACCGAAGAAGAGATTAATGAACCAGAGTCGGATTATCCAGAGGATGCTGAGCCAAACACTACAACCGAAACTGATGCTACAACGCAGACGGAAAGTGATGTAACGACTCCTCCACCAACGGATGCAAACCCTTCGAAGGAGGAGTCAGCGTCCAACGCTTCCACAGTGAACTACTCTCCCGAGGAACGGTTAACAACGGTTCCAATCGTGGTGGAAGAGCCAACCTCTACTGAAACGAACGAAGAAGAGAATCAGTTCGCCCAAGAAGTCAACACACTGGCGGACAATTCGTCGAACCAGGTGAGATTCGAACCGGAGGACAATCAGTATCAACCAGAGCTACAGGTCAGACTAACGCCTGAACCGAAGCCAACTGTTCCGTCCCAGAACGTGCCGAAGCACTCCACGGTAGGATCACCGGTGACGTCGCTGCCCGTCAGCAACGAATACGATTCGAAATCAATCGAAAGCGATGAAGAGGAATATCAGGTGCAACTCAAGGTTCGTCCTAACGCGGTGCAGTCGACCAAGGAGGATCAGTTCCGTACACTACCGCCCTGGTTCAGCTCCACCCGCTTGCCAGGTAACGCTCGCGAAGGTGACATTTCCCCAGGTCAGGCACGACACTGAGCGTTACGCTTTTGTTTAGGTTTCTCCGCAGGTTCCGATCAATGGCAGCGCCCGAGCAGCGGGCCGCCACGGTCCAGCTGGCCACAACCTCACTATCAGACCAACAGTTTTGACGGTTTTCATGGTCACACGTTTCACCGGAGCGCGTGGCATTGACGGGGTGCTACCGTGTGTCGCATCGGAGTGCTTTCCCCGGTGACCTTCGCTCGAGAGGAGGCGTGAGCGGAGAGGCGGGAAAACGGAGACCCAGAAGTTCGACTTGGACAAACTCTCCACGAGGCAAGATCCACGATTTCACCGCATTCGTAGCGCTGCGTTTCGCAGCGACAGACAACGATGACGAATTAATTGCATAGCCGTTAAACTGTGATTATATCCCTAGGAACAATGTGACCGACCAATGGCCGCCGGTAATAAATAAATAAATAGAACCGATCAATGGACGCAAGGAATTGGTGTGTAGGATTTTATTAATGACAAAACTAGTGCATAACGGCCGCTAGTGCGATGGTCGCCAGCGCTTGTCACATTAGCATCTCGCGAATCCACAAACAGGTTTTGTTGTGCACGTTGGATCGGGTGTTAGTCACGGGAAGTGGGATTGGTTTTATTATTCTGTATCGGAATTTGAAGTACTTCCCACAATCAAGATTGTTGTTTGGACGTTCTAGATCGAACCGTAATGGTAATGAATTCGAATGGTGTTTTCTTGCTCGCGAATGTTTCACATGGCTGCGTTTGACGTATAGCACCAACGGAAATTTATGAGGAAAAAGAGCAAAATATACGTGAAGAAAAATTAATAAATTTATTCAATTAGTACAGAAAAGTGAGGAATCCAATTTTATCCAAACTGTAATGAGCTTTTATATTTTGGAAGTTGCAGTCCTATGATGAAATCTGCTCTATTATTCAGGAACCAGCTTTCATCGGTCTCCCACAAAAGAACGGATGGTTTAATGAACCATATATTGTAATCATAATTGCTAGTCATTATTAAGTAAATCATAAGAATCATAAAAATTATAAAGGATGCACATTTTTAGGAAGTGATGGTTCGCTTGACTAACGTAATATGGGCTCAATTTTAAACGATAGTTGATGCTGGGATTTTTCCAGCATTTATCTATCTCTAAATCTTCCTTGGGCAGAAGGAACAAATCGTCCCAAGACATCGTAAAGATTGGTCCAGCCGTTGTTGCATAATTTTTTCTCCAAGATTGCATCAAGTAGAGATCGGTCCCAAATCGCTTCTTTTATGTTTTATGTGGTGCTTTCCTTAAAGTATCTGTTAAAGTAGCAACTTTAAAAAAATTCTCCCTCTGGTTTGGTCTGGACCGTTCGCGATGAACGGACGAAAACGATTTGAAATTCAAAATTTGCAACAGTTCAACCGGTCCGATTACCGGCGATCATTAGCATAACGACAGGCGCAAAAGTGTAGCACAAACTATTGCATACCTTTGGGCGTCACATCCATTCATACTTTTCAAACATTAAACGGTTGTACAAAGTGTAGAAATGTATTTCTTTTTTATGTGGTAAATATGAAGAGCTAAATCAAAGTGATTTACATTTCTTCAATTGTTTTTGAAGATGGTGACCTGGATCGTATGAGAACATTAATGTCCGAAAAAGGTAAGCCAGTCAACCAGACATGCGGACAATAAGATTTAACTTGTTTGCGCATAACTTTTCGTCTCCTTGCGACAACATTCTTTTCACTCTCGTTATTCCTCGGTTACAATGTACTGCACACTGTCGCGGTTACATTGCTCCATATTTTTACAGACTAAATTAGTTACGAGAGGCACTTTTACTTGCCGACCAGCCTCGGCACATTCCTAATGCAAATGCTCTACTTACGTCTCTGGCACATAATCTTCGCCGTCTTGCTGGTACTTCCGAAAGCGATCAATCTGAGCCTGATGGCGCGCTCCGTCGCCCATCCCGACACTTGGGGTATTTATTCCAGGAAAGCGACCGATTTAAATCACGAAAAGCGAAAACTCCCCAGAGACCGCGTCATCGTCCGTCGCACGGTTTTTTGGTGGTTTTTTTTCTGGGCGTTTCCATCTTTCTTCTTTCTGCTTAGACCTTGCGGGGTCGCGCCCGGTCTGCGATGCTGGAGTGGCATCTGCATCAAGATTTGGTGCAAAATTGCGCTTCAATTGCGCGAACCGGATCCGCAAATACTTTCGCCAGCGTCCCAGACGCAAGTGCGCACAGAGTTCTCAGCTGGCTGGCTGTCTTGAGCGGGATGGCCCGCGAAGTACATGGCGCCATCGGCGCGTATCGGAGTGTCGGAACAGATGACCATCAGGCGCGCCCGTGACGAAAGGGACGCCCCGAATCGTCGACGTCGGTCTGGGAAGACCAGCGGCCGCATTTCGAAACGAGACTTCCTAGAACTGCGCCATCGAGTACGTTTAACGAGCCGTGCGTACACCGGCGCAAACGAAAAGAATGTACGATTTCGGAAGGTTTGCGCACTGGCGCACGGTGGGCATGAGACCTACATGTGGACGGTCGATTGATTTCTTTTATATATCGTCGATAATTTAGCCAATAACACAACGATTGAAGATAATTTCCATGACGTGTGTTTGGATTTATATTCTAAAGGTTTTCTAAAGGTTGGCGTTTATATTCTACAGGTTTTCTACAAGAAAATTATTTCTCTTGCTCGGCTGGATTCTTACAAGTAGCGTTGGGCCAAGTAGCACTTTTTGACATGGTACCTCACACAGTTTACAGTGCTGTGCAAGTTTGGTAACACGGTATAATGACATGCTCCAACAGTTTTTGCACTGCATGGTACAAAGATACTGTACAAATACTGATGCTGCATGACACTTTACTGTTACAGCATGGTCTAAAGATACTGTTTAAACGCTGATGCTTTATGACATTTTACCTGGTTATAAAACTTGCACAGCACTGTAATCTGTGTGAGGTACCACTTCAAGAAGTGCTATTTGGCCCAACACTACTTACAAGGGTATTGTGAAATTATTCTCCAGCACGTGATCTATGTACTTTACAAGATGATACTTTCCCTCATGATAATTTGGGAAATCGAAATTCATAGGGTAATTGTACCAATAATGGCGCACTTAGTCGTGTTACTCACAATATGATGCAATTTTCAAGTGTATATTACAAAATTACGAAAAATACACGAAAAAAGAGGTGATTTCTTCCCAGCCAGTTGTTTCATTAATGGGAGTATGCTTCCTATAGTGGTGGTATCGTGTTCCTATTGTGGTGGAAAACTTGGAAAACTTGGAAAATACTGAATTTATTTTACTGCATTTTATTTTTGAAGAATATTTTAAACAGAAAGGCCAAATAACTAAACCAGTGCATTGTATTGGCCATAGGCCATCGCATTCCGTCATATAGACCGATGCTTTTTGCGGCGATTTAAAGCCTTAAGGAAATCATGGCACTCCTGATTAATTCTTAAGGAATCCAGCATATTAGTGCAATCTGTTTGGAAAATATGAATTTTTGAGCATTAATATATTTCAGAATGGCAAGATTTATCTGTTGAACAGGCCAATTGTATTTATTTCTTCGTAGAGCAAAGATTTTATTCCACCACCTTCACTATTGGTACAGCACCACTATAAGAGCACCTACCCTAGATGATCTCGAAATGATTGTGAAAATGTCACCAAATGTTCATCTTATGTCCCACTGTGCACTAGTACAACCATTTTTCCCACACACCACCTTCCTTGCAAACTGATCCTGTCACGGTGCGTTCCTCCTTTTTTTGCTTGCGTCCCGATTCACTCTCGTTTGTTCGAAGATCTTTCAAGTTGCGCCGAGATACCGGGCGAACGTTTTCCCTCTCCGGTTAATTATCCGCATAATGTGACAAAACGTCAGCCCGGTGATTTGATCGGAACGTGTACGTACCGTACTCCACTCCGTTCGGTGTCGAGCAGTGAGAGCTCGTTAAGACAAATGCTGACATTGCCTTCGGTCTCTGGCATGAGGGAGGGACAGAGTTCTCGGGGGCGTTCCCCCGGGGGTGGAGCAGCATCAAATAAATCCTAACCAAAACACCGGAACGGTCGATTTGCGAGGACCATTTCCTGATGCTAATGTGTCTGAAAGTGCAACAATGTTTTGTGACATGAGCTATGGGGCCACTCCGCCCTCCACCTCAACCTGGGAAGTCCTTACATCGGAGGTCTCTAGGAACTTCGCAGTAGTTCGCTCCTTGTGTAGCCTTCGGTTGGAAAACGGGTTGCCCGACGCAGGCGGCGTCGTACGCGTGATTTGCATGATGCAATCGGTGCCACCTGTTGCATGCTGACCGATTGTCCGGATCGGGCGAGAACATCTGGGCACCGACGATCGCGCACCAACGCCGTCGCGGGCGGTTATCGGTTCGCGATTAGCATTCGCTTTCTGGCGAGAAGCTCTATTTACGTTGGCGTTTGCGCCGGCCATTTCCGAGTTCCGCTTCGAGGGAAAGCATTTTTCTTTTCGCTTTCGGCATTCGTATCGGTCCTTATCTTGGTCCAGGCAGTAGCAGTGCCGTTAAGGGGTTAATGGTGCCATGCACATTTCATGAACATGTGGACCAGCGCCGTTCGGGGATGATCCGATTAATCCTATCGGAGGGCAACTGATGTAACTCGATGCACCGATTGCAACTCGCAACTCGGAGGAATGCATCTTCGACTCTTGGATGGGGGGGCCTGACGGGATTGTTTACATGCAAATGACATCGCTGGAAATAGACTGATCAACGCCACCTTCGATGCACTTCTATGCAGGCTCGCTATCACTTTCTCTCTCCCTCTCTTTCTGCCACACGCGACGACGTGGCGTTGGATGACGTTTCAACGCTGATCTTGACAGCTGGTGGCGCAGCTGGAGCAGCAACATATACGGCAACTTCCGACGCACGCTCCAGCTGGATCTGGATCTGTGGAGCAGGGAAAAAACGGGTCAACGAAGGCAAAAATGGCGTTGCATCGCGTGACGGCGCACCGGTGGGAATTTACGCATCGCAATCGACCGTCTCGGAGTCCGTTGGTTGTTGGGTGCGCGTGGGCCGACCCTTGACCGAGGGATGGTTGTGTTTTGACTCCGGGTGCATCACCGGCCGTTCCGGTGTTGTTTACGCCACCGTCGTGATTCGGGCAATAATTGCTCATTTAGCGCGTGTGACGGGTCGTGGGTCGGGTGAGATCTGTTTGTGTTTTCCTTCGCTTCAACCAGCGAAGTATTCTACGAGCAAAACACACCTTAAGCCCTCCCTACAGCTTCCGAACAGCCGATGACGATGCGCGCGCGAACTACAAATTCCGGCCTCGTTTTAGTTGTTTGGAACCGTCTAATTGATGGTTTGGTTTGTCAGCGCGGTGCTAAATGGGGACCACGCCATCGCTTTACGACGTCAATATTTCAAACGGCGGGTGGAATTTTGCAAATATTTGAAATTATTCTGCCATCCCGTCACTGTCCCGGCCGGTTATTTACGTGTTCCGCTGGTGCATTCCTCGTTGGAGAGGCCAAGTGCCAAGGGTCACCGGGGTATCATGTCGGAGGCAACTATTAATAAACAATAACAATTAAGCATGAGAACATCATTTACTTTCGCTGGAGTGAGATGTTGGAACGATTGTTAGATGGAAGAATGATAGGATGTTGTTGTTTTCTTGTTTCTGAGAAATCGATTAACACTTGTAATATGACTATTTTGTTCCATCTTTGCAAAAAGGGGGCAGAAATATAACAACAGTTGTAAGTCAAACGTAGGTAAATATTTCAAACATGTTAATATTTTGTTTTAAAATGTCCTACCAAGTTTGTAAAGTAGCGGAATTTGGGGCAAGTGTGCCACGTTAAGCAATTCGTTCTGTAACGCACTAAAATCTGTTTGCTTAACGCTGGCTTTATTTTTAGAACAATTTCACACTATTTTTATCACTTGTCGTTGAGGTTCGGAAACATAAACGTAAAAACAACTGGTTGTTTTATTGTTTTAAAAATGGTAAAAAATTCTGCTTCGGGGCAAGTGTGCCACTTAGTTTAATTTTAGGATTTCATAGCAAAATTGAAAATCATGGCATATGTGGCGCTTGTATATGCCAAATAGAGCATTCCAATACATTTTATAGTCTCATAACGACTCAAACTTAACTCCAAACTGGCGACGGGAGTTGTCTCCTTGAGTTTCATTTATACGGCGAGTGTTTTCACGATGGGATAATATCCCCTTGTATTTACGATATCTTTGGGACGATATCCCCTTGTATTTACGCACCATCCTGCTTCACTGTGAACTCAAAACGCTTTTTCAGTTTTTGGCGGCTTCACTCTGAAGAAAAATAGCGGATACAGGGGTTGCACTCTTGCCCAAAACAGTGACGACACTATTGCCCCAAAAGTAAACTTTTTTTTAAAACTCAGATATTTCCGTGAAAAATTATTGATATTCTTGACTGACCTCACGAACCACTTCCTCTTTTACTCAGCAATGCGTAGTGACACATGCCTACTCGGTTTTTAGTTTTTAATTGAATTGAGAGCTTATTTAATTTTGTAGAAATATTATAAGATTACACGCCATTTTGATGCGCAGCATAAAATGTATGACCAAAATGCGAAAAGTGCATGCTATTCTGCATGAAATTTAGGACAGTATATCTAGTAAGAGGGATAGACGTATCTGTATACTCATTTGGTCATTTAATTTATTTTTAACTGAAAAAAACCCAGATTTCAGGTTCGTAGCACGGAATTCGATCGAATCGAGCAGTCAATTTCCATACAAAAAAAAAAAATGGTCCGGTTCCTTTGACGTAATATGTATTAAAATTGACAGCTCGATTCGATCGAATTTTTTCCACGATTTGTTGAAGACGGTTAGCTCATAGAGGATTTGCTGTCCTCCATGTTGAAATTAGCCAACTGTCAAATGTTGTTTACAAAAACGGTTAAAACGGCCGTTGGCAACACGAAACAAATGTACCTCAATGATACACAAGGGAAAGAAATAGCTCAATGAGATCTTTTCACCAATGCAAGCAACAAGACACAGACCTGCTTCAGATAGGCATGTATTTCATTCATTTTTTCATTTCCCAGCAACAAGACGCCTGACCCAAAGCGATATGCAACGCGGGATCTTTGATCTTCTTGTGTAGCTAGACAGCACCTTCCGGGCGTAGTGCTCCCGATCGCTGACCACTTTTTCAGTAAAATTCTTATTGTTTTTACGTAAAACCGCTTCAATTTGTTCACACCAATTTGTTTAAGCACTACCTCAATATCACTGCACAACAACGCAGCGACCGTTCAAAAAGTAAACAAGAGCTACTGGACTGTCAAAAGTTTCTTGTATTTTCTTTTGACGATTTGTCAAAATGCTCTACACGATCCAACCAGGGTGGCAGATTCATCCATGATTTTTTCGATCGAAATCCGTGCTACGAGCCTCAGTCTTTGAACTAGAGGAAACTGATTCAAAAGAATATTCAACGCCAATTTACAAAGGCTACTACAGCTCCTTATTTGGTTTTATTTTTAATATTTATTTTTAATATTTATTTTTAATATTCCACCAAGGGAATGGCTCGTAGCACGGACTTCGATCGTAGAAATTCGACCGCATCGAGCTGTCAATTTCCATACAAAAAATAATTGAAGTCCATATTGACTTGTAGCAATATCTCAATATCCGTGTCGAAAATGTTTCCTGTCCCCAGGTGGAAATGTTTTATTATGAAACACTGACGAAATTTTAACAACTTCATAACATTTAAAGAGGATGTACAGATTTTAAATTGCCTGCCAAAACATTCCAATAGCTTACACTTGATGGCTAAATAAACATTTTGCATAATAACTTCTACTTCTGACGTTTAATTGTCTACGTCCTGTAGGAAATTAGTCGTGAATGGTTCGTTCCACACACTGCGTTATTTATCTGCTACGCCTCTGTCATCGCCATTGTGCCATTGTGACCCGAATCCGGTTTATGTTTCACCAGGGCTCGGCAGAACTCCTTGGCAGTAAATTCACCCAAAAGGATCGGCCCATAACGATCGATCCGGGGGAAGACAAACGCTCACGGCCCTCCCAAATCACACCTGAAATCCCTTTCACCGAAATGGAAGACGCGCCGGAAAGGTTAATTGCTTGCTTCACAGCTGCATCGATATGGCTCTCCCCCATTTGCCATCCCTCCTCCTGCTTGCTCGGGAAATTCCTTCCTTCCCACAGTCACGGCACGCATCGATCGATTCTCGACTCGAGCCCGGTTCGATCCGACGGTAGCACAGGTGGCACAGAAAAGCGATCCTTCGCGGGACTCGTTTCTTTGCCTTTTTCTATGCTTGAAAAATGAACCAAGAATAATCCAAATAAAGGACGCAACTCCTCGGATGCAGCTCCACGGCGAGCAGCGTCGAGTAATGGGTACGTGAAAGATTACACAAATCATAAAATTATACGGATCACAAAGGCGGGCCCGTCGCGATGGACGGCGCGAAGGATCGACCTTGCGCGTTCCCGAAATCTGGAGGAAAGAAAGGAGAAACGTCACCGTAAGGCTCGATCGATCGTTCGCTGCCTGCGAGCCCGTGGAAGAATGTCGGTAACGTTTTTCTCACAAGGTGTGGCTGTTGTTCTTCCTCCTGTGCCACCTTCTTCGAGCTTCTTCTGCCACCGTTGAATGCGTGGCTGGAATCGAAACGCCGAGGCCGAGTCCCGATAGCCCCCGTATATATCCAATCCCGTTCCAAAATGATCCTTTAACCGCTTTTTAGGATTCAGGTTTTTTACCCTCAATTCTGACATTGGGTCCCTCCATTTATTTTCGTTCCATTCTTCTCCGTTTCCACGAGTCCTTTTCTTCGTCCTACGCCCAATTAAAAACAACATACTCCGGTGTTGCAAGGTTCGGACGGAACCTGCCTTTCGACGGTGACAACCGATCAGGCTGGTCACATCTGTGGGAGAGATCGGGGATCAGTACCGCAGCTCTGATAAAAACCACAGCCCCTAGACTCGCTGTGTAGGATCAAGGTAGGGCACACACCATCACACACACTGACACGTAGAGCGGGAACTACTATAAAATTAATACCTTACCATGCTTCGATCGATGCGGAAGGCAAGGAAGGTGTTGCGCAAAACGAGACCACGGGGATTGTAATAAAGAAACGCGGCAATCCCGGGGCACTGGGAAGTCCTGCCCTAACCTAAAGCCAAGCCCATAAGACCCAAGCACACGTTGCCAGGGTGACCGAATGGGGACAACATTTTTATAAGCACACTGAAAAAATGTAGCTCAACAGGGTTCAGATCAGGATCATGCTGTTAAAAAAGGGTTCTAAATTAGGGATCATGATGATCTTCGACTGATGGACAACAAATTGGACATGGGACAGGACAGCTTTTCAAACATTGTATAAGCTGTTCTAAGAGAATGATTAATTTGAAGTTAAGTTTTATAAAATCTTTAAAAAAAAGAACAATTATGTAAAGGTCCTTTTATTAATTTCTTTAAAACTAAATAAGCCTATAACTTAACGATTAGATATAATTCAAAGGAATACTGTGGGAATACAAATATA
Source organism: Anopheles sinensis (assembly GCA_000441895.2). Taxonomy (NCBI): domain Eukaryota; kingdom Metazoa; phylum Arthropoda; class Insecta; order Diptera; family Culicidae; genus Anopheles; species Anopheles sinensis. The sequence goes on along the minus strand of KE525057.1, from coordinate 733,413 downwards.
AAAACAGTTCCTAATGTTAACTACTCCTACCATACCTATTATTACTTATTATCCTGCGGATATATACTATTTTGCTTCAACTGTTTTACTGAAGAATTGTCGTAGGAAGACGACGATACAGGCTAAGCGAGCTCGTGATTGAAATAGAAACAACGATGACAAAAAAAACCATGAAGACGATCCCGTTGATGATCTCCTGAATTGATCCTTCTCACACTTTGTAGAATTCGTTGCGCCAAGAAACGGATTCAATTTTCTTCTCCTCTTTCTATACGTATTTTCTTGAGTGGTCGAACGACTTGGCGTAGTTCAGGTTTCACACGTGCATCTACCATCTTCACCCGCTCCTGGAGGCTTTCTTAGCCGTCCTACCTGGGAGCGAGTATTTTTTTTTCACGCAACGTCTTTCCTTTCGTTCAATCGTGCGGTAACGTAAGGGATGTTATTTTTTGACCTTTAATTCTATTTGAGCTGACCGTTACTGAGATGGAATGAGGTTTTTTATTAGGGCGAAGAACGCGCTGTGGTTTCGGTTTCCTAGTGATCCTTATTTTCCTGTCCGAGGCGGGATGAATCCTGCAGCACACGCACACAAACACACCACCAAAGTTGGTACACCTGCTGAAAGTTCTCATGTCACTTGGAGAAAAACGACCCTCGGTCGGGCTGCGGTCGGGTTCCGTGCTGGATGGGATTTGCTGCAATCAAAAAGGCAAACAACTGACGTCTTAGAGCCTGTTCTTGGCTTCGCTGCGTCGTGTTGCGGCACCGTGGGATACCGGGGAAGAAGGTGCAACATTGGTGGGCGGGTTGTTCCGTACGTACGTTGTGCATCTTTGGACCGTTTTTACTTTCCGTTGTGGTTCCTTTTTTTAAATTTTCTTCCAATTCGCTTTGCTTTCTTTGTAATGTGATTGTTATGCTTTTCTTTACTTTTTTGTATGCCCTGCGATGACCCTTGCACTTACCGTTTCAGTGCAACTTTGAACAATAAATTGCACTCTAAGTGATTCTGCTTCCCGATGGGACGCCACAGGATAATTCCTGACGCACAGATTCTCTTCCTGTCAGTTTCGAATTTCCACCAGGGAGCTAAGATAATGAGCATGGATGAAGTGTTGATGACTCTTTCTCCTGCACAATCATCCTGAAGTTGTTATAGTAATTTAAATTAATATGCTATTATGCCACGGACAATTAGGAAAGCACTTCGGAGCAGCGATGGTTCAATTAAATAATGCTACATTTTAAACGAATTGTACCTCACGTGCAGTACGTTTTTATTGAATTTGGTTCGGCAAAGAAACATAACCTAAGCGTTTAAGGTTTGTTAGACATATTCATCAATAGTAATATTCGTAGAGAACAAAATTATGCATATGACGAATGTTTCTGTTATTTTTATGAACTGTTTTGAAAACATGTTTCCTCTTATGAATTCAACAACAAACTAAAACATGGAGGTATTTTTATTTCAATTTGTCACGAATCATTTAGATATTTTAGCTTTAAAATGGCAAAACAAAAAAATCTCCTAACTCAACGCGCAAAACATGAAACCTCCATGTTTTCCGTGTGAGTGTGCGTGCGCCAAATCGTCGTTCCTCTGGTACTTAATTCGAATTTAATTAGTTGTCATACTTCGATTGCGCTGTTCGTGCGCTAATTTCCGCCCATCATTAGCCTGATTTCTCCCAGAAGAAGCAGCGGGCAGCCAAAGGCTCTAACCAAAATTCTCGATCCGGTTCACTTTGTGGCCCCCCGTGGCCAGCGAGCAGCCACAGCTGACTTCGAATTAATTCGAAAATAATACCCACCGTTCGAATTGGCAAATTGGGGGGGCTCCCGTTTTGCGTTTGGCATTCCTTTTGGCTGACTTATAAAAGACGTTTGTCTTCCGAGACGATGACACATTATTGCTGCAGACATTCGACGAAAACGTCCGAAAATCCGATCCGGTTGCTCAAGGATGTTCGCCCAGATGGGAACCTTCGCCAGTGTGATGTTGGTGCTGTGCATCTGTTCTGCACGCATGCTGCAGGCGACACCGATCGATGACGGTAACCCGCAGACGAGGAACTCCCGAGAGGCTAGAAGTAAGTAGGAAAATCGAATAAGGTGTGCAGTAGTGTTTTGGAATTAATCACGATCATGCGATCACACAGGTTTCTTCCCGTTCGGACTGCCAGTTCCCGACCATGTGCATTATTACCCGGAGCACCATCATCATCATCATTTTGACGCACACTCGGTAAGAAACAAGAAGACAGTTCTTTGGTGGCTCGAATAAAACCACAAACTGTATTATTGCAGGTTTTCCCTAGTTACCATGATGCCCATTTCCACCTGGACGCTGGAATAGATCACCACCATCATCATCACCACCACGATTTCCACGACGTACATTACGATCAACACTACTACTGAAAAGACAAGGCGCAAAGCCAAGTGCACCAAGCGTCCCAATCACAATAAATCTCCTGCCGATTGTCCGGACTTTTCTCCAAAAGGAAATCAAGTATTTCTCCGGCATATGGTGCAATAAAGTTGGAGAAAAATGTAGTCGTAGTCCTTCTCAGTCGTCTCAGTTCCACCGCGAAACTGTTAGATTCGTCACTGTCATTGGTAGGTGAAGCAACAAACTGTTGAAGCCGCCGGAAAACTTCTTAGAAGTCCTAACAGAAGGACACAGGACACGGCGGAAGGAGATTTCCGGCGATGGAAGCTGTGTGGTGAAGAAGGTGCGATAATAAATTCGAACATTCCGGGTCCCCTTTTAGCGTCCGGAAAGTGATCCTGCGCTGGACAAATCCGTGTGCCCGTAGCCGATGGCAAGAATGAAACCATTAATTTTTTACTTTTATTTTACATGTTTTCTCCCAAACTTATTGAGGCGTGTTGGGGTTTCCGTTTGCTAGGTTAAGTGTATTGGTTTGAGTGTTTGATTTTCTGTTTGATTATGTTCGTGGAGCTATATGAACCCTAGAGGGCAGGAGGGGACATAAAGTTTCATACTGGACAATTGTTTAGTTACAATTAAATAAATTTACAAATTATTGCGGAAATTTCAACTACTAGACATATAATGATCCACATGTCCTGTAGTTTAAATTGCTTTAGTTAGACATTTGACCTTAAGCTTTCTACTGATTATAACTTCAATTTCAAACGATAGGTAAAAATATTAAAATTCTTTTCGAACTTGCCACATTCTTCTAAAAAAAGAAAATTGTAAAACAAATTGCATGACTTTTCTCAACTCGAACGTGGCTTTGAACGCTTGGATTGAAATGCTACCGATTTTTATTATGTTATTTATATTTCGTAACCTGGTTTCCAACCAGCGATGCACTCCGGCGTCACCGGGACCCTCAACGAGCCAGCAACATGTGTAGCATGTCGGAAAGGACACGACTGTGCAAAATCTCCCAGCGCCAAGCGAAGCCGCCGGTTAGCGCAACAGTCGGGTGTAGGACACGATTGGCCACTCGCGGGAAATACAAGCCCGAGGGAGGTTTTTGGGGACGGTCCGGCAGCCGTTTGCCTTCCGTTTGATGAATAATGACCCGTCGTGTCGTCGTCATCGTCGTCGTCGTCGCCGTCACCGGTGGGACGCAAACATCGCACCAGATTCTACGCTCAACCTTCCAAAAGGGAAAAGGACACGGCTGAGCTGTCACTCTCTGGCCGGCTTCCTCTTCACCCTTTGGAAATCTTCTCAAAACGCAACCCACTGCAAGGGGAAGAAGTGCTAAGACCTTCTCAGGTTTCCCAGACGTCCGGTTTGCTGCGCTCCTACCAACTCTCCCTCGCGCCACCTTGGAGCCCCGTTAACGACTTTCAATCAAATCGAAATCAATAACATCGGAATCACTTCCTCCCCGAACTGACTCGTATCGAAGCCGGAGTGCATGTTGCAGTTGCCGCCGGTTCATTTGGGCCAGCGTTCCCGTCCGAGTGTCCTTCTTCTTTTCGTACGTAGGTTCTGGCCTCAGACGGCGCTCCCGAGGTGGCTCCGAAACATTTGTAACGCAAATGTTTTCTTGCTTCCCGGCACCGATCGTAACACGACGATATGCTCCGAAAACATGGCGGGTTGTTTGTTATGTTTTATGCGCTAGGCTCCCCATGGGCCGCACCCCAAACTCCAGCGTTCCAGGGGCCCTGGAGATGCGCCATCAATCTATTCCGCCAGAAACAAAGGTTCTTTTGTTTTCGCAATGGAGGGAAAGTCGCGGTGGCGTTGGAAGGAGATGCTGCAGAGATGGCAACGGCTGGCTCGAGAATAAAGTCTCCGAAAATCAGCAACAGTCCATCCCGAACGCCAACTCCGTAGACCAATAGCAAACTCTCAAGTTAAGTGGCATTTTGGTGGTAGTTTTTATGTGCGCTTCGCTGAGCGCACCTTTTCTGCTTTACGACTCGCGCCGGCCGGCTCGTTATGAATTTTTATATTTATGGTTATTTATATAGAAGCGATACGTAATTCTGTCCGTCCGGCTTCGGTCGGCGAGAAAGTGGAGTTGGTTGTGAATATTTTTTCCATTCGTCTTTCCACCTTAGAACCGGCTCAGCATGGAATGGAACTGCAGTTTCGTCCGGTTAGTTCCTTCTCTAAGGACTGCGGCAATCTCCGACACTCGATCAGAGGCGAAAAAGAAGCGTCCCAAAATAGTTGCCCAAACCGAGCGCCATTTGTTTGCTCCTTCTTCGGTTGGGCGCGATTTTTCGTGTCTTGCAAACTTTTTTCTCCACCATCACTATGCCATCATTTAACGATTATCATCTCGCGGACAGCGCGTGAGACGTAACGCAACTCAGGAGGGGTTTTTTTGTTTTTGGCCAGGGGTGGATCAGCGAAGTTTGATTCTTCTGGACATGGGTTTTTTTCTCGTCGTTTTATTACCTTCTGCTAAATCGTCAGTTGTGAAGGACATGTGGCGCCTGCAGCGATCAGCTGGTGATGATCGTGCCTCATTAGGGAGATCAGGTCGAAATATCGAGAAGATGTCACCTCAGGCTGCTCAGGCAGCTCAAGCAACCGATCGACCGATCGGTCTCTAATCGCTTCCGATAGATAATCAATGGGTGGCGATATTTCTAATCGCGGGAGAGCGCGTTCGGATCCTTGTTTATTTCGGAATAAAATATGCCGTGTCGTTTGGGAGCCACTTAAAAATCATTCCCGTAGAAATAAAAACAAGTCATTATTATCAACACAAAACATTCTTCAGCTTGTTTCTGCGTGAAAAATAGTAAAGCACCGCGTGGTAAATGAGCACCACTTTAGGACAATATGAATGTTTCCGTCCAAGAAAACAAGGTTTTTACATTAAATAGATGCAAAGTGGTATAAACATCGTTAATAAAAGTATCCTGGTAGCCAACCATCGGTATCTGTTCGTATCCCAGCCAAAACCAGGCACTTTTACGAGACGTCCTGTTGTCGAAATACAGAAAGAAAACTTCTCTGGAATTACTTATCGCAAAATTTGTTGGCTTATAGCAAATTTATACTTCTTGCAGGGTTGAAATAAATCTCTTTTATGATATTATTTTTAAAATTTTTAAGTGATTTAGGTTTCTCTGCTAAAATTTGGAGTTAAGTACAAAGAGTACAAATAAACCAGCGACTTTATATTAACGCTAAAAATAAAACAGAGATAAATTGAATAACGTATGCATTAAAAAAATAGACAAATTTTCATCGGCTATAAGAAAAAAGTTAACCTAGCTGAATGAATGAAGTAAATTTTATTGTAATGTTACATCACTTAAGTACGTTAAAAAACTATTTTGTCGGCCAATAAGGCGCCTATGCGGTAATTGGCCGAAACTTTAGCCATAGCCGACAAAACCAATCGTGTAAGGATGTTTTTCAGTAGTTGTGTGGCCTACATGACCACCTGCTGCTCCATTTGGGATTTAAAATGTTGGAATAGATCCTACGTTTAAGGTTTATCAAGGTTTTATCAGTTGGAAGTAGTTGAGGGACATTACTAGGATTGTCAGTGTTGATATTGATAATAATATTTGACCGAAATTTGTGATTTTCCGTAAACATGTCTTACAGGAGCTCGATCGACACATCTGTATAACAATCTCCCTCTTTTCTAAGTGTTTCTTAACTATTTGGCAAGCTGAAGTGACATTCTGAAGTCATTCCAAAATACGGAATGATTTGACCATTTTTCTTTCTGCCTGTCGTTACGGCCTCTGTTACAATTAGGGGTCCCGCAGCAAAGTCGTGGCCGGACAAAGGCTTCCAAATGATTTTTTAACCTTTCTCCATAAGTGACTAAATACTCAAAAATCCATATCAGCTGAGTTCGGCGGACAAGAAGTTTCTAACAAAATCAAACAAGTTCGTTCCGCGATAATGCTGGATGTTTTTACACGTAATTAAACGTAGCTGTTTTGGCCACCGCGTTAGCTGTTTGGCTGTAAACGTTAGCTGTTTTGGCCACCGCGGATTCAATTTTATTGATAAAGTTGTCAAACTTGTTTTTAATTTAAAAGAAATGCTACTCTTTTTGTTACTTTCAACAGAAAGTTTCTTTCGTTTTCAGTTTTTGCAGGAAAAATCGTCAAAATTTGTCTATTTTTTTTTTAATGCAAACGTTAAAACATAACATAAATCTTGACTCCTGTAGTAAGTAGAAGTAAATTAAATGACGATAGCTGGATAAGTAGAAGTAAATGAAATAAACGGGTAGCCCGGTAAGCAGAAGTAAAAGAAATAAAGATAACCAGTATCTGGATCGAACTGTTAGCTGCTTGTAATTAAATAATGTTTTAGCATACATTGTAATAGCAGAAACTGTGGCTACACATTTCTTGTAATAGATTCGCCTACATTTCCATCGATTATCATTATTGATACCCGATTTTGACATTTCACTGATGAATTCATCCCCAGATCTAAGCGCGTTTCTAGCTCAGGTGCCAAAACTCAAACCCAGGACCAACGGCAATTATCGTTAAGCAAAGAGTCACCACCGGACGGCCGATGGGGAGATTCGCAAACAGCTGATAAATTCTTGCGACCGCCGATAAGCGCCCAAACCGTCGGTTTCCAAACCCCGGCCGAGCTTGATTTAGCGGCAATTATCGAGCGTACTGCCAAAAAAACAACAACAAAAAAAAGGAAACTGTCAAATCCGCGGTTCCACGCGACCGCCGAATGATCCGCCGAAACGGTGAAATCGATCCATCCCGAACGGCAGCCTTTCCAAGCGACTTGTAGCCACGCGGGCACATCCGTACCGATGCACCGATGATGCACTCTGGCCTAAGCACCGTTGCATTTTCAATGAACCCTTGCCGAGCTGGGTAGGTTTCCTTTTTTTTTTTCTATTTGTCTCCTAACTATCCCTTCGCATGTGCTCACACCCGTTCGAGACGCGCGACTATATTTAGTCGTGGTTTGTTTCGGTTGACGACGACGACGATGCAATATTGTACCTGCAGCTGCAACACCCCAAAAGTCAACCGATCGTCGGCCAACTTCTTCTGGCCAGCCCTAGTGGGACTCAACTGTTTCCCCGCGTCGCTACCCTTCCGTCGTATGGGGAACCTGGGCCAACATGGTACGCGATGTGACAGGCCGCCCGGTTCCGTTTGTTTATTCATTGACTGCAAATAGAACGGCGCCAGCAAACATCCTAGCGCAAAAACACTTCGCTATCCCTCACTTGGCTCACTTTCTCTCGCCCGGTTTTGTGCGTTCTTTTGGTTCTTTAGTGCACTTGCTATACGCACTTTTTTCCCCCTGGCAGATGGGGCAGCTGGCGGCTGAGGATAGCGATCATCGTGCGTTTCGTGAATGGTGCGTGATATTTTAATGCATCTTCGCGAACATCGTGCGTCCTAATCACACACACACTTCGTGGACTTTGTACTCAAGGGGCGGGAGTTCATCGCCGTCTGCCGGCATTTGAGGTCGTGTAGATCGATCGATCGATCTGCTTTTGGCCGGAGGGAGTTGGAAAAGGGCGCAGGGAACCATTAGCCAACTCGAGAGCGGGCGGACACGGCATTGTGGTGACAGCTTTGCGATTCGGCCGTACCGACTATTCGAACTATTTCAGCAAAGGGTCGGCGATGGCTCCGTCCACGCTGCGGTTCCGTCTGGTGAGCCACATCGGAACACATCCGAGCGTTTCCGAAAATACTTTCACGCCCTATCGGCTAACCCCCAAAAACGCAGCTAACGGGCGGCCGTTCGCCAACTGTCGCGACAGTTGTTAAGTAATGTTTGGCTTCGGTCGAACCATCGGCGGCATCGAAAAAAAAGGCTCCTCGAAGGTGTTGCAGCAGAAGATACCTCTTAGACACACAGCCCGAGCACGCTCGACGCACACGGCTGGCGCAGGAATGTGCAACTTGGATGCCCTTTCGCTCGCAAGTGCCTTTGTCGCTCGACGGTTTTGGGCGGGGATAACTAGCATAAAGAAGCGCTAGAGTTTGGCGACACGCAGCGAACGCACCACAAGCCGCCGAAAATAGACCGACCATTGCGACCAGTCCAGGCAGCTGCGAATTCGGTGGAGATGGCGCAGGGCGCACACGTAATATCTGGCAAAGTTAGAGCTTGCGGTTTGTGTGCGTCGGTCGTGCGCCAACGCCAGCTGGACAAACGGGCGCACACGGTCGCAAAGGTCCGTCGCAATTTTTCGTCCTGTCATCCGATGGCCGTAAAAAACCCGTCCCCTGGAAGTCACGTCACACCTGGGCAGCGGACGGAAGGGTCGCACGCATTCGACGGTAAATTTGTTGGCTTTCTTCGCATAGGGCTTGGAGCTGATATCGCAAGGAGATAAAAGCTCGTGTTCAGCTCGGGTCGAAATGCGATCGGCTTCATCTGTGCTGTGGAGATGGAACGAAGTTAAGTACATTCGAACTGGGAACGATACTCCGGAGTACAAGCTGCACCGGGCTCCATTAGGTGCATGTGTCCTTTAGGGGATGGTGTTTAACGAATATTCCAATTCTTCAAATTATTTTTAAAAATATTGTTTAGGTTAGGAAATGGCGTCAGATGGATCCAGAAAACCACAATAAATTGTAGTAGATGTCGACTTTAAAATGGAAAATGGAAAATTTTTATAATAAAGCCAGGTTCACTCTATGAAAAACTACTTTGGGGAAAACTAAGTTAGATTAGATAGTTTCACATAATGTTACAAAAACTTACAGAAGCCTGCTTTAAGCTGTATGAAATGTTCTATGCTCTTTTACGGAGTGTTCAAATGAAAAACCTTGCCACTCCGTAGTATATTAAGGCTCCAAAATTCATGTTTTCCAAACAGGCTGTACTTATATGCTGGATTCCTTAAGAATTTATCAGGAGTGCCATGATCCCTTAAGGCAGGCATTAAATCTCCGCAAAAAGCATTGGTCTATATGACGGAATGCGTTGGTCTATGGCCAAGACAATGTACTGGTTTAGTTATTTGGCCTTTCTGTTTGAAATATTCTTCAAAAGCAAATTACATTAAAAATATATTCAGTATTTTCCAAGTTTTCCAATTACCACCACCACCATAGGAACACGATACCACCACTATAGGAACCATGCCACCATTAATGAAACAACTGGCTTGGAAGAAATCACCTCTTTCTTCGTGTATTTTTCGTGATTCTGTAATAGACACTTGAAAATTGCATCATATTGTTAGTAACACTACTAAGTGCGCCACTATTGGTTCATTTACCCTAGATGAAATTAAATGATACTCAAGAAATGGAAAAAAATATTGTTCCTTGGATGAATACATTGTAGCTTTAAGTAAACAAACTCGCTTTATGTAAAAATACTGAAGATTGTAAGCTATAAAACAAACTGAATCTTCACAGTCTGTGCTTTCAGAGGAGCCACTGTTGTCGTTTAGTTGAATGCTTTCGTTCTCTGTTTTCTGATCCCACACGTGCCCTCCGATCTACGGAACAGCAACCTTCGGCCTGCACTGCCAACGGTCAGTTTGAGCTACTTTTAATTAGCGCCTTGTGACGACACAACACCGCCCCTTCTGTCGCCAATTCTACCGACGCCCGGTCGGTGTTTGTCTGCCATCGCCCGTGACAGTTCGGTCCATAACAAAACACGAACGAACGGCTACACCTGCCCCATCGACGATCTATTTTCAGTGTGTGTCAACAACGTGACGTCACGTTATTAGCGATCCGACCGAGCGCCGCTTGCCATTTGCCAAGAGTTTGCGAATCGGAAACGTGCCAATCGAACGGATTTGGATCGATCCAGCTGTGAAAGTATCACTTCCCCCGGACGATCGCGATGATCTTCTCCCGATTGTGTTCCAGGGAAGGTTCGGCAGATTGTAGATCAACGTGATTGCGGCGCGAAACGTCAGAGGCGCTAATGTTATAACCCGACGCTACGTAGACGTTGCCTTCCGTTTCCCTTGGCCTTTCTCCCGTGTTTAATGCGTCCTCCTGTGCTTCCCGTGTGCGATTCAGTGAATATTTAGCGTGATGTCGGCTACGTTTTCGCGTCCATGTGACACAGCTGACCGGGTACACAGCGCGTCATCGATTGCTACCTTTGTTTGACATTGCACTGCCGTGTGCCATATTAGCATTTTGGACAGTTTCGACCGTCGGAGCAAACACGCTTATCAGACCGGTTGGTAAACACCCGCGCCCCGGTAACCTCTGACCGCTGGAAGCTGGTTTTTCCGCCCTTCCCGCTGCCATGTTTGCCGATGGCAGAGCAAAGTCTGCTGGCTATCCAGTTTGGTCAGAAGATGCTTGCATAGCTGTCGGAAGCATCCGCGCCCGCCCCGGGCTTAGCTTTCGTACAACTCCGTGGCCTCAAGTGATTAGCGGCAAGCCGAATTATTATACCTACGTGTCCGTGACGTAGCGCGTGTGCTAATGTGATGAATCAAGATAAGCCCAGCGTGGCTCGCGCTTGTGTAAACATAAATCCCCGGAGTACGACCGATGCAAATCTGGCCATTTGCGCAGCACCCAAAGGTCGCGCTGTCTGCTGGTTTTACGAAATCTGGATGCCAGGACGGTGAGTTTACAGTTACAGTTTCCAGGTTTATTTTATAAACTTGTTCAGGGGACCGTCTGTGTTTGTAATGCATCACAGAAGTAACCTGCTCTACATTACTAAGCAAATTTGGGTATCTCTATCATGTTGGAATTGGGTGTGTTTTATCATGGCAATCTTAGTGTTCCAGTTTTATTGCTTTCGATGAACAAACAACCGCGTTTAGTTTTAGCTTTATGATCTACCTAATGAAATAATTATGGAAATTATTTACTTGAATACATCATTATTGGAATAACCCAGGTATTCAATACAATACTGTATTTGATTTCATTATTCCATTAACCACAAGTTTAATTACAATTAATGAGTTGGAATATTAATCATATTACTTTCTTCCAGCAAAAAGTTAAAGAAAAAGGTCCCATGTGTAGCCTTCGAAAAAGTCCTTCCACCACATGGAGCTACACTTCATTCCTTGAATTTTCCTAAATTGATCAGTTTCGTCAAACAGGAATGCTAACCACTGGCACGATTCCAACCCCGTCCACCATACGAGAGTCTGCACGTTCTGGCTCAAGAACGTCTGGTCTTCCAATGCCTTGCGTCCGAAAAACCGATCCCCGGCACGATGGATGACGGCCGGCGGTTGATTAGTGAAGAACTAAGAGCGGACAGTGGAAATATGACAATAATATAATTTATGAAACATAATTTCGCGTCCCACCGACTGCAGTTCGGCGAGGAGGCGCTTCGTGATTTTTTGTCCTCCGGCCTCCGGTTGTGGTTGGAGAGCATCTTCGCTTCGCTTCGCACTGCGAACCCTGGTTGGACACTGACAGATGAAACCTACTGTGGCCGGACTCTGTCCGGCGTCTCCGAAGCACTCCCGTGTGCACCTGAGGAAGTTGTGCACGCGCTTTAATGCACATTCTCTTCCCGCTTCCCGCCCGGCCCGGCCTCCGGCGGTGGAACGATGCGATAAGTATGTGATAGGAACAAATATGAAATCTTAACCACGAGGATCGCCGATCCATGGCAACGGAAGGAGCGCACGCAGTGGCGCAATCTTCGGCGAGACTGGCCAGGAGTATTTGTAACGTAAACCCGCCTTTCCCACCGGGTGGATGTTTTTGGCAACCATCGGTTTGGGGGCAGGAATGTTTCGCATAATAAAACCATTTATCATTTGACGAGGTTTTTGATACATGCGCCTCCGGTTGGTAGGAGAATGCAGTTTTGGACTTCAGCCGCAATACCGCGATATGATGGCCCTGATGGATACGATGCGCCCGGACAGGTTATGATGTCTGATGTCCTTCTGCGGCAATGGCTGGCCCTCCACTCCGTCTCCCGATGGCCTTCACTTTCAAGAACGTTTCCATCATTCCTCCTCCCCGGTTCAACCCGCGCCGAAGTGCTTTGTCGCATTTCGTCAGTTATTGTTGCCATTTGTTGCTAATAAATTACGTACCACTGTCCGCCAAGAATTGACGGATTCCCACAAACGGCATTGCTTCTGCTCGCTCGCAATACGACAGTCCGCCATGGAACTGCGCCCGCATATGAAATGTGGCGTAACAAGTGATTGTTCAACATTGTCATCTTGTAAAACATGAAGTTGGCTTGTAAGAGATGTAGGTGTCGTGATCTCCACGATTCATTTTAGTATTTTTTCAAACAATCTCCCAATTTTACAATATTCTTCAAATCTAAATCCAATTTATAATGTGCAGTTCTCTAGCAGATTTACTTCTAACTCTTCTAACGACCTCTCTCGTCAAGTTCAATCACAAGACTGACCTAATCATTCATTTTTCGCTATTATATATCTGACATTTCCTTCCTTTTACAATTTCAATGCCAACTAGCTTGCAAATGTTTCCGATATTTTTCAAATATTTTCTAATTAGACGTTGCGTTGCATCGCATGCTCTCTATCGTTCATAAATCTTGCTCTATCCTTTCATTCAATTATTATTTCTCTAACTCTCTCGTCTCAATCCCTACAGTAGGGATTTTAGTTTTTGCTGTTCTGTGTATCGGTAGGTGTGTGTGTGTGTGCTTGCATTGTCCTTTTCGGAAAAGCCACGAATGAATTTCAATTTGTTTCGTTCCATCGATTAACCTTTCACTAGCAGTCGAATAGAAAGTTTCTTAATTCACTCAAACCACATGCTTTTCCACAGTGGTTGATTATTAGTACCGTGCTAAAAATATGATTTGTTTTTCAAACGGAATACCGGCTCGGTTGGAAATAACTACACTGATAGCGCCGACGGTTATCGGCCCCATTCGCCGGACCCATCTGCGACGAGTTCGAGAACGTTCTTCTTCGTTCGAAATCGGAAATCTTGCTCGAACCAGTTGAACAAAAAAAGGTATACTTTTGAGAGCACTCCACTCGGGCGGGATTCTCCGGAGGTCATCACGGATTGTTGACCTTGCGGGTTTAAATTTAGCACGAAAGCGCACACACACACCGGGGTCCGATTAGCCGGTGCCGTTCCGGAACTCGACCGGCCTTGGTTGGTGGCCGAAACGAAACAGAGTTGCCGTCTAGGCTGAATGTGTACCTTAGTTATCAGTCGCCAAAAAAACGAAAACAAAGATTCCAAAAGTTCTCTGCTTGCTCAGACGATGTTGGTTGACTTGTAAAATTTCTTATTTCGGTTGTATTTCTTTTTAGCTATCCAGCGCGTTATCGGCGCGAATGTTTGACTAGGTGACGGTGGGTTACGAAATCCCGACGCAGGTGACACGGTGTGGGCCCGTCGTTCCGACCTCATAGTACGCTGTGTACACACAGTGTGTGTCCTACGCGAATGACCTACAAACGGTATTCCGCCTGTCGTAGATCGTCTAGACGGCGGATGAACTGATCACAGGCGACTCCTTAAGCTTGCCATTTTGAACTGTCACGAGAATTGGGAGAAATTTTGGAAGCCCCATCATGAAAAAAATAAATACACCAATTCCAATTCGCTTCCAAATGCGCTCAACGTTTGACGTGTGCTGCTCTTCTTCGAGAAAACGGTATTAAATTAAAATAAAATATTGGAAAACAAATTGGAAATCGAAACGAAACTGTCCGACAATAAACTCCCGTATCGTACGACACTCGATACTGGGGAAGAAAAACACGACAAAACAACACGTCGTCATCCTAACATACACCCCGTGGCAAGACCATGCGACGGCCCCTGTCATAACTTTATTCGAAATATTTTACCCAAAATCGAATCCGCCCGTACCCGGGCCGGCCGCCGGTTCGAAAAAAGTAAAACAAAAATCCAAAACCCCGAGCATCAAACCACCCGAGCTGCCATTCGAAACCTGTCGTCGATCGACCAGTTTGCAGTTTGTAAAATATCATTAATTAATATTTTATGATATTGGACAACGGGACGACGCGGCCGTGCGGTGTGCTGCGCTGGACCGGGCCCGATGCCGGCACGGCTGACACGGGCACATTTTTCTCCCATGTTACGATGCGCCGACCGATGGCCCAGGCCGGGGTATCATTATTTCACGTCCGTCCGAGAGGACCGGGAATCTGTCCGTCCGTAAGCGCCGGCCACCACCACCGAATGGCCCGTGCACTCAGAGAGCGTCCTACCCGGTGGAACGATGCGATAAGTATGTGATAGGAACAAATATGAAATCTTAACCACGAGGATCGCCGATCCATGGCAACGGAAGGAGCGCACGCAGTGGGCGGATGCGGATCACGGATTCCTCCCAAATGGTCCCATAGTGCGCTGAAAGCGAAGAAGCGAATCCTCGCGGCCACCTTGGCACCTTGGGGGAAACGAGGCGGTTTTTGGCTCCGATGCTGGCGATCGACGATATGTAGTAGCTCGAGTGAGTGTGAGAATGTGTGTGGTACTTCTCACAGTCGGTTGGAATTTACAGATGCCGAAGCGATCCGATCGAGCATCGATCGCAGGGGCGTAGCAGATTGCATTATGAATAAATTAATCCGCGAGCATCCTCCCAGGCCCGAAGAGATGTCACAACGTATTCGTGCGATTTGAAACGCGAAATTGAAACCGATAATGGATTGGAGCTGATGTGTACAGGGGAACGGGACACTAGGACTGCATCGCCAGTAAACTCCTACGCACGTGCCAACGATCCGGTGGCGTTGGATCTGAACTTGAATCTCGTTCTCAGGAATCAGGGCTATTGCTATTGCTGGGAAGGTTCCACAAGTCATGATCGATGATCGGTCGGATCGAGATCCGAGATCGGGTAAAGTTGGACTTGTTCCAAAAAATACTACCTATCTATATGTTGCCCGCCTCCGTCCAGAACACATTTCAAACGCCCTCCCGAGGGACATCCGAACCGTCGCCAGAAGGTGTCACCGTTACAATCATTCCCCCGGGTCGGACCGCGCTTCGCGGGATGCACGTGACCTCATTTGCATGATCGCGTCGCCAAACATCTTTATCGCGTCGTAAATGTCAGCTGATTGGGCCACACACTGGTAGCGATATCGGGCTGGCAATAATTATCTCCCGGGGGGGACGGCCGAATGGCGCATTCCTAATCGTACCGTTGTCGATAAATCAACCCGCTTGGCAGGGAGGGTAGGAAACATGGCGACGAGGAGGAAACTTGGCCAACTGGACCAACGACCAGCGGGTGCACAGCGGGAGCAGAAGGCCCGTAATCGGTACGGTGCCGAATCCGGGCAGATCGCTATCGGCCCAGGCGTCCGACATATTCGGGGGACAGTTTAGTTTCGCCGTATTTCCATAAATTTGCATCTATTCGCACCTGATTAAGCATCGGTCTCGTGACGCCCGCCCGCCCGGACCCGACGGTGATCTTCTTCCTCGATGGCATTTGTGTCCCTCCTGGCCCCCGGAGGCCTTGTCTTGGTACATCTCCGGGGCATGGTGGCGTCCGCATGGTGCGCGCGTATCCATCCATCAAACGACATTATGAGCCTAGTGTTGTCGAACGGACCGCGGTTATAAAGGAGCATGTTGCCTCAACTTTCTCGCCGCCGATCGCAAGAGGAAGGGAAAGGGGTGAGCTGAGACGAAACGTATGAAACGTGATCCTAATGGGCTACTACGAAATATAGCATCGCTGTTCGTACGATCGACGGTTCCGTGGCAGCTCCAGTTCGGTGACCCACGCGATACAAAATTGCCACTCGGTGCCGGTTGCATGATCTCGCAGCTCTCAAGAAATCCAATACGTTTATAACCGCCTCGCCCGGTCTTGTTCCGGGTGGACGCGAGCTGCGGGCGTGTATGTCTCGTTTCATGAAGTGGCGGATCAATATGTTGCCATGTTTTGTTACCGTCGTAAACAAATAGCTTAGCTTCATTTCTATGCGTCAACCGGAGGGAACATCTGGTACCTTAGGCGAATTCCGGTGCCTTCTAGAACAAACAACAGCGGATCCGTCACCACCGGCTGGCAACATCGGAAACTCAACGCACTCCATAGGACACTCTCTTATCAGATGGATGGCCAATAAATCGGTGAGTTCCTTACCCGGACGACCGGACGTGCGGCACATTTTGCTACCGCTTCTAGATCGTTTCACCGGTGGTAATTGGTGCGTGACCCTGCTCCTTGGTCAATGTGGGCAGCTTTTTGCTGGTCCTCTGTCCATTGCCAATGCCATTTGATTTGTTCGGTGTGAGGAGTTCCGTAATCTGTTGTAATGTTTTTCCCATCGATCGATAATGTTCGACGGAGACTCAAAGGCGGCACAACATTACCCATGCAAGAATCAACCCTCGGGCCATTAAACAAGATCGATGGAGATTGCAGCTCTTGCTGTAACTAGCAAAAATTCAAAGTTAACCTCATTCCGGCTCAGTTGGAAGCTTTTTGTTGGAACCCGTGTGAGTCAGGATTCACAATCTTCAATGGGTTCTGTAACATAAACGTTGTCTGATCGTGAAGGTTTGTTTGTTACGACGATGATCCTTTTTTTCATTTTTGCGTTTTTGTGCGAAGAAATGCGGCTTATCTTGGGAGCATGTGTGAACCCTGGACCTCGACGCACGAGGCACGTTTCGGTTTTTACGTCCACTACCAACGTCTGGAACATACGATCCTACAACATTATGTGGCAATATTGAGTAATTCACAGCTGGCCAGTCAACCCCAGGAGGCCCGTTATCGAGACAAGGAGCTAAAAACAGCGACCACTGGGAAAGAACTATGCGTTCCCGAATGTTCCTTATTTTTGGGTGTGATCACCACCAACAAACCCTATAGGTTCGAAGGCATCAGGCTCCGAGCTCGTTATCAGGATGCGCTGGGACACAAAAAAATCTGCAACTTCTCAACCTCTCACACCCCGCGGGGCGATGAGATAACGCGCACGGAAGCCGCTCTGTATCATCCGAGTGTTACGTGCTATTTCGGTTCTTGGAAGCTCCGCGTGTCGAAGTTCCCTGAGGTTGGATTTGTTATCAAAATGTTCCATCAAGACGTTCGATGACTCCGCTGATCTCTGGCATAGGGTTGTGACGGTCGTGGTACGCAACTGCGCCATTCTAGACGGGTCGGTTATTTTTCCCTCATGCACGTGCACGCTCCCGTTTGTTTTCGCTACGCCCCGAACTAATCCCTCGGTCATCCCCCTAAAGTAGAGCCACCCAAGGAGCACGATCGCTTGACGGGAAAGTGCTGGGAGTCGCCCAGTTCCGGGAGTGTCTTTTCTCCCATTTCTTCTGGGCCTTGTTGTGTGGTGAAAAATCGTCCGACATGTGTAACGTGCAATTGTAGCTCATTATCGAGCAATCACTTTATTTATATCGCCGCGACCGGTGAGTGTTTCTCCGGAGGTGGCGCAGTTTGGGAGGCAGGGATGGCCAATCGATGATCTAAAAATATGTGTTTCTCGCCATTCGGAACACTTTTTGCCGGTTGCACCGGACGGATTTTGTCGTTGGTTCTTCCGTGACATGACCGAGATGGAGGCCGCATGGGAAGGTGCGCAGTGGTGTGGAATGGAACGCGACGCGACGACATCGCGCCCAACGGGCAAAGGGAACCCGGGTGGAGTGCCAGGTCTGGCCAGACGGACGGCTGCACCCGGTGGCGATGGCGACGAAACTGTCACAGCTAATTACAGATGGCCACCAATCGATGTCGCTCCCGGTCCGGGCGTCGCGATACCCTGGCGTCTGCCGGAACACACCATGATCCGTGCGATCGGGGTAATCCCAACCCACACACACACACCCAATCCCTACCCGATCACCCCGGTCAGAGAGTGTGTACTGCACCCAAACCCGCGTGTCGCGGGGACACGATCGTAATTGATTTGATCGTAGCCATTAATTATGGTCAACCATGGCTCCTTGTCACGGGGGTTTGCCTGCAACGGGTGCGTTGGCGTGTTGAACCAGCTCGTCTAGTTTGCATTTCAACCACCCCCTTCTCCTTGCCTGCAGAATGCAGATTGGCTTGGATTCGCCCCCTTTCGATGCCGGTGACGGCTGGGCGACGTCCGTCCGGGACTTTTGGCAGCGCCGTATCCACTCCAGTGGCAGCGAAATGACACTCCGACACGTCGGATATTCCTGGTGTCCAAGGCTTCCAACAAGGAAGGAGCGACGCAGAAACAATTAACAGGCTCGGTGGTAGTATTCTTTTTACTCGCAATCGACTGGAGACTCGATTTGTGAGTGATTGAACGTGGCGGCGACACTGCCATAAGATGCTGAGTGGTCGATTAGTAATAACTGTCAATTAGAAATTTCTCCCGCCGAAGTGCACTGAAGTGCAGGCCAGCAATCGAAGGCAATCAGGTGCGACTAGTCCGGTGGCGGTGGTGGAGAAGTAAACTGAACTGGATTGCGCCGATTTGAATAATGGCGTGTCGTTCAAATTTATTTCTGTTTTGCATTGTTGGAATTCGATACGACCGACAAGGGAGTTGTTTGCATTGTTGTAGAGCACGACGTAGTGACATGATTTAGAGCGTTTAAATTTAATTCATCACTTATTCGTCAATCCACCACTTAAGTTTCTTCTAAAACGAACTCTCTTAGTTTGTTTAAAGATTGCTTCAAAAAAAGATCGCCAAGATTCTTTTTCTGTTTAATTGAGTTAGCGTCTTAGCGTTAGAGTGTTTTGTAAGTCAAGGACCGGAAGTTGAATTTCACACGCCATTCCAAAAAACCAATACACCGGAGGAAACAAGAATAGCACCACCCTGTTTTTTCCCGATATCTTTTAAATTTCCATAAATTTTGATCTTCTTCAAGTTTAGAACGTTAGTTCAATCACTTTTACAACTTTTCAATGAGTTACGATCGTATTAATTTGGTCTATTAACATTTATGTCAAATAGTTCATTAAAATGGCCTGGAAGTAAAAATAAACCACTTTGGTTTTTGTTCAACAATTGCGAATATTTCAACAATTAAAAATTTTAAGTCGCTTTTAATGATATCATTAGTTATAATAGAGTTCAAACTATAGTTATTTAGTTGCATAAGTCGTGATTCATTTGGGTTTTAAACTCATTTAGCAGAAATAGGTCAAGCACAACATCGCCTTGTCATAACTATCCTAAACATCAAAGCTGATCACGATGCAGCTCTCTGCTCCTTGAAAAACGGTCTAAAAATCTTTTGATTACTTATCATAGCAATACGGTTCATGAAAAATGCCAGTAACGACGGCATCAACGTGGGGGTGAAACCCAGCTTACAGTGATAGATAGGCGAATAATTTATAAAAAAGTAGTGAAACAGAGAAGAACAGCAAATTATGTTAAGCGGGGAAAACTACAAGTGGACAGAAAGACTTCGTAAGCCCAACATGAACTGAATCGGTTCAAATTCGCTGTGAGGTATATTTGTTGGAGCGTAGCAGGGTAAAGAGGGGTTCTTTTTCACCTAAATACAATTTATTCTTCGTTTTTTAAATCAAACTGAAAAGGCCCACAATGTACAGGTTCTATTCTTATTTCCTCCGGTTTATGTGTAGAAAATGTGGAGAAGATTATTTAAAGTTATTTTGGGATTCGGTTTTGATTCTTCTATGGGTAACTATCAATAATTTGTGGAAGTGGAAATTGTATGTCAAACGCCCTGCCAGCGCCACGGTTTTGACGTAAAATTTCTAGGCACAGATGACAGTGAAAACTTTCGTCTGATAGGGGTATTGGATATGGTACCCCCACCTCTCTGGACTTATTTATTGATGAATAGAAAGTAGTAAACACTTAATGCTATTCAATTATGCTTCCAGCGTGTAAATAATATGTGATCTTTATTTTAATTCATCGCCTTCCTAGCAAAGAGTAATTATGTGTGGTTTATCTGCTTTGATTGATTATATTTACGTCGCTATCAGTAAGAAAACCTAAGGGCGATTCAGTAGCAGATGGTATGTTTTTTTGCATTAGTAACCTTGAATAATCGGCTCATCTCCAGCTCCCGTGTGACGATACCTTGACACACATGACACCCAAAGCGCCCCTGATCATGGTGTTTTGCAGAATGAATTAATACATCCGCTCCGGCGATGACAGGCTCGTGACAGGTTTTCTGTAATCACGCGCACCGGCAATGAGCACTAATTAGAAAATAATAAATGTCATTACAAACGTGGAAATTGCGTGACGCCGCTTCAGGTGCCTCAGGCAGGCCAGGCACATTTCAATCAGGTGCCCCGAGCTGCTGCACATTAACCTTCGTATTTCGCCAGTCTCAGGCAGGGTCGCCTCCGGTTCTCCGCGGGCTCGGATCGCCGGCAATTCGGGCCACAAAAAGGTACCCGGCTCGTATGTCGTGTACCACGCGCTGCAAAAGTCAAGTTGAGCTTTGAAAAAGTGCAACCGCCACACCAAGGGCTTCCTCCCAAGTGGGCCCAAAGGGTGCCACATCGGGCGAACTCCACCTCAACCGGTCACCACCGGTCTGGAGACACAATTTCTCCTTTTACGGGTTCCCGAGCTCGGGCGCACAATGCACTTTGCATTCATAACCCGTCATTAAAGCGTAGCGCTATGTTCCGAATTTTAAATCGTGGCGGCTCAGAATCGGCCAAACCGGTGCAGACGAAGTCCACCAGCTCCCTGCGGTATCGGTCTGAGTCACTGAGGGGATGTTGGGAAGCGTTAAACAATTGAATTCTTCGGCGACTCATAAAAGACGCGGTGGCTGGCGTGTTTTACTTTCGATAAGTTTGCGGTAAAACACTTTACGATCGAACGCGATCGGCTTTGATCATTATGCGTTTCGTCCTTTGAGGAGTAATCGAAATGGTACGGTAAGACCCTTTGAACGAAAAGTTCCACATCTTGATGATTAATTACTTTTGACAGACGTGTTTTTGAAATGCGTTAATGCAATTGACAATTTCTTCATCAGGATTCAATTTATTTCAAGTTTTGTTTTACCTGCAAATTATAATATTTAGTCTTTCTTAACAAATAGAAAATAAATAATTTGTTTGTTTCGTTAAAAGCACCTAATTTTGGTTGTAAGGGTTAACGTATCGATTTATTACCGCCGAATGTTTAATTATGGAAGACCGTCACGATTCTCACCGATGGCGGCCAACTTCCCCGGAATGGAATCGGGTTGTAAAAAACAAACACTCTCACACAGACAAACACGCACGTTCGTTCCCGGTTTGCAACAAAATCTACCAGCGTACGATCCTTTCGTTTTGGCGGCTCATTTAGCCGCTTAACAGGTCCGTAATGATGTTGTTAAGAATTGCGAGCGGCGCTTTGCTTTGTCGCGACCGGCTGCACGACCGAACCGGGAGGCGACGGCAAGGAACCACCCCAACAGGGGAGCAGGGGTGCCCTTTTGGCAGGCGGCAAACCCTCATCCTCACAGCAGTGACCGCGTCGGTGACTTACGATTATTGCGAGCCGCGCTGCGCCTCGTTTGATGGCGAGATCTTCCGTTCCGATCATCGCCCCGTCGACGGCCCTACGTGGGCCACGATCCGGCGAGGCATCAATACGGTTTTTCGCGTATGCCCGCGTATCGGACCAAATTACAATAATAATGGGCCATTGTTTGAGGGGACCCCCTGATAATGATCGCCGTTCCCGGGGACCCCGCGGACTTTTCGGGACTTTCCACGCCGGTTTTTGTCGCGGTTTGTGATTTAAGTAGGGTTTGTTTTTCTTCTTTCTTCCGTGCGTGGCTGACCGGTTCTCTTCCGATCTTCGACGGTGCCGCGAATAGCATGCAATTTTTTGGGATGGGATGGAAATATGTTGATTTATTCGTCAGGACGCAGCGCGTTCCAGCCACGACGGTGATATCTGGCGGCGTAGGTGCGCTTTAAAGTGAATTGTCTTTCGCTCTCTTTTGCTTTACAAAATATATGCTATATAAAGGCATAGTAGTAGTAGATATATGGTTGAGAAATAGAAGGTTCAGTTTAAAACTAAAAACAATTAAAGTATTTTAAATAATCAGTTGTTCTTGTTCTAGAACAAAATCTACATTCAACACAATGAATAGAACAAAACGAATGAGTTAAAATCTCTTAGAATATCAAAGGCTTCTAATAAATAAAACAAGAACATTAAAAAATAATTGAAAAAAATAAAATAAATTGCTTTTTACCTTAAACAATATTGAAAATATCGGAGATTTAAATAGAGAGGTTTCATCGGTCAGTTATTATATGTATAATTTGTTTTAATTAAAAATCAATTACATGATTTACTAAGTTACTCAAACTCATTTTTAACGTTACAATCCAAAAAAATATATAAAAAAAAACTGTTAGCTTTGAACCATGCAAAAAGTATAAGAAGATGAAGCAGATATTTGAAACAAGATGTGACTTATATCATTATTTGCAAGTAGCACATTATTTATTTTTTTGTCTGATAATAACCCAGGCCAGAGAGAGTTTCATTTATTGTTTAAATAGATACGTTCTTAAAACATTTATGAATCTTTAAAAGAAGGTTTTAATTCTTTCAGACTAAATGAAAAGATTCTTGTAGATTTCTTCAACATTCTAGAACTCTCAAATCGTACGAGGTTGCAATTGCCGCCAGACTTCATCCGGGTGCTGTACACTTATCAATCAACTTCATTTTCTTTCGCTTGCCAAAGAGAGGAGAAAAAGCCATCGTTTGACAACCACGTTTCAAGATCTGCTGTGATTCTGTCAAGCAAACAAAAAATCGAACGGCCCCAAAATAATGCAACGCACTGCGGTTGCACCCTGGTGCATCTAAATGTGATGCAACCGAGGCGGAGGGCGGTGTATGTTGGGCGTGTTACGTGACATCGGTTGGATTGATTGCATATTAGCATTTCGATTTTCGATCCGTACGTTTATTCGCATTGCGCATGAAAGTTTTTGGGGTCCTTTTTTAAAAGGGTTTTTCTTCGTTGTTTTTCCCCTGCGCCTTCGTTGGTTTTTCATCCAACCCTGCCACAGTGATTGTTATCGGTTTAATTCCCGAGTAAATCTTTCAATCTGCAACTGGATGGTTTGGTACCAAAAAACGCACATCACACCACTTGTGCTCGACAAAAACAGTGAAAAAGGGTTCACCGAATCTTCACGGATTACAAATAAAGCCAACCGGCGTTCTCGATTCCGCTCCATTTCCGCCACCGGCCGGACGTTCCCGAATGTGCTCCGGCTGCTGGAGGAAAACAATACCCAGCGCCAGTCCATAAGCCGGTGCAGAAATGCAGCCGGGATCACAAAAAAACAAACAACCCTACCGGACCTCAGGATGGCACAAACATTGCGCCGCCGCTCTGCATTAATGATCATAAATCGATGGAACGCGATAAAAATAAGCAATTAATGCACCGAACGCTCTTCATTAAATGGCGTCACCGGGGTGGCGCTCTCGGCGGCCGCGCAACGTCAAGGCGGCCGAACACTTGCATATATGCATTGTCCTTCACTTGTGCTGGGCAGGGATTTTCGTTTCGGTCTGTGTTGTTATTATTATCATTTTGTCTTCCCTGTCGGTCGGTCTCCCTGTCCCTTTTACGGGCAATGCTTATGAGCTACCCACGATTCGTTTTCTTTTACACTCCGACGTCGGTTTCGCCAAGTGCGCCTTACGCGTCCTTCGACGCAAAGACGTTTTGTTCTGCCTTTTGCTACTAGAGGAGCGTTCGGCGCTTGCGTGCTGCATTTGCAATGCGCAGTCCGTCTTAAATTGGTGCGGTTCGACAAACTGTCAATTCGATTATTCGACCACAATTAAGAGATTGAGATTTTCAGGTTGTCGGATGGCTGCGGATCGAACAGACGGCGCACCCGTCTTCTCCCAACACACTTTTTTTGGTCTTGTTCTGGTTTTTGGATCCCCCATCCGCCCATTTATGGTGCGCACCCCGAGAGAAAGAGGATTGTTTTAATTTTTGCATTCCACCGCGTTGCTTGCGCATTCCCGGCTACGGTATGATCGCAATGTGCCGCATTTAATAACGAATTTGTGTAACCGATTTGTTGATCGACCTGGGTTTTGCAACACAGCCTGGGAAAAAGGTGTAATGGCCCGCATGAATCACAAATTAGCAGACCACACAGCGCCGAGACCGATCGGGATTGGCGAGGAATATTAATTTGATTGCATTTTAATGGCCTGCGGGGAGGGGTTTATTGTTTAACATTTACTTTGTCCAAATTAAATATATTTTAAGAAGTGATTGAGTAGAAACAAACTCAAAAAAAAAAATTAAGATACATCCGCCTGATTACGATTATGTTTTATTGATAAAAACCACTGGTAACGCAAACACCTTTCAATATTTTTATGTTCCAAATAAATATTTCCTAATATTCATTTTCAAATTGTGCAGTTATTGAATCATTGAAAAACTTACACTTACTTGTTGAAGTAAAGCCACAATTTGCCAAACATAGAAAACTTATCTCCGTTTTGGTTTATATTGTGAAAATTTGAATAAATATAGCTATAACCTGTTTGCATGCTGCTTGCCATGTTTGCCATATTCCACCTGCTTTCCATTGGGGGAAAAATATGATGAGATTTATTTGATCGGTTCTAGCATCTTTAATGCGTGCCTGATTTGACTCAAGGATTTCGCGGTGGCATCCTCATCGATGCGGGAGTAACCTTCCACTCCTTCTCACCACGGCTCATGAATATGAACGAAGCCGTTTGATTTGCGGCCACCTTTCTACCGCTAATGTCAGCGGATGATGGGAGGATCTTTCTAACACCTGCCAAGCGCGGTCACGGATATCTACTATCAGCTGGGAATTTATGCTTGCGCTTAGGAGTGCGTCCATGTGCGATATCCTACAAGGATCGGGTTTGTTTTGCAATCAAACACGATAAATGTTTGCCCCCCTTTGCAGAGGAAAGAGGAAACCTGCATGAAAACCAATTTGTTCGTCGTAACGAAGCGAATCAATCTCGCGCACGTACACGCCGGCCGCGGCTCGTTGACTCATTTGTCATCGTTTCCTCTGCACTCAAGCACTACAAGGAGGAGAGTACAAGGCTTCTTGGAACGACGGTACTGTACGGCTGGACATTTGCACATTCCGGTTCCCGGAAGTGCGCCACTGAGAAATCGGTGTTAGTGGACTGGTCGATAAATTGTGCACTAACATCGCCCAAATGGCTGAAGCCAACACGCGCCGAAGGAACGCAACCACCACCGGGTCAACCTTGGCACCAGCGCTGCAGCCTCGAACGGTGTCAATTACAAAGTTTCCTTTGCAGTTAGCAGCACGGCACGAACGAAACCTACGGCGGTGGCGCGACCCAGCCCAATCGGGGACCGGGTGTTTCCTGCCGGACCGAGAACCGAGTGCCGTCAGAAGCTTTATGGCGATTAGTGCGATTTCGATTAGCATAAAATATCATTTATTAATTTAGCAAGCGTACCACTGGGGTTGGACACGACCCGGTCGGGGCGCGACATCGACCACTCCGCGTCGACGGCCACCAGCAGCGACAACGCCGAATGGCCGAAGGTACTCCCGGAGTTGCCTCGGGGGATCAAACTGCACGTACAGGCTGACCATCTGCATGAGTTTTGGCTGGCGTTGGTTGATAAGTTTCTCTTGTAGGAAACCGTTTCTTCAAATGTTTTGTCGATAATTGTGAAGATTATTGATTGCAAATGTACTAAACGTAAACACTAATTCTGAAGCTAGGGAAAATTATTCTTCTTCAATTCCACTTGAATTCAACTCAAACACTCTTGGAAATAATTACAGCAAATCAAATATGTCTGAAGACTGTCAATGAACATGATACCACACTTAAACGATAGATTTTAACGAAAACAACAAATGATTTATAACGCATGGATTGCTTTGATTGCATAGAAGAAACAGTATGGTAATAGGAATATAATAGTGCTATGGACTTACCCATATTAAGGGTACGGGAAATGAAGTGTATTCGTGTATTTCCCCTCCTCATCTGTCAAAAAGAATTTTAGCTTTTATACCCTACTATAATCGCATGCATTATCTTGTCAAAACGTAGTTTATTCGAGCGCGCTTTAATCTATAATTTTGCGAACTTCTGTGCCATAGCTTCGAAAAAATGCTACAGTTTTCAACCTAATTGTGCTTGCGAATCATCGACACTACATGATGCAAAACATAAACAAAGCGTAAATTACGCTTGGTCCGAATATTGACGATAAAAGAGAGACCAGCGTAGTTCACGATTGCGGTGGGCTCTAGCGGTTACGCCTCGTTTACCGTGCCCTTAAGACAAGGACTTAATATGTCATCTTTGCCCGGTATTTAACTGCCAAAATAGGCTATGGAGTTTGACACATAATATCCGCCCGCTAGTATAATAACGTAAAGTTCTGCCTAGTGGGTTTTCAAGTTATTGATCCTTTTTTTATTTTTGAATTTAGCGTATTTTTCTACTTAGAGTAACAAAACAGGATTAGTTTCATGTAACAAAGCGAATCGTAAACATTTCGGCACTTTGACACCTAACTTCCAGACCACAGCAAAAAGAAGTCGGGCATTCTAGGTTCCGATTGTTTCCGAGGAATATTTCTGCCAAACGCGATTTGACACTAATCGGACGGGCAAAGATGACAGATAACGTCCAAGTCTAATGTGAGTATTACATGGCGACATGGCGAATTCACTGTCCGTCCGTCCATCGTAATGTCCCTCAGAAGGTAGATAATGTAGGTTTGAAATTCCAATGAAGCCGCTATTACGCCATTGGTGAAAACGCAATTTTCTTAAACTAAACTTTTTGTTTCTTCATTGAGTGTTAAATTCCTCATCCCCTTCGCCTAGAAACTTATCAACTCGCAACCCCCGCCACCTGGCGTGAACATCTGTACGAGGCGGCTGCCCTAGACGCTGCTAGATTCTAATCAAATTTCTCCATCGCGAGTACCGCGTGCAAAGTAAATGCAAATGTGCCAAGCAATGCGAGGTGGAAGTACTCGCAGGAAACTGCACCGGGTGCGCTGATGGTGTTCGACTGCCTGATGCATGTCACGCGTGTCGAATATATCACCCAACTGTTCATTGTTACGCGGAGGCCAAGTACTCTTGGAGGGCCTGTTTGTGGCCTGGGCCAGTCCGCAAACATTCCGCAGTACCAAACCCTTCCGACGGGTTCGATGGACACTTCCTCGATGGTGAAGGCTCACTTACACACACTTGCATACGCACAGCAGTACACGATCCTGTGGGTGTGAAACCACTGCACCCAATCGATAAAATACTCCTACGGGGGTGCGAACTAGGTGCGCAGATGCACTACGGTCAACCGGTTTTCGTTACTTCGCTTTATCAACCGTCGTTTGAACAGCAATTTTGAATTTGAATACTGCAATGTAGCGCGCGTGCTTATCGCGGCCTGTCAATGCTATCAGCATCTCAAGCTACGACAGAGACTAAAGATTGGTCTTCACTTGCCGGTGGACCTCGGCCGGCGCCAAAGATATCTACCGGTGATTGCTTTTAGCTTCCAAAGGAACTCAATCCAACATAATTTAAATTTTATTGATTGAAACAAGTTTTTCGCAACCACTTCTGCCTTGAAATTTAACGATAATTTATTTGTTTCTTCGGTGGCGTATATTTCTTTCACTTTATGGTGACTGAAGTTCAATCTTATTTTTATTATCACAATTTCCTGCCCTGCACAATAGCTCCTTCAAAACCCGTATTTCACCTGGAAGTCATTCGAACAAACACGGGAATAGCACAAGCGTGCCAAATACACCCAGATGCCTAGTGCTTCCCTTTGCACCTCCCATTTCCACTGGAACAAATATGCTACCAATCATTGCAATGACTCGACTCGGCTCCACTGAAACGGGGCAGAAGTGGCTCCCGTTTTCCAGCGGCCGAAAGGCAAACATTGTGTTTGTTTAGTTTCAACGCGCAAAAACACCCAATGGGTGTTGCACTTTGCGAGGAAAATAGGTTCAACAGTTTGTTGGAGGATTCCTTCCTATTAGATATATTTTTACAGATTTTTTGAACAGTATTAACATGTAAGTTATTTGCTTGTTGTTGCGTGTATAAATTTTTGTTTCATAATTTTTTGGAGTATGTTATATGTATGATTTTCCAAGTTTTTCATCAGCTTATTTAAAGATTATTTCTCGTTTAAAAAATAGTTCAACGAATAACTCATATATACGAATTCAAACTTATGCAACAATGCACTTTACATTTCATCTTCGCTCCTACTCAGGAATGTTTCATATACTTCCTGCAGCAACTCTGAACTAGATTTCGCACCTGAACGCCCCCCTTTTGACAGTGTTAATTGCTTCGAAGGTGGCAGAAGCTAGTTGCAAACAACAATCGAGCTGTTGGAACAAATAAATAGTCCGTATTTCCTGCGTGCATCCGTATCTCGTTTGCTTGTTACCGGTTACTAGCACCTTCGATTATTATTGCCACCTAATGCCGATGGAGAAGATGTCCGTATGCGTTGCGTTTCTCTCACATGCTTTCCGTCGTATCACGTTTCAAGGAGCTTTTTCCGTTTGTGTTGGCGGTTTCTCAGCCCTAGGATACGTTACGAGTGACATGTGAAATTTCGCT
Source organism: Anopheles sinensis (assembly GCA_000441895.2). Lineage (NCBI taxonomy): Eukaryota > Metazoa > Arthropoda > Insecta > Diptera > Culicidae > Anopheles > Anopheles sinensis. The sequence continues at coordinate 704,360 of KE525057.1, read as the reverse complement.
CCAGATGATGACGACAAATATGTGTGAACCCTCTGTTGAACCGGGGCTGGAAGAGGAAGGTAACAAAGGTACACACAACACATTCGTTCCTCCGGTAGCCGTTTGTTTGCCAGCGTTCACACCTGCGGCACCGACGTCTTCCATCGATCACCTGGAACACCTCCTCTAGCGAGCGTGGGGCGATACGGCATGACGGACGGTGGTGTACGGATGCGATTTTTATTGCCGGTAATTGTTGGCTGTCCACTTGACGTTCCGAAGGCGGACTCACGTTGACCGGAACCGAGCGGCGGGTTTGTTTGCGCCACCGGCGAGCTGCTATACGGGGTTCGCAAAACGGGTCGTACCGGGCCACTACCGGTATGTGGCGCATCTGTTTTCACACTGGCATGACCTGAAGCCCCCCTTCCCTCACCATCTCCCTTCGGTTTCCTTCCCGGGATCCAGCGAACGAAAAAATAAACAGAGTGCACTACCGACCCGACACCCACTCGGTGCACCAGATACGATCAAGTGCAGTGTCGCGGCAGCTGCACTTTGGCAAACGAGCTGCAACACTTGCTACTTCACCCTCTGCGCCCCCCCGTACAAAAATAGATGCATTTGTTTAGCATTAATTTGTCGCCCGCTCAAAGGGAAAAACTAAACCGCAACCGTGCGGCAAAATGGGGAAGAGCAAATTTCTGAAGTGTCCTCCGCAAATCTCGGGCTTTGGTGAAAAATACCGGACCACCCCGAGGCGAGGCAGAACGGCATTACGGCGGCGATGCTGGCTAACGAGGGATGTAAATTATTATTTCATCCGCAATTCTCGAAGACATAACACAGCAACGTTGCCACTGGGCAAAACCCACCCACCGGGCGGGCCTTTGAATATCCAGTTTTTCCGATCACTTCGCATCGTGCTCGCAAGGGCCGCTTTGTTCTAACGAAAGATACGGCTTTGCTATGCTGGTACTTCACCGCTTGTTTTTCGGGTTACGCAGTCCGTGACATTATCGCCTGCTAACGTTTCGCGGAAATGGCGACACGCATTGGATGCATGCCGGGACAGGATTGACTTGTTTACCGCTGAAAGTTCCCACACTCCGCTCGAACCGATGATGGTTGTTGTGCCATCATTAAATGACGTCCGGATACAAGATGGTGCCGGGGTGAATACATTAAATATTGTCCAGTGCGTTCGAGCGTTTTATCATTCGCCGTGGGAGGGTTAATCTTGGGCACAGGGATCAATCAATGCTAAACACTTGGTTCTCAATCGAAGATAAATGGATGGAAAACCCCAGGTTCCAACTTGTCTGTGGAATTCAAACTGCTGCAAGCTATATGTTCCTACTACTTCTTAATGAATTAGGTTGAGTCAGACGAATCAGTAGTTGTTTATCCTTTTCTTTAGATTATTTACTGTGCTCTATCGTTTTTGTTTCTTGATTTAAAATTAAACGTAAACGCGACGATGAATCCTACTGGAAATCAGTATTTTTATCATGAAAATAAATTCTTCATGCATGACTTTTCCGATGGATTTCAAATATTTTAACTTAAAGGAAGGAAACGTATCAAAAAGAAAACTTTAAACATGGCATTACATACTTACCATTTCAGTGCCATTTGGGAAAAGTGTTTTCTATTGAAATTAAAAATATTTGTTAGCCATTTGAATATTGAAGAAATTATCAAGGATTGCCTGGTTCATCGTGGGATAGTGTCGATCCGCCAATGGGAGAGAACAATATTTTCCAAAGCTTCAGTGTTTTGCTAATCCTACCCGAAAGCTTCACACTGTCACATAGTACATCACCATACTTAATCGCATCCACCTGGGCGCCGCAAACGCAAGCGGCAGCGACATTGAACGCCAGCTGATGTTAATCTTGCGCATAATACGAAAATTAGTCCCAAAAATATGTCCCATCGATGGAAAACCCACTCCCCGCCCCGCTCGAACCGTGCCTTCCGAAGCGATGAATGGTGCTAATTAAAATCGACAACATTAATACGAATTTATGGAGGTTGTCCGGTGGTGTGATCTGGTTTCGGTCCGATCTGCAGTCGCCACGCAGTCGCAAGGCCTGGCACGGTCCAGCATCTTCGACGGGCTCGCGTGTGCGTGTCGGAAGTCAACATCAAACAATCGAACGACGTGGCGCGGATGCGTCAATGTCCGCCGATCGGAGTTTGAAATTCGAAAAAAATAATAACAACCCAAACTCAACCCGAAACGGAGTCATGCTTCGGTTGGATCGATAACAACAAATTAATACGGTAAGTTATGAGCTGACCTCCGGCGGTAAATTAGACCGCAGACGATAAACGGCCCTTCTTAGGGCGGGAGCGATCGAAAAACGAAAACATTTCCGTACCCATTTTTGACGCGTACGGATCGATTCAAATGATCGTATCCTTTGCTTCGCTGAAATCCTTCCATTGTACTTCAAATCCAACGAACCTTTCTTTTTCTTCGTCTGGACACTTTTCAACCTGCTAGAGCTGATTTGGAAAGTTTAAAAAATATTACAAGAAAAGCTCCCTCGAAGCTTATGCTCCAACGCCGGCGTAACATTAATTATCGATCGAATCGATTCGGCTGGAACACATTTGGCCGCCGGATTCCGTCCAGAGCCGAAAAGGAAAATCCTTAAACTTACGACGGTTTCGCCCGGGTGGTCCCGATCGTTTGATGCGATATTTATCATGGGCTTAGTGCCGATTAGCGCGCCGGCTTATGGGAAAATTATTGGAGCCCCGTTAGGTCGCAACGTATCTCAACTGTTTTTTTTTCTTTTTTAATTCTTCTTTCCCGTTCCGTTTCGAGACATCCAAGTGAAAACATGTTCATGGCCGAAATAATTGCTCCACCGGCGGATTAATTTCTACCATTAACGAGTGTATTGTGCCTTATTTTTGGCGGAAAGGGCCTGGAGAGTTCAAGAAAATTAAATTTAAATACTTTGAATATGTTTCGTAAAATGATAGTCCTTGTTCAACTTGATTAAATAATTTTGTTAAAATATGACACTTGAAGAAGTTTTCTTTTGAAAACCCAAAAACTCACAAAAAAGGCTCACCATTTTTTTTAATTTATCGATCCTAAACCAAAGCTAACGATTTCAACCGATAAAAAGTCCGCATCATTTGCCAGCTACCGAAACCGTCCGAAAACGTTCCGATTCTTGCTCGCCGGAGTGGAGATGTCTTGGAGAAGGAGCCACTAAAAAACCGGCACCGCTTTTCGCCTGCCAAGCGATAACGATCTCGATGATTTTCGATCCTTCACCCCTTCCGTTCGCCTCCTCACGATTTCCGCTCGAAGCGATCGGTGTTTGCGGCCTGAACGACGTTTGCCGCTTCACTATCGATCCGCTCCCCTTTTCGATTCGATCGATCGATTGTCGAGAATCGGGAATGATTTTCGCGGAGCATATTTTATCGATCCTTTTACAATTTTTACTCCCCTCCGAGTCGCGTCGCCACATCCGGGGATGGAGAGGCAATCAGTCATGGGGACGGTACGTAAAAAAACACACACAGAGGAAAAACGAAATACAGCCGATTCGGTTCTTTTTTGCCCCTTGCTTCTTCGCCACTTGTGTGTGCGGACAATTTATCCCATTGCTGATGCGTTTCGATACGAACCCGATTTTCCGGTGGACTTGCCTTTTCGTTCCTTCCGCTTCTTCTTACGAATGGGCGACAATGGTGTCCCTTCGGGTCCTGCGATCGCGCGAAGCCATCGAAAGCCAAGCGTTAAGGAGTTTTCTTGAGCCCGAACAGGGGAAACAAACCGGTTCGAAAAAGGAGGGGGAAACAGGCAGAAGGAAGGTAAAAGCCGATGGGGAAGCGAAGGGGGGGGGACCCGATTTAGGACGGCAGATAAAAACCAATCAATCTCATCTCGCAAACGCGCCGATCGGTAACAACCGCTTTTACGCATCGCTCGTCGGAGGACGTCGGCGCAAAATCAAGATCCCGCGTGGCTACCGGACATGGTCCGACTGTTGCCGCCCTTGTGTGGGTTTGTTTTATTTTTTCCACCCCATGCTGACTTCCAGGAAGCGCAGGACGAAGTGAGAAAACGCCGCTCCCACCATGACGATCGCGATGGCGATTGCATCGATTGCTTTTACAGATCACTCTGGAGAACCTCTCCACTGTCCAGACAAAGGGCACACACACACAGGACATTGGCGATCATAAACGGCGATAATTTTCCGAATTGATTGTTGCTTCATCGGGAGGGTTGAGTTGGTTTTTGCTGCAGTTCGCGAGTTCGCATTGCTCACCGGCGCAATCGCAGCGTGGCTGCAAATCGAATTGTCCTTTTTTTCCGATCGTATTATTCAACGTTAGTTTGAAACGTGCGTCCGAAAGAGGGCGTGGAGGAAGTGGCCGTTCAAATTGAATATGTAATCTGTAGTCGTCTGCATCGGTCAGTGCAGTTGGTGCAAAGTGAATCATCAAGTTCGGGCCGGAAAGATGATTTCATTGCATCGTTCGTGACGTTTTCTCGCCGGATAAAAATGGTTGCGTAAATGCTCTACGAAGCAACACTTTATCTGAGCACATTTCTTATCAAAATGCGTAAATTCATGTTGGTTAGGTTTTTCGGAAACGAATTTGCAAATTGAAAGATAAATCGTCATCTTCGCTTCTGAGAAAATGAAAGACGAACGGGGCCAAAATGATTCTCGTACTGTTATCAACAACCAGTGAAAACGCTTATCACAACATTATACCGGTAATTATTACGTCACCATTGAACAAGTCAAGCATACGAATATTGTGTGTACTTGAGTACACTTGAGTAGTTTAATGCGTTAGCGACTTAGGAATGCATTAATTGATACCCAGGTGTCAACCATCCATTGGTGCAGTTTCGTTACGGTAGTATTTTCCTTGTCAATACAAATTGCACTGAGGGGATTCTGCAAAGTGTACCGAGGGCTCGCGAATTGACAAACGTTCGTCGATGCACGTCCTGGTAATTCCTGCCAACAGAAAAGCAAGTTTGCAAAGCAACCTGAGCGGTAAACATATGACTCAACCTCAACTGCCAACGCGGGGTTATTCATACTTCCGTCCGAGCATAATTGCGAGATGCGAAAAATCTGTCCGTTTCGTTGCCAAAAGGGTTTTTTCAAACAAGAAAGAAACAAAAAACTACAAATACAATGTCTGTTCAGGGTGAGATAGCAGTTGACGAATTTTAAAAATCCTTGTCAACATTCGTTTGAACAGGACATTTTTCATGGCGAAAATTAAGCGATCGCCAACATTGACAAGCGCAACACGATTAATATTTCCTCCCTCGCAACCAGGGTATGCAACAAGAAAACGAAAAAGCGACTCATCAATCGTCAATCATCGTTGGGATATTTTTAATTGCAGTTTAACCGACAACAGCGATGCCGCGTACCGTTTGCCCGGCTATTTCGGGGAAGCTGATGGCTGCTTTTCCTTTTTTCCCCCGGTTTGCCGACATCCTCGCACCGGACACCTAATTGCATTAAGCTGTTAACTATCTTTTGAGCCGCCGGTTTGGACAGCCGTGAGCGACAGCTGCACTATTTTGTGCCACATCACAATTTGCTCGCGCTCCCGGCTGGCGATGCTACAACAATGCACCGGCGATGATGCTGGCTGTCCGGCATCCGAATTTGGTGGCCAACATTGAGGCAACCGGGGGGAGGTTGAAAAAAGGGAAAAGTGTTCAAAATTACTGTCAACCGTGCGTTACCTTGCGAGGCACACGAGATTTTCCTCCAATCAGAGGGAAGCAAATACACGTGATCAAGCATCACTTCATCAATTATGCTCAATTTAAGTTTAAGTTTTATTGTACGTCCTATAAAGAACACAACATAGTACGAAATGTATGTTTAGGTTTTATTTACAAATATTGAGTAAAATAAATTCAATCTTTCAACACGTTGACTGCCATGGCTATCATTTTTGATAGCGCGCTGTAATTAGTTCTAGAAGTTTTTGGCCCAGAACTATTTGAGAATGCAACATGAAAATTGTTGTATTATTAAAAACAAATTCTTTGTTAAGTTTAGAGTTTGCTTAGTCGGCGATAACCGAATGTTTAATTTATTTTTTAAACAAATTTAATCAAAAAAGATTGTACTAAAAAAAGTGTGCTTGGCAGTCAACGTGTTAAAATGTCAAACAAGGAGTGAATTATAATTATAAGACTTTGAATACTTTTATTTCAAGTTGTCCATATAAATAATTTATAGCAGAGGAATATTGCTTTGGTCATTAAAATTCTTTTCGACATGATACCAGACTAAGTTAATATTGCTTTCCTTTGTTTGCTGTTGATTTTATAAACAGTACACATATTTTTAATTTGGGTGAAAAAATCACTTTTATTTCAATTACTCTTTTGATGAATATTCTTCTCACACTTTAAAAGTATTGGCTAAAATTGGAATATTCCCTATGCACTATTCCGAGGACACCCGCACCGGTTCCGAGTGTGGCCGCACTTGCGCCCCGGTGCAGACGAACGCGTGCCAGGGCAGACGCACTGCCGACAAGGGTTCGCTCCGTTTCCCTCGACGCGCTTCCACGATAAGGCACAAGTGTTCCACTGCGCGAGGGCTCGCTTATCGGAGGCCTCCCTCCATTGCCCAAAAAGGCAGGCAGTGAGCAGGAGTGTCGGGACTTATCACACCTGTGTGGACCAGGCACATCCGACCGGGCCAACTGGTTCTCGACTGCCCGCTTGTTTTGGTTCGCCACCCCCCTTTGCCGGGTTTGTAATAAACCGTGTCGACCTTCCTACCCCCTTCGACAACGTTCGCAATCGCAGATAACACGACGGTGATTAAAGGGGGGCTCATCGTGCCAGCTGGAAGACAGCTCGCTTTCGCTTTCACGATCCCAGGCCCGGGGGGTTAATTAGTTAGGTTTTAAATTTCAGCTCCAACTTCCCACTAACCCACGCCGAAGGGCAAGCCCTCTAATGGCATCGAAATAGTTCCATCTGAGAACTCAGCCTACGGCATCGCCATCGAATGCGACAAACTGCGACAACATTTTCCAAAACTTCGAACCCCCCCGAGTGGCCGCTCCGATCCTAGAAGTAACAGGTGTTTTCAAAGGCAGCTCCGGTGCGCGATAACGGCAGCCCAGATATAGCACAGACAACACCGAAACGACGCTTATCGCACCGCCCCGCTGCTGCTGCACCACCGTCGATGGGGCCACGGACGTCCGATGTTTGCCTACGGTCTGCTTGTTTTTCCCCCTCGGTTTTCCCGCGTGTGCCCGAAAACCAAACACCGATAATGCACCATCAAGCGGGGCAGATGAGTAAAACAGCGGGATCGATCGATCGGGTCGGGTCCTGGAGCGCACAGATGTCAAAGTTTTGCATCGAACAGTGCAACTAGGTGTGCAGTGACAGAATTTTAAACACGTAGCTAGTAACACACCGAGTAATCGATTCGTCCACAGAAGGGCAGCAAAAAAATCCCTACTTCACTGTCGTCACCATCGATGATACGATCAAGATGGCATCCACGTTGTCACGTCGAAGTAATTGACCTGTTTTGCAGCGTACGTTCAATCTGATGCCTTCGAAGAGGCTGCATCTGATGGCTAGCCGAGCTATCAATAATGGTGCGCAGTAGGCTTAGCAAATGAGTTGACAGTTTTACTTTACTGCGGATTGCCAATACCTTGTTGTATACTTTAACCTAGCATTTGGAATGGACTTTAGACGGTGAGTAATGTTTTTTTTTTCTTATGTCTAATGCAGATATAAAGTTTCCTTTAAATTTGACTCTGCTTTGATTCGGGGTCCACTTTCTTATGGTTCGTATTTAAATGGTTTCAATTTACCCATATTATATTTCTGATACATGGCTTTATCTAATCTCTTGAAATGATAAAAAATATCCGCCGACGTGCGTTCGCGAAAAACAGGACAACGTTTTTGAATATATTCTGTAATAACTTACCTTTTCATTTTAAAATTTTTATATTATCCCTTTTTCGGCGGCTGCTGTTTAATTTTACTTTACAATACTTTCCCCCCACCAAATTTCTCCCAATTGTCATCATCGTGTTTGTGTCCCTTTTTGCAATTTAAAACTCATTCTTTTAAATATTTTCATACAAAAATATTGTTTTATTCGTTTTTTTTTCTTCACCATAAATTTTTGCATGTTTTCTTTTTCACCTCCTTTCCGCGGACTTTTTCACAAACTTGTAGTTGCTTGTAGATCATTTTGATTTCACCAGTTTGATCACAATATATTTGTATATATTTTAACCTTACTCACCTAGGGGTACAGTACGTTTAATAAGTAGTATAAAAACAAACCCTCACTCTCTGTATGGCGCGACGCCTGCGCATGTCCCTAATGCTTGGCCGTTTTATCCCCTCAAACAAACTTTTGTATTTACAAATTTAAAAACGAGCTCTTAAAGATACAAGTGTACAACTCAACTTCCCGTCAACTACCCTACGGATACTTCTAATATGGTCACCCTGTTTATCGATTCCTGACACAGCTGTCTCCGATGGCTGGTTGCGGGCCAGACAAAAAACTCTGTGACTCAACTGGCGGGCCCAAACATTTCGATGACTCAGTTCATCTTCGTCCGGCCAATGGTTTTTTTTATGGCGTAAGAGCAGATTTTTCGCACACCAACTTTCTCCTTTTCCGGGGCGTTTGCGTGTTTGTGTTTGTATGACTATTTTGTGCTTCGCCAATGACTCGCACGTGGAAATGAGAAATTGGAAAAGTATTTTAAAAAGAAACAAGGGTACGGACTATTTAATTTTAACGAGAGTTACGGCGCTAAGTAAACAATATGACACTCCCGTTACTCCACTTCCTACTTGTACTTTCTTCGCGCAGCTTTCCCGAGGTATGGTTAGGAACCCGGACCTGCGACCGGCACTCCTACGCAGTCCTACCTTTATGGCCTCGCCTAGGTCGGGGCTTTCGCCTCCGGTTTGTTCCACACTATGGCACTTTGAATGTTGGCCAGCATCACTCGAATTAGAGAAACAGCAAACCCCCTCCCGAAGACGGTTGCAGGATGCGCATTTGGTTTCGGTAGTACTTTGATTGAAAATGGTTACTGTATTAAAGTTTGTTTGAGCTTTCCTTTTTCACATTCGTTGCGATTATTATTGTCATCGTCGGTTTGCATTTGATTTGCTTTCAACTTCGTAAGGAAGCTGCTAACTTCTTCTGCGTTTTGTTTTGTAAATTTGAATCATGATTTTTGTACTGTTTTCTTTGCTAGTAGTGAATTAAAAGCACATACCGATCCACTCAGGAGTACGATACTTGTTGTGTTGTGTTTTTAAATTTTAGAAAATTAAATTACGAAAAATTCAATGACACGCAGGGTTCATCCCCGTTCCTTGACGAAGAATAAATAATAAGCGTAGGCAACACTTCCACTCGGCAGAGAGCGATTATTCCCCTCCCAACCAGTAAATGACTGACTTTCGAAGCGACTCCGGCTGCTCATTCGTCCTTCTTCTTGCGTATCTTGCCCTCGGTCTGGATGGTCTTCGTCACCATCTCGACGCAGTCGGCGATCGACGGTTCCGAACCGTCCTCGCTGTAGTCCTCGCCGGCCATCCGGCTGAGCGTGAGGATGTACGAGCAGGCGATCCTCAGGATGGACAGCTTCGACAGCTTCTGCGCGTTCGAGTAGGCCGGCACGGCCTTCCGGAGCTTCTCGTAGGCGGCCGAAATCGTGTGGACCCGAGTTCGTTCGCGTGCGTTCGCCTCGATCCGTCGCTCGCGCGTCATGTTCTTGTAGTTGCGCGTCTGCGAGCCTCCGGCCGAGCAGGAGCCGGAGGATGAGGTTGCCTTGCCGGAGGATGCCATCGCCATCGTCGTGTCGAGATCGGTGACGGAGTCGTTCGTTCCGTCGAGGGAGGGAGGTGCATGGGGCTGCACGAACAGGGACGCGGAGGGGTGCACTTGATGGTGATGGTGGTGACTGAGGTGGTGGTGGTGGTGATTTGACCAGTCGGGCGAATGCTGAGGCGATGCGAGTGACGAAGTCGAGCGGATACTCGGCCGGATCGGACTCGAATGCTGCTCTTTGCTCGAGGAGGAGGAGGAAGAGGAGGAGGTACTCTTCTTCGCAACAAGGGCGAGCGGTTGCTGCTGCTCCAGCGGCTTCAGGTTGACCGCCCGGTGAAGGGTGGTGACGGCCGGGTGTCGGATGAGCAGATCGGCCGGATTCGGAAACACCGGTGGGATTCCTGCTGCCGTTGGACCAGTGTGTTCTGCGGAACGAGGATCCCACGGGCGGAAGGGGCTGGCGGTGGCTCGGGACGACGGTCTCGGAGAACCAGCTTCGGCCCGTTCCCGTTCCCTCTCCTGTTCCTCCTGCTCCAACTGCTTCCGCTCCTCGTCGAAACGGATGCGTTTCTTCAGCGGAGCCATCAGCTCCATCTCCGCAACGACCCGGAGCGGTTCCGAGCTCTTCCGCTTGTTCTTCACCAGTGACACCGCCACAGCACCGCCACCCGTCGTAGGTGGACATGCGGGCAGCTTCGCTTCCGGTACCGAATCCTCGGAACTGGCGTTCTCCGGAGTGATGACTCCATCGCGCGACCATAGATCCTCCTCGTGCTCCGAGCTACCGGAGTTGAATCCGGAGTCACGTTCCAGCGAGGACATTGCAGCACCTGTTACAAGAGAAGAAAAAAAGGCAAACGATGTGGTTAGAATCAAGACCAAATACCACCACATTGTGTTCAACTGAAACAGGGTCAGGGTGGAAGTTAAAGAATCGCGACATGCCCGAAGAAAACCACCTGACAAACGATACGCACAGGTGGTACCCCCCATCCACAAACAGGAATTCCTCGGACACATGCGAAGAAAGCGAACTCATTCGCCAACACTCGCCCAACGTCTTGTTATTAAGAAAGCAAATGTAGACGGGGGCAAAACAGAAAGAAAACCACCGCCAGCCGTCGGCGCACCAGGTGAGAATGGCGTGATAAAAATAAACGTTACCACCGGTGCGGTGTGCGTGTTCTTCGTGGTTTCCTCGTGCAAAGAACGCCCTTATTGCTCTGCCCCACCCCGACGAGTCAACAAATGACCGGAGCGGAAGTGGTGGCATTAATACCGTTTACTTATTCAGCCCCGTTCCGTCGGCCAGACTTGTGTCCGGTTCGGTTGTTTGGCCGTTGGTTTTGCATTCTGTCCACGAGGGGGGGTTTGCGGTTAAAGCGCGCGCACGTGGGACTCGCTCTGTGTGCCGTCTCTGTTGGCTTTTCCAATTCCGCTCGAAAAGCCAAGTGTGTGCGCCAGAGTCCGGAGGAACAAACACTTGATCTCGTGGGTAAGATCGGAAATTGCTTCAATCACGCCTCGACACGCTTCCGCGAGAGTTAAAAGAAGTTGGCGGTGTCGGTAGGAACACGAGGGAAAATAACATATTTCCATCGTCTCACCTCAACTCAAAAGCAAAAAAAAATATACGAACTCATGTTGATACTAGGGGTTTTATTTATGACAGCAAAATATCGAAGAATGGACACTCCAAACGGGAAGGGGAGGGAAGGTGTGAGCAAATGTTGGCAGATCTCAAAACACTCAAAATTCCCAACCCCCCCAAGCTCAAACTCCGGCTGCCTTGGTAGTAGCTCACACCTCACCGGAAAGATTTATTAAACTCCCGTCAGATTTAGTAGGTGCCGGCGAGCGCTGGTTCGGCTTGGTTTCCCTTTCACTTTTCCCGTCTACGGATGTTCTAAAGGCCGTCCAGACAGTTGCGATAATTTATTGATCCGATGACACGTTTCGCATCGTTTTAAAGCTCGTACAGCAACATTCGTCGGGTTTTGAGGAAAACAAAACGAATCTTCCCGTGCGATGATTTTTACATATAGAACTTTATAGTTGTTTTGGGCATTGATTGATTTGCCTTTAAGCATCCATCATTTTTCTTTTCGATGATTTTAACAAAAACAAAAAAACATGCGAAGACTCAAAATGGTGAGATTTGCGTAATCACTGGCGACACCGGTTGGCAGCCGAGGTCGAGAGCCACGTCAAGACGAATCGACTCCTCTGCCTCGGAGCGTCAAAGCGCAAGCAATCATTTCCCACCACCACCATCTCGGTGCAGCGTCGTTCCACCATCTCTAATTAGTCGCGCAGCCGGACCGTCCACCAAGCTTCTAAGTATAATTTATGTTTGTTTATGTTTCGATGTTCACTCCCTTCCATCCTCCCGCGTTAGCGCCAACTGCGCTACGCCTCAGGCGCGCAGTGGAAATGTTTCTTCTAAAAACGTTCCTCCAGTGGATCGTGTCGCGCGCGCCTTGCCCCACGTCGAAATTGTCATTCGCACCAAGGCGCCATAAAAGACCCAGCTTGAAGTCACCAAAACACAACACACACACACGGCGCACACGGATAGGAGGGAAAACCCCCTCCACACTTGATGAAGAGAAAGAGTAAATCCGTCCCGGCTCGGCGGGCGCAAATTTATGCAAATCAAAGCACAAACCACCTTAAGACGCCGCCACCCGCTTCAATGGAGTTCGGCTGGGGGAGGGGGACAGTGGAGGCTTCTTATGGAATGCAACAGCAGTCAGACCACGATGATGATGATGATGATGGTGATGCTGATCGTCGACGGGAGATAAGCCGAAACCGATCGTGTGTACCGATCCGGACACTTTCGTCCCGCCGATGACAAATCCGTGCCGAGTTTGGAATACCACGAAATCGCACCGCTTTGTTCTACGAAGCGGAACATGTTTATATTGGTTTCTATTTCCAGCCACCCTCGAACGATCGATCAGCTGTCCGGCGACAATTAGGTGCCTACTACCTGCGTCAACAACTCCGACGCCGACAAACAGTCGTCCGCAAATGGCACTTCCTTCCTGTGCGTGTGTGTGTGTGTTTGTGTGCCGCGGACACACGCGAAAGGGTTCGATTGAATTATGCGCAAGTAATTAATTTCCCTCCCGGGCGCCACAGTACTACCATACAACTCAGGCCAACGCCGGGCCCAGTCTCTGCAACCGATCGGGTGATGATATGAAGTTATTAATAACGCGCCAAAGTACACGACGTGCGAAACCCACGACGTGAGACACTCGCAGGAGCACAGCATGCATTAAGGAAGCTGCACCGACGACGATGATGATGAATGCAACGATCTATCACGTATGCCATTGTGTACGCGGTGGGGTTTAATGTTTACATCGGGTTGCACATTAATTAACCCGTCTGCCTCTAGACGAAACGGAAACGTGGTGCGAAGTGCCAACCCGTAGGCGCCATCTCCGCCCGATGCGCGCCTAAGTCCGGCTAATCCTGGTGCAATGTTATCCAATAAATCTGACCAAGACCTAAGTCACCAAAGCACCATCGGTTTACACTTGCCGCGGTTGCACTTTGCATATGACGGTGCAGATGGTGCACGTGCAGCACCACGCCGGGTTGAGTCACGGGCGGAGGGGGAGAGTTCGCCCGGCTGTAAATTAACTCGTAAATGTTAATAACTTGACAAACACTTCGCCGTCCGAGGCGCAACAGCTTGTGAGTTCAAGTCGCGATGACCCCCGGACCGGCGCGCGCCTTCCGGAAGTCAAAGGTCTGTTGACGCAATCGCGTAGTTCACAGTACTTCCCCCCCCCCCCTCCCCTCCCCTCCCCTCCACGGGGAGGTTGATTTGTCACAAGGCGCGTCGAAACGATGATTGGTTTTCCGCCTGGAGACACATTTTCAACCACCAGATGGTGGTGCAGTAAAAATTAATAAGAAAAAAAACCAAATGCTCCGAAACGATGTTCTTAACGCGAAGCACAAAACCTAAAGAAACATGGACAAACATTCACAAATCAACGGGAACACGTATCATCCCGGATCGGGGAATGGTCAGTCGCTTAGAAAATAAAAATACGCTGTCGTAAAACTGGACGAAATATTATTCAAATTTCTATCACCATTTAGCATCGGAGCCTTCCACTCGCCCCGTATGCCGATTTGCATCCATCTGGTCGGTTTTTAATGTTTTCTCCATGGCGCTTAGCTTAGCTTGTCAACCGGATTCTGCTCTTGATTTTAAAACTTCCTCCCCATTCCTGCCGACACGGGTGAAGTTTTTGTTGCGGTGTCCACGGAATGGGGGTTTTATTCGTTCGTCGACTCCCTTCATCTCTCTTGCTCACCTTGTTTCATTATTTCTTGTGTGTGCGCTTGAGGAGGTAGTAAAGAAGGCAACGTCCTCGCGACCAGAACGAGAATCCTGCCGAGCGAGCGGCAAAACAGCAACATTTTCTGCCCCCAAAAAAGTGGAGTCGTTATTGTTTCCCTCCCAAAAAAAAAAAATCCGGCGCCAGATTGTGCAGAAGAAGCGGCCTTTTCGGGCTTTTCAAGTTCACTCGGTGTAGAGTGAACCGATCCCTCTTGCTTCCTCCTCCTCCTGCTCCGAGACACGATTGACGATTATTCTTTGCCATTTAGCGTTGCTGAACGAACGACCATCTGGCCACGCGGTTCCATGGCGCCAAGGGGAAGAAGGATCTCGCGAGGACTTTGCTGGTAGTGGTGCGTCCTTAAAAGGGCAACCTTTTGCTTCTCCTCCCCACCACCTCACCCACACACCCACGGGTGGGAGTGGCTTTTTTTAATCGCAAAGCAGGCATCTGCACGGAAAGTTTTGGTGGAAAACACAACAAAAACCGCCGAACTTTGCTCCGTGTGCAGGACACTTTTGCACGACTCTTCGCCGCCCACTACGGCCAGACGCATTCCGTGACACCCACTTCCCAGCGCCATGGCGACGCGATCCTCCTTTCCCTCCGACACCACCTCCCCATTCCCAATCTTAGCTAAGATTGTATTTTTCTCCTTTTTTGTGCCTTTTCTCCGCGTTTCGGGTGTTCATAAATAATCGCCGAATGTTGTCGTCTGCCACAATGGCTGCCCCTCGAACCCACCTTCCAGGCACCTCACCCTTACGACGGTGGCGGCGAATGCACTTATTTTGCATGCAGTTTCGGTCGCGTTCGGCGGACAGATAATGATCAACACTTCGGCGACGACCGCTCTCGTTCGTTCACCGATGTTTCGTTGTTTGACTTTTGTTGTTCTGTGTCCCCCATTCCCTTCCGCAGAAACACCGCGAAATAAAATGCACCGCACCATTGAAAGAAGAAGAAAACGCTCCGTGTCTCCCACCCAAATGCAACGAAACAGCCGGTGCGAGGATAAAAAGGAAAAACAACACCTTCTCTTCTTCGCTGCACGAATTAAATTGATATAAAATTCCACCGAAAGTGGGAAGCGAAAATCTCGGGCTTCTTCGCTGCGCGAGAGGGGGGGGCAGAAAGATGCGCACGGAAATATTTATATTTTAATATTAAATTAACGTGCGAGCGCGCGGCGAGTATAGGGAACAAACCCGACCAAAAAGCACCGAAACCGCATTCTAAAGAACGAAAGTTGATTGAACGGGGCGCGAAGGTAGGGAAAAAAATTTAAAAAACAATTTTTCCTCCTTCTAGAATGTTTTATGATCGCTCTCCATCCGAACGCGTTTGTGCTCTAATAAAATGCACCGGTGGTGATGAAACTTTCATTGCCAAACCCATTAGCCCCCGCTTGACGATGGCGACATAATCCTCCACACCTTCGTACGTGTTTTTCTTTTGGTGCGCCATTTTAACGCTAGCTTTTCCTGACGTTACATAGGTTTAGTCGGGCGAATTCTTTCACCACCCGCTATCAATCAATTAGGAGGCAAAAACAGTTCTCTGTGTTAGAAACCGGCGGTGTCACACACCGTTCGCCTTGATTAATATCCTTGCGATGGTTGGTTTCCGTTTCGGTTCTGTTTTTCTAGCGATCGAGAAAATAACAAAAACGTGTCTGAGGTGTTTTTTTTTTTTAATTCCTCCTGCACGAGCGATTACTCCCACAGGGAAAAGTTACCGAACAGCGATTAAATCACACCACTTCCGAACGAGCATAGGAAACCCCCCCAACTAACCGAAACCAACCCTCAACAGGACGACACAATT
Organism: Anopheles sinensis; assembly: GCA_000441895.2. Classification (NCBI taxonomy): domain Eukaryota; kingdom Metazoa; phylum Arthropoda; class Insecta; order Diptera; family Culicidae; genus Anopheles; species Anopheles sinensis. The sequence continues at coordinate 688,309 of KE525057.1, read as the reverse complement.
ATGTAGCTCCTCAAACAAGGAATGGGAGTGCCATTAATTCCTTCCGGTTCGCCTAATTAGTTGCACCCTTTTTTTCCTTCCGCTTCTCTCGGCGAACGACGGACGATTAAGCCGGTTTCAATTTCGGGTCCGATTAGCGACCGATGGATTCGGCCAAGCCGCCGGGGGAAAATGGCGCGAGGTGACAAGCGGACAAACCATTCAATCACTCGCAAACCCGCCACCCCCCACCCAAACCAGAGGTGGGTGGGGTTTCAGTGGACTGGGGCGAACATCTGGTGTTCTACTTTAACTCCTCGCGAAAGGAGTGGTACAGGGCGGAGAGGGGTGAAGAGTAAGTGATTAAACGCCTCGAACTACCCATTTTTCGTTCGTCACGTGTTTCCTGGCGCGCGCGCGCGCTCGCTCACGCAATGTAATGGGGCAATGAATCGCTTAACCATTCATCCATCCAGATGGCGCTTATTTTTATATTGTGTAATTCAAAGAGCTTGAGATATGCGTGAAATTAACTTCAATTTATTGTGAATGTATTTAAATGGAGGAAGGCATTTTATTTAATATTAAAATTTACGATCCCCCAGGATAAGATGGGCTTTCTATAACATTATTTTTTAACACGTCATTTCAAAGTTTGCATCCAGTTGATATAAACACAAATTTTTGCAAAGTTCCCCCGGGTGACACCGGAAATGACGCATCAATCCCGATCGGTGTGTCACGTAACAAAACGCATCAAGCGTTACGCACGCGTTACTCGTCCTTCTTTGGACGTTCGTTAAACCACCCTAAACCGTCCCCCCTTTCTATCCTCCCCCTCACCATCTCACACTGGGTCACGTCGGCGACCTCATTCGCCGCATCCTCGCCGCAACCGGCACCAGCAATTACGGGGTAAAATTGCATCATGTTAATAAATTGACAGTAATTTATTCCCTCCACCAGCTCGCCTTGTGGTCCTCATCAACCCTGCCCTGAATGATGTGCAACAAAAACAACACTACAACTGTCAACTGCCGCCGGGCATGGCGCTTTATTGTCAGCTTATTTGCGTACCGGCACGATACAGCCGATTTGCGGATAACGGATTAAAATGGTTCGAATCGGTTCGATTCGGTTCGGAACGCGGGCTCGTAACGTGCCCATGAAGATGGGAAGGAAGTTAAATGACCAGCGTCGTGCGGGAGGGGTGGAGCAAAAAACCTGTCCGACACACCGCGAACGGGGGACGGGGAAGTGTAGGGTATTTGTTTTAAAATGTAAATTGCAACGGCTGGCATGCAGCTGCATTCCTTGTGCGGAGTGCGCCTACTTCAATTCACATTCCCTTTCCGATCCAGCACAGGAACAACATTGAATGCCATCAACCCCACGGGCGATGGGTTCGCGTTGTTTTAATCCACAATTCTAAACATCAGCAAAAGGGTTCGCGTACGTATTGAGATGTCAATTGGACGGAAGCACGATTGGCGCCGATGTGCGTGGCGCCATCTTTCCGCCACACAACGCCAATGTTGTTGTTGTTGACACGCACGTTTTGTTTACCCCCGATTTGCTCGGGTGTTGATGTTGGAGTGTGTTTACACTATGACGGATGGGCCGCCCGAAATACGCAACATCAAACCAGCCCAAACAAAACTTTGCACACTCCCACAGCAAAGAGTAGGTAAACATAAACCAAAAGGATCGATCCGCTTAAATCCGATCGACAACATCGATCCCGTGAACGAGTCGTTTAACTGTTTGCATACAAAGAGACGAGAGGGAAAGGAATAAAAAAAAACGGGGAGGAAAAAACAAAAGCGGAAACAACCAGCCCTCATTTTTGCATCATTACCCGGCGAAAAGGTCCTGGACCTCGGGCGAACGAGCAGAACGAGCGGTGAAACGAGCGCTAAATAAACTGCCAATTTGTTTGTGTGCTTATATTTACTTAATCGGCTTCCTGCGTGGCTGACGATCGATCGGGAATGTGGGAAAACGCAGTGGGAAGGAGAGGGCGACACCGAGGGAGTTGTGGAGATTTTCTTTCTCGTGTTTCATGTTTTGCTCATTGGTTTTGTGCGCGGAGATCAATTCACTCCGCACTTCCATTCCTTACGGTTCGCCTGCCAAACGGTGAGGAGGGGATGGGATGCAGCAGGGAAAGGGAGGTAAGGGAACTGGGAAAATAAATTGTAACTTAACGCCCGCCTGCTTCCATTTCCCATGCACTACTCCCCATGCATGCGAGTTCGGTTGCATCGCTGATGACGACGCCATATGTTACGCTGCATTGGCGCTTCGGGGAAGCCGATTGTCGCACTTGGAAGCTGGGGGAAGGGATGGGGTGGTGATGATTCGAGCAAGTGCAGCACAAGAGCCCGGAAAAGACGTTCGGTGTGTGTATGTTGACAGGCCCCGCCTGGGTGAAGATTTGTTATCCCCGAGCACGGAAGGGAAGCAGAGCCGGTTGCTTCCAGAAGGACGCTATGGGTTTTGCGGTTCAACTCGTTACATTGAACTCTTGCCCTACCAGTAGGACTTTGTGGCCAGAAAAGGGGGAAAAGTGGCGTCGAGGTGCGTCTCGAGCTGCTGGCGCCATCTGTCGCCGCCGGTCGTCGGGACAACCATGATTCCGATATGTACGCCCAACCTCCCGTTCCTAAATCCTATTTCGAGAATCTGTGATGTCGGACCTGAGTTCCCCTGGTGAATCTCCGTTACTTCTCGGAAGAGGAGGAGAGCGTTCAACAAGCACGATTTTTAGCTTCCGCCAGATGAAGGTGAAGATGTTGTTGTTGTGTTTTTTTATATAATTTTCTCAAGACCTCTCTCCATTTAATGGTTCTTCCATTTGTCCTAACATTGCCCGACCAGGACACCACGAACTCACTGGGTTCGGATGTATCTTCCTTATTTTGCCGGGTTCAATTTACGATACGGAAGGTTCACTCAATGCAGATCTTTTTCACCAGAATAAGCGTGTGTGTATATGTGTCCGTTTGGGCTCTGCGATTGATTACATCCAGCAACACATTCTTCCCAAGCGAAACTTACAAAAAAGGCACTCCAAAAAAGGTGGCGGCTACTTCTGGCAAGCCTTTTCTTGGCTGCATTTTGCGGTTTCGTCTTTTGCATTTCTTCTTTTATCTCTCGTGTAGCTCGCTCCTCCAACCTTCGGTTGACGTTGGAACGGCCAAATCGGTTGTGTCCCTCGGGAATACGGTACGGTCGGTCGAAAGGATACCCGAGGGCCGACCGAGTCCGGAAACCACCGCGAAAACGCCGACGGTGGCGGCGGCGTCGACTATCGCTAGTTTTCATCTTCTGACCGTTTTTTTTTTTTTTTTGGAGCCCGCCGGGTTCCACAGTTTGCCGCCGCCGGGATTGGCGCCCGAAAGCCGACACCGTAAAAGGATGCAGCATTCTGCAATGTCCCGTCCCCAAACGGGAAGGAGGACATGCAAGAAGAGCGCAAGACCACTCCTCTTGCTGTCGCGCTAATACTAAAGCGAAAACACAAAATCTCTTCCTTCAGCAAGGCGATGGTGATCTAACTTCGGTCGTGTTTTCGAGGGTCGGCAGTTCGGGACCAATGGATTCCCGGTCGTTATTAATATCGCTTCCCGAAACCCTCTGCAGGATGTGTTGTGTTTTGGGTCTCCTCTTCCTCTTCAACTTTTCCATCAAGTGCCCCGCATTGATCTTCCACCATCGAGGCGCAACCTTGGAGCGGCATAAATTGGCGAACCTTTTGGCGACTTTTGGGGTATCGCTGGTTGCGCCTCGGCCGATTTGTTGGGTCCAGACCCTTCTGGGACGGTCCGGCTGGCCTAGGAGGATGTGGAAAAGACCCGTTGGGGATCGCTTCGTAAGCCTCCTGCCAGGTGACGGTAACGGCAAAGACTCGTGATCATCTTTCAGCGTGTTTTCGGGCGTCCTTCTTCCAGCCTTCTCCAAGGAGGAGAAAAAACCCGAAAGGAAGTAATTTGAAAGACGGTAGAAAAATACATCCACCAAGTTCTCTCCCGTTTTTGTTAAAGACCAAACACCAGACATCCTTTCGCGTGAGACACTTAACAACTCAAACTTCCGTGTCATTTCACGGAAATTGATACACGCTTGAGTTCTTTTTCAATTTCGTAATGTTTTACTTTTATGTCCTCAGCCCTCCGAGGAGCAGCTAATGTTCGTCTGCCAAAATTTTATTTCCGTTCATCGCTCGCGATGCAAACGAACCGCATACAAAGTAGTTAACTCATTAAACTAAAACTGTAATGGATAAGCAAACGAGCGCACTGTTTGGGTTTGGGTGGGGTGGGGTCGGGAGGGTTGTGAGGAGCAATAAAACGGTGATCCAGTTCGCAGCTCCGGTGGAAAATTAAGAGTTCGCTCGTAAACGGGGTGCACCCGGGATGAACTCTCGACCTGGTGGTGGAAAATTTGCGCCCAAGATCCTCAATAAAAACAACCTCCGTACCTCCACCCCCCGTCCGCCCCGTAATGGAGCCGTAAAGTTTTTATTAGCTCCCTTGCAATCAAGCAGAGCTCGCGCAGGAGGAAAATTTTAATCTTACGACTCGTGTGCTTCGGTCGTTCTGCCGAGTGTCTCGAGCGTGATTCGAGCGAACGGTGATATGTTCCTAATTAACCGACTGCAAACGGCAACCGGAACGGATTCCCTTCGTGCCAGGGAGTAGGGGGAAGGCGAGAGATGTCGAGGATAAATTATCTTCATCGGATGCGCCACCTGCACGCGCGTTACGCGGTTGCGTTAATAACACACTTTACGCTTTTCCGCCCGACAGCACGACATCGCACGCAGAGACACACACACACACAAGGGGAGGGTGGGGATGAACGCCCGGCGAACTAATAATGTACAAACCCTCAGCCCGGTGGCAATAAAAAGCACATGTGCGCGGCGTGGCAGCGCATGATTGGAAAACCCAACTTTTCCACGCCATCCATCTTCCACCCCTGGTTGGGTGAAATACTTTAGAATGGGAAACATCTTGCCGCTGTGACGCTATCAAAACATTTGTCGTGTTCGTATTTTTTTTTCTGTTTTGTGTGAAATCTCATCTTAAGGGGCCATTTTCCCGCCCACTCTTGATCGAACAACGGACATAAAACTTCCCAACTGAACCCAGATTTTTCCCTACCCCAGTGGTGGCGCAATGGGCAACATGATGAAAAACCTTTCAACCCACGGAGTGCATGGAGTGAAGGCAGGGAAGGAAATATTTTTCCGAAGAATACACAAACAACGCGTCCGGTTGTGGATGAACTACCGACGCCGTTCGCGCGGGTTGACATTCCAATGCCTGTCAAAACTAGCGAGCGGATGGAAAATCTACCGCCCAACGCCTACTGGGAGCGCGTACGCGAGGTCTGGCAGTCCTCGCCGTGACGGATGGCGCTCGGGAAAGCGATCCATCAACAGCTCCAATCCGGAGTAGATCGGGTGGTAGATCACAGGAAATGGCATCCAATTAGAAAAAGAAGACAATCCTAACGCACGATGGAAAGTAGATCCTCTCCTCGCGCATCCCGTTCGATACGAAACCTTCACGAAACATTAGAGACACACATCCCGCCAGTTGACACAATGACAAATTATGCTTGGCATCTCGTTGGAACGCAAGGTGTCCGCGTGTCGTATTTTTCCTTTGCGCGAGACGCCGTGTGAGCAGAATAGAGCATCACCGAATTCCTTCTCGTGCCGAAAGGAAATATAATCTACCGAGATCCGACCCGCGGGACAGAAACTGACCGACACGAGAGAAACGGGAGAGAACCGGATTTAGATAAGTACATTTTGATTTCGCCTCCCCCCGTCCGCTTCGGATCGATGTCTTCTCTCGAGGGGGCATCCGGGTGGCGCCCTTCTTGTATTTAGTATCATTCTTAATCCAACCCCTAAGGAGCGGTCGAGACCAGGTGGACGATTATAGAGCCATGCTTCATCTCCATTTCACGATGGTGCATAATTATGCCGAACCCTTTGTTTAAGCTCGAGATAAAACGGTGACATCTGGAATAACACGTTTTGTTTGGAGAACTTTATCGACCAGAACTCCACCGCGGAACTCCAGTGAGAAACTCCTCGGGAGCTAAAGTGCAGCAATGTCACGCAACAGTGGCCAAGAATTCGTGGAATCAACGCCGACGGATGGAGACATCTATCCTCGAAGCCAGACACTCTCGGGAGCCCAGATGAATCGATTACAGCTCCATAAATTTGTCCTCCAGTGCGCTCCCCCCCGTCCAGCGGAGTCGGTAAACAATCGCGTCGAGTGACGTCAACCGGTTCCGCCTGCTTCTTGCCGGAACAGTGGACGCCATCGCTCCACGAAAAACCGACACACAACGCACACGCTTTGTTCCTTCCGGGGGGAATCAATCTCTCGCTTCATCTATCCGACCAGATGGCGTTCTCAACGACCTCCCTTTCAAGTCCAGGCGCTGTCTGACCGGTCACTGTAAGTTGGTGTGTGTGTGTTTCGGAGGATTATCGTACGCGAACTCCTGGATATCGTGCAAACGGCGTCCACTATAAGGGACGATAGCCGGAGCATTTGGCCCTTCGCAGCCTTTCGTTTTCCTCACCCCGGAAAATGTGCAAACAAATGATAAGCGTCGAGGTTGTGTTTGAACATCTGGACCGGCGCTGAGCTCACTCACTCTTTTCCCTTCGTGCGCCAAAATGGGACATCTGCAATAGGGTGAGGTCAGCGAAGTGCCACCGTACGATGGATACATCCACTGTGGTCCCCCCTGGTAGGATGAGTTTAACAGACGAGAAGTGTGTGACGAGTTGCACACACTATCGTACTTCCCGCCGTTTTTTTTTTCAAGGGGGCGAAATCAGATGGCCAAACTCCAGTTCTCGGGAGGCTATGTTTAGATTTAGACCGAATTTTGGTCCCCATTTGTACAGCTGCATCGAGAATGGCAAAGTATAACGTTTTTAAAGGGAGATCCCTAGCGACTAACATCGTGAGAAACTCGGCCTGATCCCAGAATACCCGCCCCAGCCAAATGGCGGGATGGTCCAACCCACCAAACTTGTCATTCATATTCCCTCATCCGGAGGTTCTTCGAATTGAATCCTTGTGAAGTTCCTCGGAAGCGTGTGAGATCGCGAGAAGATGAAACCATGCAAAAACACGGACTAGAACCCATCTGCACTGTTTTAGGCCGTTTATCAAATTGAAGCGCTCCGGAGGTCATTTATTAAAAACGCGCCGGAAAAAAAGAAAGAACCTACGTCTGCATAACGCTCTAAGAGAAGGAAATGGACACACTCCATTCGCATCCAAGTTCGCATCTGCATCGGATCATCATCATCATCATCGTGATCCCAGGGCGGGATTTGAAGCACGCTAGGCCACGCAAGGAGGCCTCCGTCTCTGCTGGATCTATAATTATACACCCCAAAACTGGCCGGATACTGCGCCAGTGTGCTCCAGAGCGTCGGCCCATTCATAAGCTTCCCGGTGGAAGATTTCGCTAGCCCTCGCCTTGGAAAAATCCCCTCCCAATTGCGACTGCACCTTCCGAGAAGAAAAGTCACTCTCGGGTCATTCTCGGCGGCGCTGAAGTGATATGTTTCAGAATCGGAAAGATTAGGGCTGTCCGTGTTTTTACTTTTTTTTTTTTGGAAGCGCTGGCGGATGTTGCGGTGCTTCGTTTACGCCTTCCCACCCTTTCGAAGAACGCCCGCTTCTGGATAGAGGCGAGACGAAATTAATCATCCAGTGCCTTCCCGGCGTACATCCGGTCGAGGACTATAGTTATATCTATATATATATAAATGTTTGGAGAAAGAACTTTCGCACTCTCGCTCGCTCCACTCCGGACATCTGGGGATATTCTAGAACAGGAGTGTTGGAGATTCCAAAAAGTCTGCCTAGAGAGAGAGAGGGAGATAGTGAGCGAGGGCGAATGCGTGCCCTTTTCGGTAGATAAAGACACATAAATAGATTCTTCCTACGGAGAACTCCTCACGCCTTTGATGTACGTATCCGGTGCCGGCTTTTAGCCATTGCAGATGTCACCGCTCGACTTCCTTTGGGCTAATTAAATGCTGCGCTAGGTACCCGGCCCACGTTACCAACGGTGGCGCACGATGGCAACATCAAATGTCACGCTTTGCTGTCAAGCCGATGAACCGATCTCCGAACACAGTCATCTTCGTTCATCTTTACCCAGAGCGTGCTTGTCCAGCCGGGCTCGATATGAGCGCGGATTGAGTGATTTATGAACGAGCGTGCGAGGTGTGGACACACGAGCCTACCTCACCCGTACCCTTCCTTTTAAAGCCCGGTGCGACATTCCAACCAACCTCTTTACCTCCGCCGTCTCGCTGGAAATTATTTGCGCACGGGCGCGATCACCAATTAAAATCCGAACGCAAACGGGCGCCACTAATAAATGACATAATTACAACGTGCGAGGAGCCCCCAGTCAGCCCGTTAGCAGGGGGGCGAGTACTCGTCTTGTCTGGCGCGGACATATGTGGACCCCGAGAAGTCGTCAGCCGGCAATTACTCTTCTACGCACGCTCGCGCTGTGCGGCTTACTCCAAGAGTCCATTGCGTCTCCGCAAGTACACGTTGGGTGTCGGTGTATTTTTTCCCTCACTTGTCGCCAACACCTCACGCCAATATGGAGGGTTACTTCTGGAAGATGGGCACAGAAATCTTGGCAACTGTCGCCCCGGTCAGGGCGTTTAATTACTTCCGCTGAACGCTGAGGGTGGGACAAATTGGAGGCACGCACCCGTACAGGCGACTTCAGGTTTCCTAATCGCTGTAGGTGAGTCAACTCACACTCTCTGCCCCAATGGCCTTTTTTTACGTTTCAAACTTTAGTTAAAGTTTGAATATTTGTGGGAAAACTTCAAGGACTAACGGTATAGATAAGCGGTGCCCAAAATTTTTCCCGTGGGAATCCTGATGGAGACCACCACAGAGAGGACCTGTCGCTAGTTCCCACGCTCCGGTTACCGACTGAGACTAACTGCTAAGGATCACGTGATCGTGGCGATGACTTACCTTTCAGCAGCATCGCAGCCCGTTGGTCATCCGACAGGTTCGGATGCAGTTTAGCTAGCACGCTCATGGCCTCGCTCCACATTTGGGAGTTGTGTGGAAAGCAAAACATGCGTAGGCCGTTGGAGAAATCCTTCGTTCCGCGGCAACAACAGGATCAACGACGAGGATCGTAAAACACAGAACACAAAAAAAACGTGGACGCACAAAACTTTTCACACGCTGCGTTCTGTGATGATTTGCTTTTCCTTTTTTCCTCTTTCTTCCGTACTTTGCGTTTACTTTTCGCAAAACTTTCTTATGTCACACAACACTCGAGAGCGCCCTTGTCTTGCCGTCGTCACGCCGTTTTTCTTCGCCGGGCTTCTAGCTATCTGTCGAAGCGCGCTTATCGCTTGCTTTATTTTTATCTCTGACTCCTTCAGGGTTGTTTTTTTTCTCCTGCCTTTCCCTTCCCTCGCGCTCGCCCCCGGGGCTTGGTTCACAAAACGCCACACGTACACACCGACACTCACATTAACACAAGGTTTTGCGAAAACCGGAGGGCTCTTCCAAAAACCCCCAAAATGGATCACTTTTCCCACCACAGGTGCCGGACGAGATGATGTGTAGCGTCGGAATTTCTTCTCGTTCGTCACTCACAGCCGGAAAATCCGAAATACTATGTGTGTGTGTGTGTGTGTTTTTTTAAATGCACAGAAAAAGCCACCAATTAATCGTCGTGGTCACTGAAGGTTGCACGGTGAATCATGGATTCAAAAGTTGCCGTTGGGTTTTTCTTCGCCTCTGAACCTCTTTCTGTTGCTTTTCGATTGTCGTGCGCGATAAATCTGGTATTTACTTTTTCCTTCTCTCCCGTTTTTCCAGTATCCTTTGTATCCGATCGTGCGATAACGCTTCCGGTTGTTGCGGGTTGATCGTCTGCGCAGGAAATGCACATCCAAAAATTCCAATCAAGTTCCCTTGTTGCTTTTACGTTGTAAATACCCGGGGTAGGAAAAATAACCGTACACAAACACTCCGCAGTTAATAAAAACCGGGGTAAAACCGAACTAAAACCAGACACTCTCTCTACGTGGGGTCGTGTACCCAGTGCACGTGCACATCCGGCGTACGGAAGGAATCACTTGAACTTCCGGCGTGTTCGATGTGCGTCCGCCAAGCGATGACTTCGAAGACTGATTGCTCCCTCGCACGTGCGAGCCGTCTTTGAGGAGGGTATCGCTTTTCCACCCGAGAGTAACACTTTGCTTCCGTTTTTCCCTTTTGCACTTCCCCGGCGACTGTCACCGGCAACAACACTCCGCTTGTGCGTTATTGGTAGGTACCTCTCAGGTTCAGTAGCTTCTTGCGCTGGTTCCAACTTCACGTCTCATCGCGAGAACGTACGATTTGCAACTAAATGTGCCGGTTGCGATGCTGCGAGCGGTTGGCCGTCGAAGTTGGAAGCACCCAATCCGGGGATGTAAACGTCGCGCCGAGCGGTAGAGTTCTGCTCTCTTGCGAATCGCTTCATTCGTTCTCTCGCTCCCGTTATGTGTATTGCGCTCTCAGTTTTTCCCGTTGATGTCTCTATCACCCCTTCTTGTTTTGACAAACGCAGCAGCCAACGGTGAGAGAAAACGCATGTTTGGGATGAGAGAGGAAAAAGCAAATCGTGAGAGAAAAATCCTCTGAGAGAGTGCACTTGCACCGGCACCGGTGCTTGTGTTCCCTCTCGTTCGTACGGCTGCACCGGCTGCAGAGTGTTCGAGTTGCACTTGTTTTGTTTGTTTGCCATCTCCCTCTGTTACCGGCCCTGTAGTCCCCTGGCACCACCATGCACAATGTGCACAAGGAGCCATCATCAGGTGCAGAGCGCCACAAGTTATGAGCCATCAGCAGCAGCACAGGCAGCATCAGCACCGTGGGGTGTGAGAGAACATAATTTTTATGCTTTTTGGTCCTCCCTCTTTCTACCGCCTTTCTGCAACATGTCCCATCATGATTCGCTTTCCATCGGGATCGGGTTTGTTATTTGAACCGTTTTTTGTTTTGATGCAAAACTCAAACTGTTTGATGAAAACATAAGTGGATCACGTCCAATTGTAGCATTTATTCAAGCGATTCAAAAAAGATGTATAGGAAATCGAAGGGTTATGGATTGTTGGTAATCCTCGGAAGTTGATTTCGGATGGAAAAGAATCTCGAAACACGTGTGAAATTAGCTCACTTCATTTTCGTATTTTTCTCTTTCGGTTTAAAAGGTGAACCAAATGCAAGCGAAAGTAATGATCGTCTAATTAGCTTCATATAAAGCATTGCCTTATGCTGATCTTTTAAATGATCTTGACTTTTTAATGCAATTGTGACCATTAAAAACGCATTTATAAGAGACCAACTTGATCATGACATTCTTCATGTAAATTGATTACAGATGGAAGGACATGTCCTACACGCAAAGCTTTTCTGTTTATAAACAGAACAGAAACAACATTGAATGTTTGTTGATGTACCATGACTTCACCGTGTAGTGAAACTCATTTTTCGTTTTGCTAAAAAAAATGCAAAGTTACCGAGTCACGAGTATCCTCATGTCATAATTAGCACATTCGAAGTTTTAAATAACTTGACGAAAATAAATCTGTTTGAAGTTATACTATTTTTAGCTTTTTCATGACACACAGCTTCCATCGGCTGTGTTCATAATCCTCCTGCCAATTGGTCTGATTACTGAGACAAATAAGATGACGCTATCCTTATACCCGCCGCCACTCACCAATCCGCCTGCGAACGGACTCCAGGAGGAACACATGTAGGCCGGTTTCACCGTGTCGAGCTTTCAAAAACTTTTCCACCTTGTATTTTTCCATCCACAACCGGTCACATTATTTAGCACCTTTCGGGGGATGGCTTTGCCTAATTTGACTCTTCTCCGTTCGTGGTTATCTCGGATATCGCTGCACGCCACGACCTGGTCCGTCTGGCAAACGTCTCGTGGTTGTTTGCACAGATTGATAATGGCACTGTGCTCGTGAGTCGAAGGTTTGAAGTATTTTTCCATCAACGACAGCGCTCCGCTTCCGAAGGCCCATCTGTGATGAGTCGTAGTAGGGTTCAAAGGGTCCATTTGTGAACGGTTTGGTAAATATGGTTAAGTGGTTCTTTTTCCACAGGATTTGCGTTTCAGCAACTGATAACGTATCGCAACCTTCTTTGTCTTGTTTCGTGCACGTTTTTCGATGGAAAATTCCATATTCTATAATTTCCCAAGCCTAGAACATCCTACCCATATTCGCACCAAATGTGTCTTTACGCTTCTTTGTGCCTTCTCGAACAGATTACCAACGATGATCTCCAGCTCCAAGCAAACCTGGGAAAGGCGACCGGTTGGATTGTTTCATAATTTCGCACATGTGTTTCCAAGCCTACACGTGTTGCATATCCGATATCCGTTTGTCCATCCTTCGCCAAAATAGCAGACCCGGAGTGCCGAAATGCATGCATCCAACATTCCGCCTCGCTGGCCAACATTTGCAACAAACTCTCGCCTACAGACAATTGAAATGCAAACGATAGGGGGCAAAAACTCATAAACTCCCACCGCCGCACATGGTCGCATGTGGTGGCGCAAGGCTTTTTCCCTTCGGCTCGCCTCGGACAAGCGTGTTAAAGATTGAGGCAAGAGAAGGAAAACGCAACCCAGTGCCGCAAAGCAGTGCCACGTTTCGGGAATACAAACATACACCGACGTCCCATTTGTCGAACTTTTGCGTACCACACAAAAACATCTGCGATGGTCTGCGACGAGGCTGGAAGGTTTTTCCTTCCCCTTGGTCGTCTTTTTTCGGTCTCAAAATATGCATATTGCGTTTCTACGCTGGGCTTCGGAAAAGGAAACGGATGCGGACGCGCTAGCCACTCACATGGTTCCCGGCTGTTCCGTTGCCGAAGATCATTTCCGTGGCGAATTTTCTCTTGGGTGTGTGGTATGCAAAACGGAAGGGCGCTTTCCAGACGGTTGGTAGCGTTCTTGGCTTGATTCTTTTTTTATACAGCGTTCGGGATTCTCCTGCAGATTGAGGAAGTCTGGATGCCTGTAGGTACGAGTTAGGAGAATCCTTAACGACGGGGTAGAACGGGATGGTGAACAGCTGGTTTACACATGAGGGCTTCAGAGGCCGTTTCGCAAATGAAATGAAGAGAAAATGTTACGCATCCTACTTGGAAGGGTTTGGTGGTCATAAACGACCGAAAATCTTTAAAATCAAGCTCCATATTTGGCGCACTGTTTTACATAAGTGTTCAAAGCCCCAAATTATAATTAAATACACCTAAATAACGGTTCTACCCAATGTTTTAGCAATTTATGTTTCATAACTCATATTCTCTGCAGTCGAACTTTACCCTCTTTGGTTCAGGAGTGTCTTGTTATTTAATTATTATTCCGCCATTACATCATCGTTTTATTGAAAACCGCTGTTCATCTGTATTAATTAAAAAAAAAAACTAGGTTTTCCCCAACCCATTTTCTCATATCTATGTATCAAAACAACTTGATTTATGATTTCAACCTTTTATCTTAGTCTATCGATCAATTGGAACTTCTATGCTAATCAAGCTTCAACTCGTTCAGGTAAATCCCCGCACATCATCTCTTAACTGACAATTCTGCAACACTGAGTCAGTACTATTAGCAATGAAAACGTTACTTTATCAAACTATTTTGTCGTATATCGCAACAAAGAGCAAATGGGAGTGTTTTATCCCAATAATGCCATTAAAACGGAAATGCATTGTAAAAACTAGGATAATGTTTGCCAATACTCTCTCTGACATCATCTCTGACATTTCGTTTCTGAACAATTTCTCCTAGCATCAATTCGAATACGATTTATGATGATACCATTGGTATCTTTTAGAACAAGCACTCGTTTCAATATTTGTTCTTTCGAGGAGCGCCGGAAAGCAAATCATGAGTGTGTGTATTTTTCTTTCTTTAATCGAAGAAGAAATGATGGGATAAAAAGGGCCAGGCTTTGCATTGGGAAGCAAAGCAAACTTAACACTTCATTCGCACCCATTCCAGCTTCCACTCCAGAGGCAGCAGAGCAAATAAATGGAGAATGAGTCAAATGCATCTGCAGCTGGCGGTGGATCGGCAATTCGACTGGCTGACGGAACACACCGTCAACACATTGCGCAGAATGGTTTAGAATCGGGCATGAACAGACGGGAAGGAGCGTAATAAAAACACCAGAACTTCTACCTTACGCGCCCAACTGGATTCAGGAAAGGATTGTGGGATGGTGAAAGTGTGTACGAGAGCGATCTTGGTGAAACGACGGAATGCACATTTTATGACTTAATATCCTTATGAAAAACACATGTTCGCATGTTCACGCACTACTAGCCGGCCATTTTGGCGGCCCGATGGATCTGCGCTTTGTCTTTGAGGTCGTCTTACATCGTAAAGACGTTCGATCCGTTGCAACCTTTTGCCCAGCAGAAGGGACTTGGCAAGTCAAAGCCCGTTTGAAGAGTAGGTGTTTTATGTGTGTGTTGACTGTGCGTCGAGCAATCGAGCAAGCCGCCCCATAAACAACCATTTATAGCTTCCGTGAAAAGCGTTTTCCTGCCCGTGGTCGAACTGATCTGCTGGAGAAGCCGCGTGCTCCCGGTGACGGCTCGATTATGACTCGAGTGAAGCGGAAAGATGAAAATATAGCATCCCGGGATGACTGTTATGAGGGGAATAGAATTTACTACTTATCGGAAGAAATGAGTGTGTGTTGACGCGCCCAAGGTGTTAACGGACGCCAGTCCGGAAATATGAATTATGGATTGTCGGAATGGACTAGCGTTTCAAATAAAACAAATTTGAAGTCGATCGTTCATTGCTCTTGAAGGGAAGATATGTTCAAAAGACAGAACCAAACAAATTCTTACACAATCCGCCAGAGATCCACCCGATAAGATGCACTTTTTGTCATTTGCATTCTTCTCCAAGGGCCAAGTGAATCACGGTCGACGTGTAATTCCCCACGGAAGTCTTTGCCGCAGAACCGGCTCCAATGCGGCTCGATTTTGCGCACGCTCCACGTCACTGCTACTGCGTTCGATCGGATGCACCTTCGATGGTCGCGGCCGTGTGCAATTGCAACCGCTACCTGAATGCGTGCTCGATACGTGATCGCTTCTGAACGCGATTGAATCATTCGAATATTATCTGACCATTTCATATTTATCTCGACTTAATGTGACATCCGATCCGACTGGCTGTCCACTTAGCAACGACTTAGAGACTTCGAGCCGCCGAGCATATTACGAAACACGCTGAAGTCGAGAAGTGTGGTTAAATCAGTTTAGTTCCAATTCAATTTACTGAAAACGTTGATTCCCGAAGCATTCATAACCCAAATGTGTAGCGTGCGTTGAAAAACCTCGAATAAAATTTTGTTTGTAATCAAATTATTCAAATAAGTTCTTTGTAAAAATAGAAAACATTTAGTTTTATTATTTGTTGACCTAACGTATGCATTAAAAAAATAGACATATTTTAACGAATCTTCCTGCCAAAACGGAAAACGATAGCAACTTCTAGTTGAAAGTAACGTAAAGAATAGCATTTCTTTTAAATTCAGAACAAGTTTGACAAGTTTATCATTAAATTGAATCCGCGGTGGCCAAAAACAGCAAACCCACTACGTTTGATTACGTGCAAAAACTTCCAGCATTATCGCGGAACGAACTTCTATGATTTTGTTAGACATTTCTTGTCCGCTGATATGGATTTTTGTGAAGTGTCAGCTGATATGGATTTTTGAGTACTTTGTCACTTATGGAGAAAGGTTAAAAAATCATTTGAAAGCTTTGGTCCGGCCACGTACTGTGCTGTGGGTCCCCTAAATGGAACATAGGCTTTTAACGCCAGGCAGAAAGAAAAATGGCCTATTCATTCTGTTTTTTGGACCAGAATGTCGCATCAACTGGCCAAATAGTTAGGGGAACTTAGAAAAGATGGGGATTGTTATACAGATGTGTCCCTCTACCACTTTCAACTGATAAAACTTTAAACGTAGGATCTATTTCAACCATTATAAGCCCAAGCAAAGCAGAAGGTGGTCATGCATGCCACACAACTACTGAAAACATGTTAACATGAACGGTTTTGTCGGCTATGGCTAAAGCTTCGACCAAGTACCGTATGGCCACCTTACCGGTCGTTAGATTTTTTTTTTAAAGTACTTAAATGATGTAACTTTACCATAAAATTTACTTCGTTCAATTATCTTGGGTAACTTTTTTCTTATCGTTGATGAAAATTTGTCTATTTGTTTAAATACATACGATACTCCACTTCCCAAGCATTTGAAAATTAATCTGTACATTCGTCAAACATAAAAAGAAACGTTTGTAGATAATAATTTCAGTAAGTTTGTCGAATGATTTCACTGTCTGCTTCAAAGTATGATTGGTTGGAAATAATCGAAATAAATTTCCGATGCCTTGGCATCGAGCTTCCCATTCAGACCAAATGACCTTCGAAGTCTTCCACGAACCAATCAAGAATGCAGATAAGCGATCATCATGACAATATATTCGCGAGAGCATATGAGCAAAAACGGGCCAAGCAGGCAGGCAGGCTTCCTCGTCAAGCCGCCGGCGCATGCTCCAAATAATGCCCACACATTTTCCACATCCACCATGGCGGAGACCTCCGATTTGCGTCCGTGTTCACGCCAACACGCCAACCTAGCCCCGGCCAGCAGCAATGTGAAACATTTTTACCTCGCACAATCGGACAAATGCATCGAACGCATCGGCTCGGACTGTCCTGCCGAATTTTCCCAACTTGTTGTTTGCCATTTTCCTCTTCTTGTTTCGGCTCATCCCACCCGTCTGCGCATTCATGGAGTGTGGAATTGGACCGACTTTCGGAGGCAACATTTCGACCAAACGCCGATGGACGATATGCACAACCTACGGCTTTCCAGGAGGTCAGCGGTGGGGCTCCGAGGACCTCCTCCGCGGGCGATGGCGTTTTTGTTTCGCACGTTCCGGTCGCATTTTAACACCGTTCAAATACGTTCCGGAATGCGACGTTTCGCGTCGGCCAAAAATGGTTCGCCCCAAGCGAGCAAGGGTGGAGGGTGAACGTGGCGCGCAACGCGGGGGTTCAGAAATTGTGGTCAGTTACAGCTCAGTCGTGACTAAAGTTTAAGTAGAGAATAAGATAACTCCCAGGGCGCGTAAGTCCCGGCTCAACGGCAGCTGTGGAGGACAC
>KE525057.1:576746-670982 GCA_000441895.2 Anopheles sinensis | reverse complement strand
TTATTTTTATTACGATGTTCGGCGGGATCGATCGAAGCTCACCAGTTGACGAGCGATCGACAGGACCCGATACCCGAAAAGTGCTTCAAAGAAGGCAAGGATTCTTACCAAGGAGGTGTTCGGGTCCGGGCCGGTCCACTTGCGATGCTTTTCCACCCGATGGCTGGCGGAGATAATTGGTATGAAATATCTTTGATTCACGCGTTTGCAAAAGTCAAAACCTGGGGCCCGACGTCGAAATTAGACGACGAAAGCCGGTCCAGACGCGTCCACTGGTTGAGGAAAAATGCGTCCATTAGCCGAAGCATTTTTTTTCCTTCTTTTGGTCGAGACTTCCCAATCCCGGTCCTCCCATCTGGCATGCAAGAACGTGTCAGTTTTGTCACTTGAACGTGTCGAAGTCACACGACAGCGTCGTCGGTCCGAAAAGGAGTGAAACACACATTTTTCGTCGAACAATTTCAGTCGGCCCCCCCAGCGTCGGCCTTTCGTCGCCTTCCCGTGTGCTCTATGCTGTGTGGTCTGCTGTTGCTGCTGCTGTCGTCATCGAATTTATGTTCATTTCGAACCGAGGAATGATTTTGTATCGCCTTTGAAAGGAGACGAAAAGGACAAACAAAAACCTTCCCGAACACCGGGAGCGGAAAAGCGTTTGGAACGACGCTCGTCTTGTTTGCGCTTATTTCCGGCATTGTTTTTCACCTTCAGAGGGGTCCACTGATGGTGAGCGGTCTGTCGCAATGTGCGCTACTTTTTTTGCCCCGAAGGACTCGGAGCTTCTGACGGATAAAATTAGGAACCGAGGGCCGCAGCGCGGGAAAGTGTCAAACGGTTTTGGGGCGAACGGTGCTCGCCAAGGCGACAGGTGAAACCCGATCCGGTGTGGTCAAGTATAATTAAGGAGCGTGTTACAAATTACTCCTCTGCCGCGGTGCGCCCACCGGCCACCCGAAGCATGCTAATTAGCAAACTGTCCGACGCTACATATTGCAGGTGACGGACGCCACGGATCATTTTTAATCGTAATTGATAACGATTTAACGAATGAGGGAAAATTTCGCTTTCCTTACGCTTACGTTCAGCGTGGATTAATCGTAAGTTTTGGTTGAGGGACATTTGAATAATGTGCTTCTCATTTGGATCACCTTAGAATAAGTTGAAAATAATATTTCAAAGTGAAATCACATTCAATACTTTTGTACATATGATCCCGATCCCAATGGCGTTTGATCTGATTTGCAGTAGAACTGAAATATCCAACAACTATTTTAGAAAAGCCTTCATCGCGTATAGAATTATTAGTATGGCTTTCATCAAGCTTATTTTTGACTAGGAAACATTCTTTCTTCTATTAAAATCAAAGCCAAAGGTGTAGGATTAAATACAAGAAGTAAGAAATTGAATTTTGCTTCCAAGATCCTTAATTGATTGCTCCTAAAGCAAATACTGAAATTCACATCTTCCTTCTCCTTTCATTTCAGTTCTCATAGTAACATTCAATAAAAATAAATTCTAGATACAACACTATTAGAATATCGAAGTATCTAATTTTCATGTTTTACGTCTGTAAAGGCTTATAGTCTTCCTAGGAGGAGCACGAAGAAGCGCGTTTATGTCGCTTCGCTTTTGAAAGATTTATTTTTAATATGACCTACGCACATCCTGTCCACATGCGACATGACGAAATGGACAACGGCGAGGGAAGACGTGGTTGCAGCTGACAGCGACCGTACCAATTCCGCTGCTTGCAGGTGTTCACGCGGAGTTCAAAAGAAAACCAGGCCAACCCGGGGGCCTGAAAGGGACAATCTCTGATGTCACGAGCAAAATCATCACGTGGTCCATCGTTTTTTTCTTACAGAACTTAAACATTGAGTCTGAGCATAGCAGGCCGTGAGGTTTATGCCGATCGTTCCCAACACCTTCGAGTCATTTAATGGTGTGCCGGTAGGCAGACGGGCGGGCAGGCCAGAAGTCATGACTTGGCTCAGGTGTCGACGCAAGTGTGAAGTGCCCAAATGGGTATCGCTCAACCCGTCCCGATCGTGCCGTTCGTTCTACCAGCGAGTTCTGGCTTATCCAGGGTGTCGGCGAGCATGACAACGCAGACTTCGATTCGTGCTCTACTCTTCCAATCTCGAGTTTTATGGCGCCGACCGGCCGTAGGAGGGCGTTTTGGGATAAAAAGAACCACCTTCGGTATTCTCTTCCCGAACTTTTCTGTACCTCTGAGGTGTTTTGCTGGCTCAGAAAGGAATTAGAGATGGGAAGAGGAACGATCGTCGGCTCAGAGCAAGGCGTTTCAATGTACTTACCATTCGTTCCGGACTTTCGGTTTGTCGATCTGAACGATTTCTTCTACAGGATACCCACAAAAAGGATAGTCAACTTCTTCTAAGGCTTGACCTTAGCGTCTTGTCTTTTTGACCAACAGCTGCAAAATGCAATTTTAAATAAGACGATCGGAAACATGCAAAATATCAAAGAATATATTTTGTATTTTCTCAAATATATGTATTTTTAATACAAATAATAGCTTCAAATCTTAACAACATACACCTTCATGAAAAAAGTAAAGGTTCAATTAATCCTTATACCAAGCATATAAACTAAACATTGCAAACAATAAATGATTGTTACAAGAATTGTGGAAGAATTCATGAGACTAAATATACTTGTGATTTAAGATAAAAATCATCATCAGAGACTAGACTTATCTACAATTGTTTGGTGACATTTTGGATTTGAAAATATCCACCATAATCAACCATAATGACGTGACTACAACAGGAACATCACTGAAGCAGTTTTCACAAGTTTTTCACAAGCAACATTCTAATTTGTACTAAGTGATCCTCGAATGGAAATTCCACCAAGAATGTTGCTCAAATGGTCCAACGGATATGACCCCAATATGGCACGTTAAATCTCCAAACAGCTCGGAACAGTGTGTCCCGTTCGGCACCCCCTTCCCTTTTCCCGATCGATTAGTGCCGATCCGAAAATAAGAAATATCCCTGCCTTTAATCGCCGGACGTTTGATGGATCAACTGACGTTGAGGAAATGAAACATGATCATCGCGCCTCCATCACAACGCCGGTTAGAGAGAACGCCTCTCACCAGGCCAACGCCAAATGGATTGCGAAGGAGTTGTTTGCCCTGTTCGTGCTCTTCCCTTCCATCGTTCGTGGCATGCCGGGACCGTCGGGATCGGGATCTTCTAATGCACGGCCTCCACTCCCTTTCGGGACCGGATGGTCTGGCAGCAAGATTTGTGTACCATCTTTGAATGTCTTCCTTGCCTCGCCCCTAGCATGCGTTCCGTTGCGTGTATGGGGCTGCTTTGGCCACCCCGTGGTCAATTTTCGATCGAGGTTTTTAATGACCAATCACTTTCCGATTTTTGAATTCGGGAAAACCACCACGCAGAACTCGCGCGCGCGAGAATCTCTGCCTCTCCCCCTCTTGGACCGGGCCGTAACCATCCCCATAAACGCCCAGACACCCCGGTTGTTGGGAGGCCGGACAGTGGTGGTGATGTCGATCAGAGTCCGCTCGGAAAGGTTGTTATTAAAGATGATGTGGCCGGTTGGTGGTTGATTGCCGGTGCGGGCGTGAACCGTGCGCGAACGAAATGGCAGGCCGTATTAAATGCGCGCGCTACCTTGCGCGTTGCTTTTGAGCACTTGTCTTCGCTGGCGAAAAGAAGCGAGGGCAAGCCGATTCGGCTGTCGAATCGTGCGGGACTACGGTAATTACGGTGTCGGTGGTTTCGGTTGATCGTCCCGGGGATCGGAATCGATCGACCCGGCCCCGTTGGGCAAATAAGGTCTCGCATGACGGACGGGGCAGGGATGTCTGTGTGGACCAGATGCTGGAACCACCGGAATGTTACCCTACCATCAACCTTCCCCTTACTTCACGCGCCCGGAACGCTGGCGTAATTGAATAAATCGAAATGAAACCGTTTAGCAGCGATTACAAGGACGTTGATTACAGCCGCCGGCCCGACGGTAATTATCACACGGCGGAGGGTACCGTTTAGGGTATTTGCTGTGTGCGGAAACTCACCCGGAGATGATTGATATCTTTCGAATACCGAAGGGTAAAGCGTTCCAATTGATTCGTCAATTTGCAGATTGGCGTGTTTTGAATTCCGTGGAATTTTGACAATTAACCAACGATTATTTAAACCAACTGGCCTTCGGGTTTATTAATTGATAGACAGTTTCAAGTGTTTGTCTTTGTGAAGTGTTTTGATTTTGTTAAATAGAGCTTATATAACTCTGATACACTATAATATGTTGAGTTCAATAAATGTAGAAATAATAATACGTTTAAAAACCAGCAGACAATTTCACGAGCAGACCAACAAAACAATGAACCTATAGGCTCTTTAATAAATTAATTATTGACCGAAAATAAATAACCTTCAGCATTGCGTTAAAGTTTACTTTTAAGATCCCTTCTACCTTATTCACCAAATAGAATAAGATAAAATTTAGGAATAGAAATTCAAATAGATAGTTATAAGATAATAGAGAGATTTTCAATTTATACATTCGAGTTTCAAAGCCAACAGCTGCTACTATGACTTTAAGAAAAAAACACAGAATATCATTTTACGAAAGGTGGGCTTGTACATTTGATCACTTTTCATTAAATTATCCCAATCGATCAAAATCCCAAAACTAAACCTTGTCAAAAATGCATCTAACAGCGAAATGCACTACACAGCAACGAACATTTGCACGATCTCTACGAAACAGGTGCATTTGGAAGTAGTTTTCTGTGTTGCCTTTGATAAGCCGGAATCCACTCCGCTCCAAAACCACCCTGCCCCACAGCAATCACATCAAATGGTCTCAGGACCTCGCGAAAATCGACCCTCCGATCCATCAATCTCCCGTTTCGACAATCGACACCGCTCTGCCATCGAATTCGCACCATGTTGTGCCATGGATTACCAGGCAGCCATCGCTGCACATGCACGCACGTTGCATCTTCATCCGGGCAGCTCACATTTGCTCCTTAAATTAGTTTCGCTAATGGTTTCATTAGAAAACGGCGAGCACACCAGTTACGTGCGGCAGAAAACAGGACCACGACGACGATTCCGCTGCTCATCGGCGGGGCCCGCTGTTCCTGTTGTCAGACCCCAAGGCAGATGTTTTCACCACAAACTGCTGCTTCGCTGCCGTCGGGTGCTGGTGTTGCCGCCGCCTTGCCACGCTGGTGACGCGATCTCCTTCGACGGAGGGCCGCCGTCTTGGGCGATCACTTCATCTGCTTGCATTCGGGCGAAGGGTTTTCAATCCCCTTTCGCTCCTAGCCACGCAAGGTGCGTGTGTGTGTATGTATACACATGTGGCCCGCTTTTTTACGAGCATATGTTTATGGTGCGCATCGGTTCTCTTCCTCTTTCCCGCTTCCGAGCAACAAAACATGTAGCGTCTGCGCTTAGGCGCATTCACTCATCAACGCGTGCAAACAAACGCCTCGCCTCGAAACCGAAACCGATATCGATCAGCCCAATTTCTCAACCAGGAAAGCCCACAGAGAGAGAGAGGCGGATGAAAACGAAGGCAAAGTGTCAAGTCAACGGATGTGACGGGTTTTTCCTGAATATTTCAAACCAAAAAAATATCAGCTTCGAATGGTCACACTTGTGATAATTTATGTGACTAATTGTGCTCTTCGATCCTCAGTGGCGCCTTGGAGGATGTAGGAGAGGTTTTTTTGTTACAGGGGTTGGCAACCATCTTGAACAATTCCTTCCGTCTTGGTAAGTCCATCACTTGGATTGAGCAATATTTTCCTAACCTCACTTTTCTGATCTTATACAAAAATTAAAGACCTCTGGTAGTACTTAATATTACGACTCCCCCAGCCACTTGCGCTCGCTGATAGATTTGTGATGTCAGGCTTAGAAACATACACGAAGTCACCAACCAAGTTACGCTACAGTTCATGAACCGGCAACAGGACTGGGCCATGCACATCCTAACCATGCAGTTGGGTCGATTATGGAACTTTGCGCCTTTCAAACCCGACTCCTTTCCTGCCAATTGACACATCCGGCACTTTTCCCGGCCCTAAGATTCATTTTCCCAGCCTCCGAAAAGCAAACTGGCAGGATTCTTGCCATCGCAATTCTCGAAAAGGACCAAAGGGATGCGAATGGCGGGTAAGTGATACATGCTACGCCTGCGCCTGTAACCGGAGACGATCCTCACCCGATCGAGACTTACGAGGAAGGGAACAAGAGTACGAGTGATGAGAATTTCCCTCTTCTATTTCCGTGAAAAGCCGACACAACTTAGAAGTCGCTGCTCCGACCGGGGAAACTCGAGCGAACCGCGACCCCTTTTGGAACGCTGCACACCGAAAGACCGGCGAAGCTAGGGTCTGGTCAGGATATGCAACAAGCTGCAACACATGGTGCACATGCGGCGAGCAAACCGAAATTTTTGCCACCGACAAGTGTCACGATCGGTTGAAGCCATGCGTTGTTTGTGGTGCATAAATTCGGAAATGTCTTTTTTGGCTTCAGCTCATCGCATGAGAGATCATTTCCGTGATCTCGAGACGGTTTTGGTTTAGGAAGAAAAGAATTTCAGTTATAACAAAGTGTACGACATCTGTGAACTGTAAGACATCGTAAATAACGTGAAGGATTGTCCATGGAATCCGCACTCCACTGGAAATACAGTCCCATAACTCTCATCAATGTAACTCTACCTAGGGAAACCCCACGATCATTCTGAATCAAGTCGAGAGGTACAGAAATCTAGAAGACCACCAGTTCCTACATAACGGGACATTCCGTGCGCCTAATGGATTGCCGCAAAACTGTGGAAACAATAATACAGGATTAGTCGGCAATCGACCAGGTTATGGCCTATACCAGGTTACCGCCTCAAAGTAGGTCACCTGGTCCAAGGATTCACCAAATCGACATGGGAGCTCCTAACCATTTCAAGCCCTCTTGTAGGCTAAGCGGGATTTTGTGTGCTCTCTGTATATCAAAAGTTTTGTTTGTTCTTCCTTTTCCAAACAGACAGGTTTTTTACCCTCCCGAAAGGGTACCCGCGCGAAATTTCCTCGAGGTATTCGTCAGGGTTGCACCTGAACCGCGCCGACATCCGACATTGAACAACCTCAGGCACCTGTTGTGGGTTCCCCGGAGGGTCCGTGTCCGGGTGTAACCTTTCTCGTCATCGTTTACCTTTTTTTCGCGATCGTACCGCTATTCTGCCTTGTGAAAGTGTACCAACACCCATATCATCGTTCAATAGTTGCCCGTAATCCAAGTTCCCAAGAAACGTCGACCATCATGTCCATTTCACCGCGGGAAACGCATTCTCGTGACGAGGAAAACGGTTGATCGACGGCGGCGTCCTCCAAGGAAGATCCATCCCGGGGATCACACCTGTTCGCATGCGGTGGCAAATTGGGCTCCGTCTCCACTTTCCAGGTGGTCGATTCAGTTTTGTTTTTTTTTTTTGTTCGGAAGATGCGGTATGTTCTTTTTTTATGCCGGATCGCTGGACACACATCGAGCGAAGAACCCTCTGGGCCATCCGGCTGACATTCCTTCGCAACACCATCCGTTATCGGTAAGGTGTGTCTTATTTCCCTCCTTGGGTTTTTTGTTATATAGAACAGGATAGATCGGAAAAAAGGGATCAAACAGGCATCAACACACAAAAAACCGTTGAAACCGTGCCGTTTTTCCCGGTACTTTCGCCGGGCTGCACGCGTCGCTGGCCAACCGGCTGACAGTCGGCGGTTGTTTGAGGCATCCTGCCCCCGGTCGACCAAACGCCGGGAAGAAGCAGGTCGTTCTGGGCACACCTGACTTTTTACTTCTGTTTGTTGTTTTTCCCTGTTTTTTTTCTGTTGTAACTTTTCACTTGCTACCAGCTGGTATCAGACGTGGAACTTCCTAACCACCGGGAGGGTATACTTTCCCTTTCTTGTTCCGATCCACCGGAGGGACTGAAGCGAGTGCATACCGTAGGCTCATTTAATCGACCTCTAATAAACTTCCGGCAGGAAGGGGGAACTGTATCATTGGCGAGAATTCTGACACATGTTGCATTTATATGCACGAAGCCGGTGCATTGACGGATAATAGGGACGAAGGTCGTACTCATTAGGCCGGTGAAAAATAGCTGTCCAGTTGGCGCCAATTCTTTGGGTGATGCTTCCTTCAATTAACTTTATTTTAAAAAGGAGCAGGAAGGAAATTCATTCGAACACACTGTAAATAAAATTCAAAGGCCTTGCTAATGCCATGTTGAATTCTTGAGGGGCACTCTTCATTCCGTCATGCAAATGCATTTCGCAAATAAAATATCATTGGAGGAAACTATCTAGACAAGATCGTATCTGAAACTTCGAGTGATGGATGATTCGAAAAAAAAACACATGGTATTGTTTAGAGGTTGGCTTGTCTGGTAGATGCAAGAAAAATCCTTAAAACTCAAACCACCAGTATTCACTTTTGAAGGAAACTAATTTTCTTGCGACTTCCATGCGCAACAATCAGCAATCAGCATCATTAATCTGATATTCGATATGCAAAAGCATAAGACGGAACAGCAACAACAAAAAAAAACAGTCTCTTCTAGTGTTGTGACTAATGAATCTTTAGAAGAGATTCATTCATATAAATCTTTCAACTAAGATTCATTAGGATTGATTCATGAGTCTTTAGGGGATTCGAATCTAAAAACATGGTTGAATCTTTCGAAACTTTAATGAATCCTCATGAATCTTTCCTGGATCTTGAAAATTCGTTCCATTCCGTGGATCATGCGACCAAAAAAACAGAAAAGGGTCTAATGTGCATTTTTCTTCCACTTTTTCGGCCTTACTACTCTCTTCGTATATCATTAATGAATCTTTGGGATTCATAAATCTCTCATTGAAAGATTCATGAATCCTTAAACCGAAGCAAAGAATCATTCAGATTCATGAATCTGAATCGGAATTGCACAACTCTAGTCTCTTCCATTGCGGCGCTCATTTATCACGACCAAAATCTGCCTTTCTTTCACAAATGTCACGCTTAGTTGCTGCAACCTGAGCGTGCGACTACATAAGCTCGGCCAGGAGTAAAGATTCCTCTAACTGCGACAAGTTTCCGTTCCACCGAGCGATGATGGCTGGCCAATGTGGGAAGTCATACGACGAACACTTGCACCATACTCCGCCATTGACCAATCGGCTACCAAATTCGAAATACCATACGGACCCCGGATATGTGCGCCGTTTTCGGAGCAACGCCACTTCTACACCGAACACTTGCCAGGCCAATTCCAGAACCGGGTGGGTAGGATGCTCGACTGTGGAATGGAAGTGAAAAAACGCCTTTCAACCACTTCCACATGTTTTCGGATTGTGAGTTCGAGAGTTCGAGTTTGGGCTTCAAGTGATCTGGTCTAAAATGTCCAACGACGAGCGCGAACCATCGCCGTTTTGTCGCTACGCCGGCATGGGCACGCAAGTGTTTGTTTGAAACAGAAAAAAATGGCTTGTACCGTTTCTTCATGCGAAATGGTGGAAACAACTCTAAGAAAACGCGGCTGTGGCGAACAAGGACAAGTGGTTTCACACATGTTTTCCGCTTGTGGCGAAGGGTTTTTTCGAGCAGCAAATGATGAATGAAAGTGTGAATGTATCTCAAGTGATTGTTTTGGATGTGGAATGAAACATTTGCAGTGAAATTTTGTTTCTTTCCTCAATTTCCTTGGTGATTTTTCTTACTTTTTATTTCGTTTGACATCTGCAAATCTTATTGCGCCTCCAATTTAATATTTTAATTTGAGGGAAATGTAAAAGATGAAAGAACTTATTTGAATAAACTCAAGTTAATTATTTTTGTCGTTTCAAAGTACATCGTCGTTACCCTTGACATTGTCATCAGCTTCATCGAATGCTTATTAGCAACTTCCCTTCAATTATCAAATTAACTTCACGCCGTCAAACACTTGCCGTTCTTCGGTCGCAGTTAAAAGCATCCTTACGAGCGGGTAAAATGGCATTCGAAGGTAATTTTTGCAACTCGCCAGGTTCAGGTATCCTTCGGGAACATCAGAGCCTAATCCTCCGTTTGTCATTTTTCCTTTTTCTTTCCTTTATGTCCTTTTTGTTCTCTCTATGGCCTAATCCTAAATCTATCATAATATCCACTTGAGGCAACAAAGAATCTCAAGAGGGATGATAAAAGTTAGAGTGGCAAGGATTTTGCTTGCGGATGGTTGTTGTAGGTGTTCGGCTCAATGGCCATTCCCGGAGACTCCGGTCGGTTTCAACCGAATGGCCGTAAACCATGCCGAAATCTCGCCCGTTAACGATTGTCCTGCCGTCGTCATCGGGGATCAGGGCATAGGGAACAAAGGGAGAATCCAGTTTGTCCAAAAACTCGGGGGCACGTTCTTGTTCGTGTTGGGAGACGGACCATATCGGGGCGTTGTTAAAACAATGGCCCAAGACATTTGCGAACGCCGGTGGAAAAGCGTAACAAGTGTCGGTTATGGTCGAACCGAAAAGTTGTAAATCATAAACATTCGCACTGAAAGCATGTGTTCCTTTTCCAACTACTTCTTCTTCGTTCGTTTGTTACCTTCGCTTTTGCGAGGACCCATGTTCTCGGGTCCTGTCGCCAACGCCGTCGCGGGTAGCGAAAAAGGACACCGGAGGCAAATGAGGAATTTATCGACGCGTAGCATTCCCGCAGGAAGGTCCTTCCGAGGCGAGTGAAGCCATCGTTGGGCGGAGTGGAGGAGTGCGTTGCTGAGGGTGCGTGTTTTAAATGAACAGGAAACGCCTTCAGCTGACAAAACTCTTTCGAGCCAATAATGGCCAACGGCCCAGGTGTGTCGAATGGTAAGCTGGATTATGGTTTATGGAGGTCCTCGAGATTGCACGGTGCGATGGTGGTCCACAAAGATGGTGGTGGTGGAGGTAAAACTCTTGCAGAACCGTATACTTTAGAATAGGAGTCTTTTGGTGGTTGCTGAAATGCAAAGCTATTACGATATTACCGTCTTTCGGTCACAGTAACTCTCTACGGAGAGAGGCCTTGTCCCACTTGGGGATGTTGAGCCACATAAGAAGAAGAAGAGAAATGCATAGCCTTATCAAGAGCTTGTAATTTGGAAATTTTAAAGATGAAGTACTTGTCTATGAATAAAACAGAATTTTAGTCCTTAGAAAAATAAAGCGAATATCATCTTTTTTTTTGAAAGCTAATTGAAATATGACAAAGTCCAGATTTAAAAGAACGCGTTCATCACATGATTCTGGAGTAGGTTCTTAAAAGCTATGCACGTCTTATACGATACAATTCTGAACGAATCGTGTTCAAGAGAAAATTCTAACCCTATTAAGAACTCCTTTAATCCACGACCTTATCAGATGTCGCCCATTAAAGTCGGTTCAACGGGCTGATTTTCTTTTTCTGGAGTTCCAGAGTCCCTTCTCCGTTTTTTCGTCGAGAATGATTTAATTCTAATAACTCGGCCAGCTAGAAAACACTTGACGCAGTTTCAACGCCTTCCCAACGGTGCTGGAAGGAACTGGGCATGCATTTGGGCAGACGAGTGTGTGAACTTCAAGTGCCCACCAAAGCCCACTCGCTTGGCGGCCACTTGATCGTTCCGTTCCGTTCTGCCACCTCCAGGGTTGAAGAACATCCACATCCATTGCTGGTGCGACAGTGTTAACCGCCAGCGACGACTTAAGCCGTTCTCACCATACTCGATCACATACGGATCCCATTGATCGCCGGCCGGGAGAAGTTGTTCGGGCGAGAAGGAGTTTGGAGTAAAAAAAACTCTAAATAAGAAATGTAAAAATCACTCCAACCATTCCGCTTTTCTCAGCTTTGCCTGAAGATTGTCCCATTGAAGCAGCCCGCTCCGTAGATGGAGTTGGCGGCTCGTCCCAAATCTGACGTGGCCGGTAATTTATAACAATTAAATCACACTGAGGCGCACACTTGTGCCATGAAGAGAGCGGTTTTGAAGGTACGGTGTGCCACAGCAAGCTTGTCAACGCCTGCGCCCAAGTCGCCTCAAAAGCGCAAACAGCTCGAGCGAACCCTTGCGAGGGCCCACCGGGCGATAGTGCGACCGTACACACGCGGCCAGTGGTTGTTTGCGATAATTGCTTTCCAAGTGTGTATTTGCCTGCCGCAAACTGGGCAAACAGTGGGCAGTGGGCCACGCGGGAAATGCCGCTGGTGTTGAGCATTTTTTCCGTCGAGCACACTTCAACTGACCGCGGCTCGAGGCGCCTCAGGCGAGAGTGCTGCTTTCGCATCCGCAACGGCGGAATCCAACGTGTGGTCGGTTTCTTGAGAATTTTTCCAACGGCCAAAACTAAACCGAAACCACCAGACACGGGACCGGTGCGATCTTTCATCAAGTAGACCCAACCCGCGCAAGATCCTCTTGACGGGCGTTGATGGTTTTGGGTTCACTTCTCACGCCCGAACATCTTCGGCATCGAAACGCCATCGTTGTTTTCGTGGGTCGGTTTTTCGAACTCTATCGACCCACGAGTTACGCCACTTGAGCACGGTTTCTGGTCAAAGCCAGAAGGAAAACTTTGAGCTCGGCAGGAAATTAGGCCTCATCTTACCGAAAGTCCACATCTGTGTGAGAAATTTGGTGTTTTCAGAGTTCGATCTGTTCCAGTTACTGCACCCCGAGCCGAGAAGAGTTGCAACTGGGGCGCATATGTTTGCAACATAATCTCAACATTTGGTGGCACGAAATAAAATAACAAACAACGCCAGAAATGGTAGGCGAACATTGGCCGGATGAAAATCACCACGAACGAGGTACGCAGCGGGAATGAGACAGAAAAATCTACAACAATTTAAGAATATAAACACAATCTTGACTCACGAGCTCCTGAAATGTGCGAATGTGGCCCATTCTTCAGCTTTTCGTCAATGTAAACAGTTGTTGGATGGAGGCCCATCATCATCATCAGCATCAAGCCGGATGATCATATTTGCACCCACAAACACGTGCATACATGATGCAAGAAGACGCACATCTTGATGTGAGCATATTCGGGTTCGGGTTTTTGGGTTTTCCGGTTGCGCCGTTCTAACAAACCATATGGAACCATTTTTGGCAGAAACCCTACCCTTCTCCGCCCGGACATTTCTTATTCGGGGAACACAAACGAGCGAAGTGATGCCTTCCTTCGAACCGTGACTCGTTGGAAATCCTGGCACTGTCTGGCAAAACCGGAGGCTCGTTAGCCATGATATGTCTTGCGATTCCCGGGAGCCCCGGGAGCATATTTGTTTATCAAACATACACACAACCCTTGCAATATGGGTTCCCATGGGTCGGACAAATAAACCGTCAGGAACTCCCACGAAGTCGATTGAAGTGTCCTTGCGAGGCATGGCGTAATGGTCTGCAGATGTATTTGAAACCAATCGTACGATAAGCGGTTCTGCTTTCGAATGTGAAACAATTGCTTTCAATATCTCAACAGAAACAAATAATATTAGCATTTACCGAGATCACCAAACGTATTATGTCTCAAATTATAGCAACGTGTTTCAGATTCAACAAAGTTCAATGATGCATAGTTTCAATTATAAGTGGGAAAGATTTTAGGTAAGAATTGCTTTTGACGTGAAGAGTGAAGATGATAGACACATCTAATATATGAAAAAACTAGCTGACTCGGTTAACGGGTTTTCCATAGAATGTTTGGTGTGACAAATATTTGCTTTTTAGCGGCAAATTTTGTAAATTTACAGCTTCGTTGCAATCGCAAACTGCATCTGTAGACATCGATGATTTTACATCATCTGGCAGTTTGTTTTGTTTTAAATTCAACTCTTCGACGCTTACAATTATTGCTGCTAGAATAGATCCTTCGGCAAACCAAGAATGATGTACATATATGTTTATGCATATGAGGAGATATCTATTCCGAAATAGAAATAGAATCACATAGAAGGTACAGGAATCAGTTCACAATTTTATGCATCCAGTATCTTTATAAGTACACTTCTTCATTGCCGATATTTAATAAGTATTAGAGCATTTGAATTATGTAGCTTTTTAACATACGAAAGTAATGTTTACAGCAATCGAATAATAACGGCGCTTATTTAAAGCCATCAGCAAATATGTATCGTCGAATGCTTCATGACCTTGGGTATGGCCGAATGTGTTGTTTTGTTATACAAATGCTGTCTGAGCTGTTTTAAATATTTAATGGCAGCTTAAGAACTGATTTTGATATTTTTATTCCATTCAATAAAGTGGCTCCATTTCCAGTAGTTGGAACGGTCTATACAATATAATTATTTTCATCGCACATCGGCAATAATAAGCGAAATGAAAAATGGTTTTTTCACTGCTCAAAGCAATAAAAATACACGATTCGGCTCGACGATACCGAAACCAAACAAAATGTGATATTTAGGAGGAGGAGTTTATACACTAACACCGTGACACAAGAATTTTATAGATAAGATGATCAAATTGTTTGGAAACTTTCAATTATGTAACTTGTCTTTGCATACGATAACATGTCACAATGAAGTTGGCTTTAAACTTCACATAACCATAACGATTATGGTAGGTTTATTAAAGTTTTCACTGTGCATTTGAATAAAATAAAACTCAATTAAATTGTTTTCAACGCTCTAGGGATGCATCTGGTATACGCAAGTGCTGTGGCAAATTGCTCGCTGTACATTGTTTGTCGACGCTTGCTAAGAGAAGTACTGGGTTGGTTTTCCCTTCCGACCAAATCTAGCCGCCACCGGAAGGGTAAACGACACAGGAAGCACAGCTCGCAGACATCCAAGATGCCAGATCCGCCCGAAGGGGTTTCGTCTATATATACACGCGCGCGCCATACGCCCATGTGCTCAAACATGTGCTCGCAACTCTTCCAGGGAAAAGCCATTTCCAGCTGCGCGTGGAAAAACTACTTCCCGACCGACACCGACACACCGATACGTACCGGTTGCTTCAGCATCAAATCTCGAAGGCCGGGGGTACCTTCTTCGTCGGTTCCGTTCCGTTGTTGATGTTCGGTTGCCAGGGGTGGGAAGAGTTAAACAGATCTGGCCTCCTTTCCGCTCGATGGCGACGCCTGGTGCTGTTCGATCTTTTGAATTCTTCCTTCATCGCGTCTTACGATGCGATGTTTCTCAGTTCCGGTCGATTCCGGCTGGCATTTCCTCGCCACTTTCATCCCAACTGTTCCGCGCCATCGTGGTGCAATGTGGTCTGAAGCGGTCGTTCGTTCGATTTCGTCTGTGAGATGCTTGTTTACGTAGCCGTCGACGGAACATGCGATGGTTATGCTTCGCCACCGCGGAACAAATAGCCCGAATATGTCACAGCATCTGGTTATCTAATAATGGTACCGACTTCGATGAATCATCCCTGTCACTCGCTCGCTGGAACTGCGCGTCTTGTGACTTACGGTGACAGTTTTTCAAACTTCTACCAACTGCTTGGGGGCAGCCGGGGGGAGACGTTGAGATGGAGAAAAAATATTTTGAGCCAAAAAAAAAAATGCTAACCACATTCTTCTTCATACGTGCGTGTGTCATTGAACCATGCAGCTGGTTTAACGGTGCCTGCCGCTCTAATCCCCGAAGGAATTAGCAGAGGAAACGTTCATAAGTGAACCGTCAAGCTATTTTTACACAGTAAATCAAACAAACTTCTGTGCCGTGATGGGATGCAACAGTTCCGTTGCGGAGGGTTGACGACAGCCGAGCAAACAGACAATGTTGGATGCCATCTGGTTTAGGGGAGCGCTTGAGAATGCTTCGTGTGATCTTTTCTAAGTGCGCTTCATAATTCAAAGCCCCTAAACGCTCCGCTTAATAGTCGATATTGATAAAGATATTCACGCAGAGCATAACTTTACTGTTAATTAGAGTATGGAGTTCGAATTAAAATGAGTTAATGAGGCACATGCTACAGGAAATCATTACAACTTAATCCGGAAACATTTGAGTAATTTGCTATAATTTTCTCACGATTTTATACGTTTTAGAGATTTGCAAGATTATTTTATCATTACTATAATTGTAACTTCCAGCTATATAATATAAGGTTCAACTATCGTGATGGCATTGTTCGTCGCCGTAACGTCAATTGCTTGCACTTTACGGGAAAACAACTTCCGTGGATGCTTCATTGTACGACGCTTATTAGCTGGATGTCATAATTAGATTAAAACATTATAAAAGACTTTGTAGGATATTGCTTGTAAATAAAAGACAACCCATGCAAATGCATGCTTTCATTTCAAAGTATTTTTAAAGAATGAACTTAAACTTTTTTTTGCAAAGGCATTTTTCAGAATTTTAAATACCAGAAGGTATAAATACAGATTTCGTTCGATTCGTTCGCATAGTAATAAATTGGGCTACGAAGCATATAATGAAAAACTATGGAATCTATAAAAGCACTATTCCGAATCTGAAATGTCTTCATTTGAAGAAATTTTTCGGGGTAATTGAATAAAATCTTTTCTATGAAAATAGATTAGGAATTGTACAGCTGAGATTTATTTTCCACTCAAATACATTTGTTCTCTCTGTCCAACTGGCTATTTAAGCGACACTGACGGATCCACTCTTGGTTACACTGGAAGCTCCGTTGGCGACCGAAAACCCAGCGGCATTAGATACGATTACTTTCTTGCCAAACATATCGTACTCGTGGGTCATAGTATGTGCGCCAGAAGCCTAGAATGAAGGATGAATATAAGTGTAGAAAAAGAAAGTTGAGTTTAACCACTCAAAAACAGCGACAATTCAATCCTTACCGAAACACCACCCGGACCAAAATTCATGTTTTGTGAGGCGGCGTTGGCATTCGACGCTCCCATGTAACCCAAAGGTCCTTGGTTCATAAATGCTCCGGCACCGGCATTCGCAGCGGAATAACCGAATCCATTCTGTCCAAAATATTGCCCGTAAGCATTGGCATTCGCCATTGATGATGCAAAACTGTTTCCACGGATAACAAGATAAATTTTGAATGTAATATCTTTGTTATTTAGCATAAGCTCAAAAATTTAAATACAACTCACTCGTGTTGACGCTTCCGGCGAATAAACTGTGACGTTAGCGTATCTGTAACTATGTGCCCATTTTGACGGAACACGGGATGTATTTTGCCCTTTTGCAAAGCCGACAGCAAAAGACCTTCATCAACATTTTTAGAAATTAGGTATGGGAATAGGCAGAGAAAAATAAAATTAAATTGAAGTATGAGAGAGTAGTTGAGTAAATTTTTTTATCGTTTTATCTTCTCATCGAAGGATCACAATACAAAATAAATAGCTGTACCCTATCAATAAGTTCTATAATATGAAGGAAAATTATAGAATGCTCGAAAATAGTTATATACACGAATACAGTGTTAGTAAAATATTGCTAATTTAGTTTTTCATACAATTAATAACGAAATCCGTTGAAATTTCGTTTAGATTGCATTCCCTTGTTTTAATAATAAGATATACAGAAAAGAGCACCCGATGGTACTGTTTCTTTTGAATCCAATTACGGTGTAAAGGTTATCTCAAACGAAAAAGGCGTCTGAATGAGAAACTGTTTGAAAAGCTGATGAAATGTGTTATCTTAACATTACCAGAAATGTATGAAAATTTGATGCGTATAAGAAAAAATATGATACTTTTTTCAATCGAAACCATTTATTTTAAATTACTTAGTTATTAGTTTTTAGTTATATCGATTAGTTACTATCGATAAAAACAAACCAATAACCTCATGTTGCTAAAATTATTTAGCATATCAACTTACCACCGTCGTCTTTTTGACTCAAGACGCCGATCACAAGCGCCGACAGTACGATCACACAAACTAATTTAGTAGTCATCTTCACTGGGGGAATTTTCGTACAGTTCTATCAACTTCTTTATATTTGCAGTTGCACAAATTTATTTCACTCTGCTTATCTGTGCCAATTTCGGGAACCACAACTAGTCACAACGCAGGCTTGGAACAGTCTGATGTGTTCGATGAGCCCAGGGCCTCTTTTAAAATGAATGATAACGTGTGGCCCGTAATGCAGAACGAGGTGCATGCATATCAGTAATATGTCATGAGTTTATATTATCAGCCTGGAAGAAATGGCTTGGATTTTTCCGAGTTTGTTTGTACTTTTTGTTTATGAGATGATGGGATTTTTCATTTTGTTCTAATTTGCTTGCACCTCAGTAAAAGGTGTTTGTTGCAGAGTTCAATCCATTCCAATTTCCTTGTCTTTAATTAGTTATGTTATTGCCTTCATCAAACGTATCTTCTTCAAGCTAATAATATACTGCACTTCGTTCGAGCAGGTGATGATTTCTACGTATTTTCCATTTGAGTTGTCGCCTGCACGAGTCTGCAATGCTATAACCTTCCTTGTGTGACTAAACAGGTGAACCCGAGCCACCGAAGCACCATATAATTAACCCATTAGGCTGAAAAACGATCACGCTCGTCTAAAATGGGGTGATTAGAACGAAATAACATTTGGCTATAGAACCAATCGCGGGTGATAAATTTTGCAGCATTCGTTGCCGGTGTCATAAAAAAGGAACTGCAACTAAAAACGCATCCTTTGGTGCATTTGTGGATACGAAAAACCTGGCGTGTGTGTGTAGGTTTAATTATTTGTTTTTGCAATTTCTCTATAAAACGGATCGTTGGAGCGGATGTTGTAAAATTTTTATTCATTTTTAAATAGGTTTTTCAACCACATTTGATGGCACGCATCACGTATCAAAGCTAAAATGTGTTTTTCGATGCCTCGTTTGAAGCTTGTTTGGGTCGGATATGTGTGTATACCCTGACTGCCTGCAAAAGGAAATTTTAGAAGTATCCAGTGAACCGAAAACACCAAACTACTTCAAATGAACTATAAAACTTCATCCGCAAAAGGCGAGTGAGAAGTCCTATAATGGGCCATCGGCGTAAAATAAACAAAACTCTTTGACAACGGCCCCAGACACTCCGAAGGCGAACGAGCTACAGCTAAAGCGTCACTCTTAATTTGGCCGTCCTTTTGGCCCCCACCGTTTCCGTTTCGGTTTCTTCATCAACCTTAATGAGTCTTTTTTATGGACCTTAGTTTAGCGCACGATTGAGGCTCGGGAAGAATTCGGCGGATATAATGACGAGTCCTTCCGAAAAGCCTCATCTGCCAGAGGAGGAAATCGAGAAGAGTCCTCACAGAACTCAGACGTCATATGATGCTGCTGCGGGCTGAAGATGCTGCGCGTCCGGGAGGAAATTGAAACGTATTCGATGATTTATTAGCAACCACAGCTGCCTTTTTCGCCTCTCTCAAGCTCCGTATTCCCCCCCTACGTGTTGTTCAACGGTTTGCGGTATCTCTTCTCTGACATATCACGGTGGGGCAACTTCTTTTTCCCATCTCATTGCCATCTTCGCATCTTTTGCGGCTTTCGCTTTCGATGGCGACTGGACTTTTTGGGTTCGTAAGCGAGTTTGGGGTTTTCTCCGGGCCATCGTTTATTCTCCTCTTGTTATTAGTCACTAACATAAGCTCTGTAAGAACCCTGTTCCAATAGGAAATGGAGGAATGATAACACACTCTTTGGTCACCATGTTTTCGTGATAAGCGATTGTTTTATATACTTCACCTCTTACATCACCAAACGTGTTTGAATGAAATTTTCTTTCGATGTCGATCTTCGAACATAGTTGAACATAAATAAGATAAAAAAAGGATTCGTTTTGAATGAAAAGAGATGGCACAAAAGGAATAGAATAAAAGAAAACAAAAGAAAACAAATGAAAGCAACTTTTCATTTAAGGAGGAACAAAAATTTTGAAACGATAAAAAATTATAAAACCAATACTACCTAGGCATAACAGCCGAACAATGAAATAAAATATGCTAGAAAGATAAAAACTATAAGTTGCTCAAAAAAACGTTCAAAATGAGCTTTACAAATTCTACTTTCATTTTGAACGATGTTCATACAACCCTCGAGCTACATCGCTGAAACAAGATGCAAACGAATTTTTGAGTTTGTCAAAAGGGAACAGAGGAATAACATTCCCAAACCAAACCTGAAGTCGCCAAAACGGCAACCAGCGGCCGAAAAGTCGCTCATTTCTGACGGCAATTCAATCCGCGACCTCTCCCTCCCTGCACCAACGAAGACAACCTACACCGACCGACCTAATGCATTAGCTTTAATGCACTTCCTATGCTGCGATCCAGCGCAGGAGATTCAAAAGAGATCATTCCCTCCTGCCATGCAGGATCCTTCCCTTTGGGCTTCGCCTGACGTGTTACTTCACGGTGCAAATCGAGAGGTTCTGTTGCGCTGTTTCGATTGGGCAATTTCGGAAGAATCTGCCGCAGGTGTTAATCGCAACCGAGGTGCCGGACCAGGGAGAATCAATCCGTCCGGTCCTTGGAATGAAAAGGAATCCGACTAGCGCTTCGTCTCGTCGTCGGTTGTTGGGGTGCAGTTGAAGTAGCACAACATTATTGGCAGCGCTAAGGACACCACCCGGCACCCGGCCCCGATTCATCCAGCATAAGGGGCGGATTGCACCAAATGCACCGAGCGGCCAACACGAGCCGGCCACAAAACAAGATAATGACTTTTGCGGACCGAATTCCTGCCGACCGGTGGACGAACGTTTCGTCCGTACAGCGGCCCCGCTTGAGTCTTGTCGTTAAAATTAATTATCGCAACCAATGCGCCCCTGGTCTGTTGGAGTTGGAGGACGAAACGTCGTTTTATCTTGATTTGTTGTTCTTCATTTTTGTGCACCGCGGACCGAGCCAGCTGAGCGAATAGATGAACTGTCATATATTTTGGAGCAATTGCTGTGGGTTGGGCAGAGGAAGGAATTTCGTGCGCTGATCGCGTACAAGAACCGCACCCGAGCAGCGTTCGGCAGAAAAACGTTCATTTGCTTTGAGTGATTGAGTTGTTGAAAGGGAAATGTCTTTGGGGAGGACCCTGGAGATGAAGCTGATTTATTTTCTTTTTATTTTTGAGAACATAAGAAAATTGACAATTTATCAAAATGAATCGTTTTGTAAAGCGTATAAAGGTAGAAGGTAATTATTTGCAAAGTATTTGAATGCTAATAATAATTTGAATGCAATCGAAATAATTTTATCTTTGCCAGTTAACTTTCCGAATGGTTTATGATAGTAAAAATGAAAATTTTAATTTATTATCAAATCATGAATTCGAAAAATAGATGTATTCGATGCACTCAAATACGTTAAACTATTCACCATCATAAATATGAACTAGTTTATGAAAATGGAAACAGAAAGTGTTAGATGATTGGTCTGCTGAAGAACGGCAGGAGAAGCCATGTGCTTCCAGCACCATTAGAGGCCACACGACAGGATGCAATTCCCCACCAACCAGCAACCCCCCGAAAATGATCCACATAAAGACCTAGAAGGCCAAAAACAAAACGAAATCTTCCATCCCCTGGCAAGATGCTATCGGTCCTCCCGTGCGCGTCTGGCCATGGTTCCGGCGCGCTCCCCATCGCATCGATGACATCTGTTTTCGGCTCGATAAATTTATTAATTTATATGTTTGACGTTTTTATGCGACTCACCTCGACAACCTGACCCGCACACACTCACTCACTCACGCCAGTGCCAAAGCAACCGTATTTATCACCGGACCGACAGCAAAGTGCGTATAAATGTGTATAAATATATATTTACGACCCTCGACCTAACCGTTCTTTGATGTTGGATGATCCCGGAAACACGTGGAAGCGTTCGATCGATGTGTTCCAAGTGTGGCAGGATGTCTCCGGCCCATTACATCATCTCCAGCTGTGCCAGATTCTCGGAACAGAAAACAAACGTTTACCGTTTGGCTGTTCTATTAGTCGTTTGAGTTTGACGTAGTTTCGGTAATAAATTAAATACCATCTGAAGTATATCAAACAGAAAAAGGCTTTATATTAAAACATAATTCTAAAAACGACGTTTTCGATGGATGAAATTCAACTGTTATCTTCGATCGAAACGAATTTTGTAATTATTTTGTAGCCAATTCAACCGAATACCACCGTCCTTCGGTATAGCTCCCGGCAGGTTGTGCAATCGGCACATCCTGCGTTTTCTCGTAGCGCCATCGTTTCATGTGCGTTTATCCAAATATTCCTTTCAACACCGGTCCATTTGGGGTCCAGATGATTCAATTTTCTAATAACACGAAGGCGACGGCAGCCGCCTGCCGCTGCAAATGGCAAACCTATGGGGATTGGGAACGCGGGATGAAAACGACGCCGAAACCGAATTTGGGCCACCTTGCGTCGATCAGGTGCGTCCCTTGCGCAACGGACCTTTCGTTTGCACCTTGAGGGTTGTTTTGTTCCCCTTTTCAAGATGTTATTGTTATCTTGGAATTCGCCTTATACCCTCCGCCGCCGTAGACCGTTTGTTTTGCCACTTTGTACACCGAACGCACGGTCTATTGCGTCTAAGTTTCTAAGACTCACCGCCGCACCGGGATGGGCAAAAATGTTTTATGGAATCATTAGAATCGTTGATCGTGGCCAGGCGGACACCTCGCAGGGAGTGCAGCAGCAGGGCTATAGTAAAGGGGCAGAAAACGGGCAACTGCGCCAACCAGGCACCGCCGGAACCAGCACCGGGTTCGATTAGTGGTGGCATGTTTTATGTTTCGGTTTTTCCTTTTCTCCCTCTCAGCGCGCGTCTAGCAGAGAGCGATTGGTGCGAACTGCTTCCGAATGGGGTAAGGGAACGGAAACGCCGTGCCGTTTGCCGAAAGGTGCCTGCCGGAGAAACATTAGCAGGTTAGCAGGTGGTACATCTTTATGACTGTGTTACGAAGTGTTTTCCAGTGAATTTCCCATTGATGATCACCGGCGAACGGTGTCGGAAGTGCGGATTGTTTCTGGGCAAAAACCATAACCAGTAATGTGCCACGTGTTGTTTACGCGCTGGGAAGAGAAGTCCTATTTTCATTCAAACACATATTTGCTAAACTCATTAAATTTCATCCAGTTAAGATTTGAAGTCATTAATAGTTTGAAATATTATAACACTCCATTATTTTTCCTCTAACTAACAAAAACAATATTTTTGCCTTACGTAGGCCTTTGTTTTGTTTTGGTGATCGATTTGATTTCTAATCTTAAATTTGACAATTTAACATTTTTCAATCATTTCGTGATGTTTTTCGTCAAAATGAATGTGAAATAAGGTTTGTTGAATGCATTGAAAATTATTATTTGGTTCAAAATTGTATGTATTCCAGTATTTTGCATGTGTACATTTGATCCCTATAATTAGTTTGAACAAGTTTAAACATGTGTATAAAAAGGACATCTTAATAAAAGGATGGCTGGACTATCATCTGTTTCAGGGGTCTCCAAATTGCGGCCCGTGAAATCTTTAGCATAGGTTACAATTTTGATTTCAAGCGATTTATTTATTATTTCATGGGTGTCGCATGTTTCTTGAATCATATTTCTTATCTCATGGCCCTCACATACGGTTATCAAACCAATGCGACCCATCATCAAAAAAGTTTGGAGACCCCAGATTCGGGATCAACAAAACAGCACTTTATTTAACTAAACACATTTCAACA
This sequence comes from Anopheles sinensis, assembly GCA_000441895.2. Taxonomy (NCBI): domain Eukaryota; kingdom Metazoa; phylum Arthropoda; class Insecta; order Diptera; family Culicidae; genus Anopheles; species Anopheles sinensis. The sequence continues at coordinate 647,305 of KE525057.1, read as the reverse complement.
CATGGTTTCCCCACCAGTGCGCTCCGGAACGCCATACATCACTGCAATTGGATGCTAATTTGATTTCATCGATCAATTTGTCTCCATTCCGTTACGTCGTCTGAGAAGCACGGGATTTGGCCGATTCGCAGCATCAAACCACCTTCAACCCAGAACGCGCCTTACCCCGAGTGGATGAATCATTTAAACTCGCTCCGGCGGCGACAGGAACCGGTCAGTTAAACCACCGTCCCCGCTCCAAACGAGCTGTGCATAATTGGAATCGCTAAACGGAGTGTCCCCCCAACACTGTCCACATCTGTTTCGCGAGATTGGTTGCGAGCTGCTTCGAAAGGTCAGTACATCACATCAACAGGTAGCCGATGCACCTGCTCAACAGGGACCGAGATGCATCCGAGATTACGGCCACACCAGAGCAGAGATTCCACGAGATTCCCGCGCCCGAGTCGGTAACGAGCGGAAGCATCATTTATACGGCGGTTCATTAGGGGCCATTTCGGTATGTGCATCTATTTACTTTTTATTTTATTTTGCACCATTTTCCTCCCAACGTGAGAAGAAAACCCGGTAGACATACTACCTTCCTAGAGCCCTTGTTAATTGTAGGGGTTTATGGTGGCACGGCTGACGCAGGCGTAATTTAATTATGATATTTCGTGTGCTCCGGCGACCGTTAGGAGCTCCCATTAGTGTTAATAAAAATGACCTCCCGGTTCGGCGTCTTATTTGGCCGCGAGCCCCAACACCGTTTGAGCCATTAGCCGAACCATTGGTGTGTTGGTCGCCGGCCAGCAGCTTGTCGCCGTGCTGCAGCTGTTCGCCCGGCGCTGTTGGATGTGTATATTTGCCAAATTTTTGCCAAACTTGTTCCCCCCCACGATTCTTCCTCCCCCCGGGGTATGGCCAATCTACGGCGGGTGATGGATCGACCTTAAAAAGACTCCGTTGTACGAGCAGCGGCATCGACAGGTTGGGTTTGGTAGAATTTCAATCCAGCGATCAAGGAATGCATCACCTTACCGCTCAAGCAGCAGCTCGTTCCTTGCCGGACGCCAGGTTATTTTAAAATCCAACTGTGCATCACAACTACCGTCCGTTTGGGGTTGACCTTTCAGCTCGTTTAATGGACCAGTTTCGTGGTTTGTGGAAACCGAAATGAAATGCTTGTGGTTCAACAAAACAAAAATAAACAAGTGGCTTTTGGTCCTTCGGAGCATGTTGAACCAAACGGATGACGCAGGTGGTCGATCGAACATACTCTCCAACTGCCTACAGAATTGTAATTCGTCACATTCCGTCTTTGGTACTTGCAGGGCAATTGTTGAGCGCATTATATGATCTAGAACAATGTGCATGTAGATCGTTTTGAACCAGAACCGGATATTCAGACCGTCAGGGCAACATTTGTGCTACTTCTTTCGGGATTGTTATAGCCCATTTTGTTTGTTTCCGTATAATTTAATTTGATAATACAATTATTTGATTTTGAATAAAATAATAATTCAGCAATTCAAATTTCCTTTAACACGTTGAATGCCATGGCTATCATTTTTATTAGCCAGCTGCCAATAGTTCTAAAAAATTTTTGCGTCATAAATGTATGAAAATGCATCATGAAAATTATAGTAATATTAAAAACTAATTCTCTGGGAAGGTTAGTTTTTGCCTCGATGTCGAAAACCGACTGTTTAATAAAACATATAAACAAATTTAATCGACGAAGTGTTAACACGTTGACTGCCAAGCAGTTTTAGCACACTTTTTTAGAACAATCTGTATCGATTAAATTTGGTTATAACATTTATTTGACCGAGCGTTTTCTAAGACAAAGCAAGGACTTAGCTTACCACAAAATAGGTTTTTAACACCACAGTAGTTTTTCAGGTGTATTTTCTTATATTTAAGGGCTACAACTTTTTAGAACTAATGGCAGCTGGCTATAAAAAATGATAGCCCATGGTAGTCAACGTGTAGGCTCGGGGGCAAAAGCCAAACCTTGTTCTATAGTAGGCAAAAAGCTGATGAACTTGTAAAAATGCTTAGCTACAAATACAAGATTTGTATTCTACCCACGGTTTTAATTATCAAATTAAAACATTCTTACGGTTTTTACAACCTTTATCAAAATTCCGTTAATGTAGATGTAACAAAAAGTTGCGTAACCAACTGCATTATTGCACGTGTCAATTGAAGCGTTTGTTTTTTTGTCTTTTTTCCGGTTTTGAAGAAACAAAACATTCTCAAATTTCGTAAATGAACCAAGAACCACAACCGGAAAACGCATGTGCTAGCGAGTTCAGGAAGTTCGCACCCAGACAGCTCGTTCTTGCCCTTGCAACAATTACGGCGTTGCGCGTCCCTTCCATTCACAAGCCACAAACATTGTGATGGCAAATTAATGCTGCATAAATTTCACCCCTCCCGTTATGTTGTTCGCCTTGCGCCAAACGTACGGCGAGCATATCAACCTGCTTCAACCGATTCGACCGTCCCGTTTGAAGTGGAGGGAACCACGCGGAAGGACTTCAACAACCGTTACTGCCAAACTGGAAGTTGAACACATTGTTTGCCCCCTTCGGCAGACCCCTTTTCGGCAGCACCGGTTCGGTTTGGCAAGTGTCACCGGCTGAACACCGGCATTGAATTCATTCAACTATTTACCAAATTGCGAGCGCGCAAGTGCGTGTAAGTGCCTTTGGCCAGCGGAATCGCATACGAAAGGTTTTTCGCACGTGCCCTCCGAGAGACGGGTGTCGCTCGTGAGGTACGGGAGATCATTTACGGTATCGCAAAGTAACGGCACATTCAGGATCTCCCTCGATCGGCCGTCCCGCGCGCTCCTCTTAATGACTACATTATTCATATTTTTCTACACCCTTCGCGGACCTGCTGCGGTACTCGAATCCGACGGATTCCGTCATGGCGACGATGGTCCCGGGCGATGACGACAAATCGTCTTGTACTTCCTGCGCCGGCAATCAAGCTCGCTGCTGAACTTCCCGCAGCTGGGACCACATTTCGCACAAAACCCATTCCAGAACCACGCCGCCTCGATACGGGAGACGCACCGTGAATGGCGTTAGGGGTTTGCCACACATTTTGCCCACCTTGGACCAGATGGAGGACGGGAATTAAGTAAAATTACAAATTAAGTAGTCGGTCCCTGCGTCAGCGAGCGTACCTTTTCGAAGCGAGTGCAAGAAAGAAGTGGCCATCCTTCGTTCTAACTAGCGGCGGTTAGTATTGAGGGACGATTTTTCTTTTTTTTTCTCTGCCTTCAGCGACATCCTTTCACACGTTTTCATGTTGCCAGATGTCAGCTCATTACCGAAGACAGATGGCTTGAGGATGGTAGGATATTATGATCCTCCGGAAAAAGGATAACCACTTGTAAACGGTGCTTTGTGACAAATTTGACGAAATCAGTTCGCTCTTGGTGAACATTGTTTGGAGTGGTTGAAACATTGTTGAATTGAAAACTATCGTACAAATGTTCAAACAGTTTGAATCTAGCGATTCTTTTCTCATATATCTCATAGAAAATTATTATTTCTATGCCTAAGGAGTATAATATGACCATATTTTTGGAGAAGTTGTAATGAAAGTATACACAATAACGAGCTAAACTTGCTCCCCCACGTCTTAATATTATTACGTAAGGTATAAATCTCACATTTATGACCTTCTGAATTTCAGACCTCCAAATGTTTCATCCACAAAATAATTGTCTCTTCTACATCTGTGAGAAACTAATAAAATCAAAACTACAGAGTACATACAAAAATCTGATTTCATGCTTGAATTGAAACTGTGCGTTGGCGTCTTCTGCTTCCTGAAGATCCTAAACAGCGTTCCTTCTTTAGGTGGGGTCCCGTTGCATCCTATAAACTAACCAATTCGTTGTGCACGGCATCGATTATACATCGTGAAAATGAAATTTGTGAGAGTTTGGTTTTATTGCCTTTTTATGGTTACTTTCTCACGCATCCTAAAACTCATCATCGTTACTTTCTAACTCGGAAAGAATTGAAATAGTTGTACACTGTTTTGAGCCGGTTTGCCTCTTAAAAGTAATGACATTTTTGGTTTACCGAAATTGGAAAATCTTCAAAAGAATGCAAAACAAAGTATTCTTTTATTACTGCTGGAACTTTTTGGATGCTAGAATCTTTGTACGCTTTTATCGAACGGGCGAAAAAGCGAACACATAATTTCGTGCATATGTGATTCCATGCGGTCTAGAAAATAAGGAATCATCTGGAAAACATTCAAATCAATAATCCCTGTTCTAAGCCCCAGAAAATCAGTGGTGGTGTTCATGGCAATAAAGTTAACCCACCCTTCGTGACAATCCTTGAAGGAAACTCTTCAATACGGTTGCTTTCAATGCCACGGTTTGCTTTTATTTCGTCCAGCACACAGTTTTAGTTTTTCCTTCCTTGTGCCCATTTGTAACCGGATTTTCCAGATTTTATTTTTAACGCTCCGTGCGGAGGCAGAAAGAATCGCGTGAAAGTGAGCCGGGACGCTCATCTGCCGGCGAACGGGTCGATCGAGATTGGCTGCTCCGGCCGGGCAGAACCTTGTGTGGGCAGATTTCGGGCGGGCCGGCTTCCATTTAAGGGCACCACCGGGTGCGCGCCGGTGCTGCTGGCGTTACTTCCACACCAGTTGCTCCAGCGGACCAGCTCCAAATCCAGGCACGAAATTTTCGCCGACGACTTTTGACCGCACCGACAGACTCCGCCGCATCACAGCAGGATCTCCGGGGCATATCCTGCCTCCCGCAGAGGCACGGCCGAACCGAGAGGCATGCGGTGGCGTTAGAGCCCAAACCGAAGCCGGCCAAAGAAGGACAAGGGCGAAAAAGGCACAAGAGCAATTTATTTCCGTACGCTTTCCTTTGCCACATACGCGTCGTCCGCTTTTCACGGTTGTGTCGTTTCTTCGCTTGTGGACATTTTGTGCCGATTGGATTTCTCTTTCCAACGATTTGGTTCGTAAAGAAATTTGTTTCAGCTACGTTTATGGTAGTCCCGAACCCTGTGGCATTCTTTCGCCTTCTTTAGGACCGTGGCGATCGTGAGATTCCCCGGCGTGCATCGGAAGCGCAAAGGTCGCCGGAGGGCGATGGCACGCATAGGAAAGGGATTCGGAATCGATGTCGTCGCTGCGAAATTGTCGTCGCTCGCTCTCTCTCTCCCTGGGGAAAAACAGCCTCTGCCTGCTGATGGTGAAATAAAAATCAAGAACAGGCGAAATCCGGGCCATCCGGGCCCGGCGCTGGAAAAATCCCAGACGGTTCATTTGGTTATCGGAATTGATTTTGGCGCCAGTGACACTGCGGGTGCAGGGTACACGCCCCGCCGGTCCCTTCGTTGCACGTTCAGGCAGGTTTGCAGAACCGAAACGCCAGTTGATTTATGGGGTTCGAAATATCTCGGCACTCCATTTGCCTCGTTTACAACGGGTGGGCCCAAAACGGGCTCATTGTGATGGGCCACTAACGGCTGGCGCTTTACCCGTTTACTACAGGGACAGATTCGGCATGATCCTCCTCCCCGGTCAGCATCCTTGGATCTGTGCGAGGCCAATCATGGTGCGCTTATTTCGATGCTGCTTGCTTGCAAGTCCCGTTCTGTTCACAATCAAACGAAACATTGGTGCTCCACGGATTCTCAGAAGCCCGTAAGGAAATCCCTATCATCATTCATGGAACCATTTGCATACCTGGCCGCTGTAACTGGCGTAAGGATCTTCAAGGTTACCAGCACCGACCAAGGCTAAGGGACTCACTCTTGAACTTACTGCAATAAAAAGATGCATCTGTAGGACGAGTTAACGAGGACGAAGCACAGTTGCCCTGTTTTTCGTTCGGTTTGTAAAATTTACTACACGAATATTGTTTAAGACCCTATAAGAATAGTGTAGTCCTTTAATTACTCTCGGATACCATATGTTATGTCTTACGTTTATTAAAGTTTGTTTGCTCAGTCCGATTTTTATTTAAAATAAAAACTTTATAGAACGGTTTTGTTTATTGGTTGATATTGTCCTTGATATGTTAGAATGTTTTGTTTTATGTTATTCATTTGTTGTGGAAAATACACACTTTTCTATGTTTTTGTACTTTTTTTCTGTTATACAGTGTACAAAATGAAAAAAAAAATTTGTCGAAAAACTTTTTACTTGAAATCTTAAATAAAAATATTATATGGCAGATATTACATTTACATTTTTAAAGGTATGACTCTTCAATCAGTTATTACTCTTATCTCGAACAGACTACACAATTCTCTAAACATCATCTTTCTACAATACTTTTCTTGAATGAATAGTGGATACATTAAGAGCTCCATGTTTGAAGAATGTTTTTTTTAGTGCCTTAAAATCTTAAAAAAAAACAAAATCAAGGCCTTATTTGTTGCAGCAATCCTAATCTATGCAGGAAGTTTCCCACATGCGTCATGCTTTCGACGAGCTGCCATCCCGTAATCCTTAGCCAGAGCATAAAACGGTTCTAACCGATGTCCGTTTCCGAGCACTGCACAGAGTAGATTGCCTAATTGAAAGGATCGTATCGTATCTTGACCTTTCCATGCGAAACCCGAGACATCCCTAAAGTCGTATTTTTGTCCCCTAGGGGCAAGATTCCGTCATCCGTGTCGGAATTTAATCCCACCCTTGCCGGGGCGACGACGGCACCCCAATCCTTGTCCAACAGCTGTTCCCTCGGGCACGTCCGGTGGTTTGTACTTGTGGTTGTGAAATATCGGCTGCGCGATGGCGGACCCTTGGGTCCGTTAGAATCCGACGCATCGGCATGCAGGAAGCAGCTCACGTCCGAAGGAGAGTAGGCAGAGAGGGAAAAAACCCCTAAATGCACCGGTTGTGGAGAACCGTGGGCTTTCCAATGGCGAGCAACAGGTTGACCCTATTCACCAAGCATTCCTTATCGCTTGCCCAAATCGTCGGTTTGGACTTTGGGTGCATCGTGACTTCAAACAAATGTTATCATCAATGTGGTCGAAACGAAGGAAAAACGAGGAAAGCGGAGAAGGAAGGAGAACTCCCTAAGCCTAGAAACGAAATCGCCACTTAACTTTTTAACCTACTTATTAGATTGCAACAGGGGCACGCTGGTGAAAAAAGGTGCATCCTGGCCACATAACGGAAGAAGCATTCTGATATGAAAAAACAGGACACCAAGGAGATATCGAAAACCTGCTCGTGTCGAAACGTGTCAGATACGGGAAGGGCAATGGCAAGTGGTTGCAAAAGGGGACTGAGAGATAGAAGAGAACAACATCAAACAAAGGATGTCCAACGACGAGCAAGCGAACGTGTAGGAAGAAACCGCCACATTCTAGCGCCCTTCGAATGCGAGGGACGACCTTCGGAAAACTCGCCTAGGGCCACCAGACGACGACGACGACGACGACGACAGGGCTTGTGTTGCCGCACAACCGATGGCTAAATTGTTTCGGCGCCAAATGGTTCCTTTTTTGCCCATTTCTGCCACGCTGGCGAAGGAGAGAAGCTCGTTGCTGGCCTTTTTTGGGCAAAAAGTAAGCAAAAACTAGCTTTTGTCGAACGAGGAAAAGGAAGTCAAGCGAAAGATCGAGCGAAAATGGTCTCGGTGAGTTTTCTTCTGATTTGTCCGTACCATCCCCCGACCCCGATGACGTTGCAGGGGATAATTTGCCGAACGGAAAGAATCCGGGTCGGTGGTGCGCTTTTGTGAAGCTCATGTTTTCTACTTTGGTGCAAAATTTGGAACCATTAAGAGAGGGTTCCGTTCAGCGAGAAACAATCGATTTCCTTACCCGGACTCGGAACTGGCAGGCCTGATGGCCTAGAGCAGTTTAAAAGCTTTTTTTCCAAATTCCAATTAGATTGATCATAAGCATATGAGCGAACTTAAGGGAAAACAAAAACAACAAACTCCATTCAAAAAGGCCTGCAGGACTTGGGGGAAAAAAGGGAAAGAATATATGAGTATAGAATTAGGAAACATGTTTCGCTACCAGAATTTACCAGCCTCGTTTTGGATGCAACCAGACCGAGCGAGCACATTTGCCGAAAGAACGTAAATCCGACACCCCGAGGCGCTTTTTGCAAGCTGACCACAAACTGGAAAGTGTGGGAAGCATCTGCCTGCGAAAGTATTCCTTAAATCAACCTACGCAATACCGTTAGGCAAGGATTGCAACATAAGAGTTTTTTTTAATGGTTTAAACGTGTACTAAAAACATAACCGTTGGAACCGTCTAACGGGATTAACAGACAGGTTTTTCTTAGTCAGAGAACAGTTTTTCTAAGACGTGGGAAGACGATGGGAAACGTTAATTAAGGAACGTATTTTTGTTATGAAATTAATTTCAAACACACATTTTTGTTTATAATAATTGTTTATAAAAAAAGTAAGTTGGTTTCAAGCTTGTTTTTTAGTAGTAACATTTCAAATGTACCAGTTAACACATTTGAACAGTTTTTTGCCTCACAAATATATGAAAATGCAACATGAAAATTATAATAATATTAAAAACTAATTCTCTGAAAAGTTGTTTTGTTGTTGTAAGATTGTTCTAAAAAGTGTGCTAAAACCGCTTGGCAGTCAACGTGTTAACAAACAAGAGTTAATAACGCCAGAGTACTGGTAACTCTGCAAATTGGAAGAAATTCGTAGAAAACGAAGTATATTTTGACTGGATTTTTCCTTTGCAAGATGCAAGACGATAAAACATTCTCCAATTTTGAAAAATATTCACGAAAACACAAAAAAAAGTGAAAAAGATCTAATTGCCGTGAAATCGTCATCGTGGAATCCTTTATTTAAATACACCTTTATTTACATGCCTCTAAATATTGTCTCTACAATTAAGTGTTTTCGAAATGCTTAAAATATGCAAAATACACAGTTGCACAAATAAAAGGTATCAATGAAAACATTATTGCATGGGAAATCGGGGAGTATTTCACCGGAATCGTAGGGCCCCAATTTGCATATCAAAGAATTTTAACGTTCCAAGCCTGTCAGTGATCAATGATATTATCATACTGTCCAAATGATGATCTATCGTCCTGGTGAAGGGTTTCCAGAGCTTAAATATTATCATAATATCCTGGAGCTATCGAAAGCTGTCGGATCAATCAGATTTGAATTCGGATAATTCCAATGATCCAGCTACCGAACCGATCCATCTCGAATGCCATAATCGGAAATCAGATTCCCATAGTTCCATGCAAATGTCCTTGTTCGGTAAACGGCCTGGCCTAAAACCATTCGTACCGAAGCTAATTATCTCCCCGTCGTATGGTGAGCTCTGTCAGGTCCTGGAACGGCCACCACCAACCTGCCTCGCAGACCTTCGGAACCGTCTTCCCATTCGTGACCGGTCGTCATTAGACGTGGCAGTGTTCTTCTCAGCTCTACTCCCTGCACGCGGTGTCTAATTTCCATCGGTCGGGGTCGCCTGGTGCGACCATTTCGTTTTCGTTCCTCTTCCCATCGCGGTCGCACTGTCCGCGTGCCAAGGAATTTGTTGTTGCCGGGGACCATCTAATCGTACTTTAAATGTAGCTAAAATGTATGCAAAAATGTGTTTCGGGTCGGACGTGAAGGGATACAAAAAGCACCTGCTTGCCTCGTAGGCAGAAATGATTATGTCCGCTTTTCGCACAGGACAAGCAACGGGACGCAGCGGTTGGCAGCAACCAATTGGCGATTATTAGATGTGCCCTCATCATCATCATCATCGGTACCATCATGATCGGCTTCACATCAACACTAAACCCTGCGAAAGAGTTGGAGGAAGCGATAGTGGGAAACTTCTTGGGGACGTTTTGTGACGAGGACCTCGCAACCATGTCTGCTGCACTTGGACGCACTCAACCCGAGGCGATGGCCAAGTTGGCCAAGTATAAAACAAAATAATTCGAGACTAGCAGAACTCCTCCTCGCCAAACATCCTGTCCAAGCTGCAGAAGGTCTTTTTTTGCGACTATCAGATGAATTTTGAGTGCCGAATTGCGTATTAGTGAAGGAACTACGCACTGCTACTTGCTTGGCTAATCGATGCGTCGCTAGTCTGACTCTAATTCAGTTGTCCAAGCTCCGTCTGGCGTCGTTCCGAGGTTCCCACCGTCCAGCGCCACACACGCAAACATGCAATTTCCTAGCCCCGGAAACAGGCCCGCAAGGCTCGTATGGTGCCGGCTTGCGAGCGAGCGATCGACTAGCGAAATAGAATCCTTCGGGGCGAATCGCGGACGAATCTCAGACGGGAGATTCTTCCCCAAAAGTCCCCTCCGGCCATGAGATGCCATGCTGACCTGGGGGGGGAAAGGGATGAACGATGCAACAGGGAGAGCTGCCGGGTCTTCCCACAACAATCAAAGCTGGCCACCATAATCCTCGATCCAGCGAGTGTGTGCATTCTTGCAAAAACAAAAAAAGGAGGCTGTAAGATTCGCAAACTAACGACCGGCCGAAGACGATGCAATCGAGCGAAACCTTCGCGTCCCACGAATAGATCGCCCACGGGAACTCGTGACCGTGTCGGTGCAGGAGGAGGAGGACTACCTGCATTTTTCTCCCCCCAGTTCCATATCTCCTCCGCATGCATCGGCCTTACCGGTGCTTGGAAGCTCCTCCGGCGACTAATGTCCTACCGAGGCCCCCACAAAAACATAGAGCCGGTACCGGTTTTCTTAAACAAAATTAACTCCCGCTTCCCATTCGCCACTCCCAATCGAACGCGCGGATATTAAGACGGAATTAATTAGTCGCAGATCGCGACCCGAGCTAATACATCGTTCCGACGTAAAGATCGGCCACTGCACCGCTTAAAAGCCCGTTTGTCCCTCGGTTGGCATTAAGGGAAGCACATCGAGGAGTTGTGTGCGAAATCAGCCTTGATTTGGGGTTAGTCAGAATTAGCTTTAAAACAGTCCAATTTACGTCCAGTTTTGGCCCACTTTGATGATCTTATAAAGGTCCCGCCGTCCCGTCGTCTTTGTTTGGGGGTGTGGGCGGATCTGATGCCCGCGCCTACCACGCCACGGTGGCGGCACGCACGGTTATGGTGGTGTTTAGCGTCCCATTTCAGCCGTAGCTTTCCGCACTGCACTGCAAAACCACATTTGCTGACCACCATCCTGTAATTTAAATCGTATTAAATTATGAGATCCTTTCAGCGGGACCCCTCTTTTGCAAGCTGCACTACTGCAAGGGTTTTCCAAAGGTCGGGTTCGGCACGTTTGAAATAAAGAATCCACCACCATCCACCTCTTCCCCGGGGTAACCTCGCGGGCGGGAAACCGTTCCGGCGTCCATTATTAGCGACCGAGAAGCCCGAAAAACGATAATGTGAAAACATCGGTTTAATGAATGGAACCAATTTGGTGGGGACACACAGCTACCGGGAGGCCGGCGAGAGAAATCTGGCGTCCGATGGGTCGCCACCGAACCGAAACGTTTATGCGATTTATTTCGAATCGATCCCAACGTTTTACGGTCGGAACCCAATCGAAATCGGAGCTAATAAGAGTGTAGAGTAAATACGGTTTTCCAAAAAGATGAGCTTCACATCTCTTTCACATCAAAATGAGAGATTTTGCCGGCGCCTAATTGAATGCTGAACCCAATTTCGCTGGAAACTTAGAAAATATCCTACCAGTTGCTGGCTTTTTCCAATTATTTATTTAATCTGACTAATCAATGTAATTTATAGATACTTATTCTACAAAAAGATCAAATTTATTTTGTCTTACTAACTTCCTCGATTGTAAAGCGTTACGAAAAGTCGAAATAATGAGAGAAAACAATAAATCAAACAGAAAATATTGTTGCAAGACATGTATTTAATTTTTAATTATATTATAAAGGCAGTTCATATTCAAAACCATGATATTGAATAAACAATTCAGAATAGTATTTAATGACATCAGATAGTTTAGTACTCAGTGCTCAGAGTATAAATCCTTTTGCAAAAGTTGTTGCTGGCTTTTTCCAATTATTTATTTAATCTGACTAATCAATGTAATTTGTAGTTACTTATTCTAAGCAGAGGGTTTTTCACATTTTTCCCTGTATCAAATTTTCGCGGCCATCAACATAAAACAAATCTAAATCGCAAATTGCAGCAGTAATATTACATGTATAGAGTAGTGGTAAAAACCGAAACCTATGTAAATCCAATGTTAATAGTATCCCATTATTGTCCCTGATAAGAAATAAACTGTAACTGTAACTGTAACTGTAGTTACTTATTCCACATAAAGATCAAATTTATTTTGTCTTACTAACATCCTCGATTGTAAAGTGTTATGAAAAGTCCAAATAATTAAAGAAAATATGTAATCAATATTATTCTCAAGCATGTTTTTAATTTGTAATTATATTATTGAGGCATTCTGTGCCAATATTTTGTACTTATTCATATTCAAAAACATGGTATTAAAAGAACAAATCACTAAATAATATTTATTGACGTGAGATAGTTTAGTACTCAGCGGAGTATAAGTCCATTTTCAAAAGTTAGATCATGCACACAATATAAAATGAAGAAACATACATAATTCAACAAGTATCTAAATATGCAATATACAATATACAATAATTAAAAGAAAAACTGATAAAGATTCATTTGGAGGGTTTGAAATATTTGCTTCAAGTAAACTTTTTCACTTAAACCTTAAAATAAACTAAGTAATCCATTGAATGGTTGCACATCATGGTAGCTTCAATGTCATACAACCTAAACAAGAAATCACATAAAATAAAAGTAAACAATTAATTAGTAATTTAAACGTATCTTTGAATAAATTAATGAAAATAAAAAGTTAAAAAAGGTAATTTCATACTTTGAAATGTGAAATTCTTTCCAAATTCGTTGGAGGAATCAATCATCACAAACATATCCAACACAATCGTAATAGGATAACCTTCCATCGTAGACTTTGCTTATGCATTCATCAATACTGTCTCGCATTCGTGTTCCGATCGATCGAAGGATGAAACTCAATGAATCACCTGCCACTTCATCACACCACGCAAACGGCTACCGTTCGATTGATTTCGGGTATTTTTTTCCCCGTTCCTCATAAAAATAATCCCATGCATTCCTAATGCCGGCTGGGAAAGGCCACCCTACCGCATCCCAGGCCAGAGCAATCCATATTCATCCGTGCTTTACTGCTTCATTAGCTGCCAAATTAGGAGCCCTCGCCGGAGCTTTCCTTCGCGAGCACCCGGTTAACGACTTTCCGGTTTGGTCGAACAGGGTTGGCCAATCCGTGGCGCTCTCTGATTGTGCTGGCCGCACTCGATCTAATCGGCCACGCGGGCGAGACGGAAATCGATCTCATCGCATACCATCACCGTCACAGCCAATGGTCCGCGATGGTCCACCGGCAGAAGAACCATAAATCGGAACCCCATAAACCCCGGACCTCTCAGCGCCGGGCGGTTTGATTTATGCGCCTCATTTAGGCGCCCGCCGAATTCGAGGCCGAATGTTCCGAGTGCAGCCAAAAGGAAAACAATAAACAACCGCGAGCAAGGCAGCTTTCCCGCCGACCCGGTACGCCACCGGGGAAGATCAGGTGTGGTCGGATTACGACCGCGAATCAGCGATTTCCTTCGCACATGCTGTCCCTCGGCTCCTCGGTTTGGCAATGCTGATGCCATTCCGGAGAAAAGCATCATTCGTCCGTGGAAGAATCGCCTCAGTTTTGGAGGTTACCTTTTTGTTTTTCTTTCTTTTGGCACCGTTTAACCCGCTCGAACCTGAACTGATGCGGGACCCATAATCGTAAAAGTAAAGCGGTTGGGAAGGAAATGCACCGGCCGGGGAAGCCAATCAAGACAAATAAAAAGCACCCATAATGAGTTATCATGCTTCGCCATGCCGCCATCGGGCAATTATCTTAATCAGCAATCGGTGAGGCATCGCTGCGAGACTGTGTTAGTGTGAATTCCTTTTCCGCTTCGCACCACAATCTTATCTCCAAGCAAGCGTAAGCTGCGCCACTGTCTTCGCGATACCGGACCCGATCCAGGATTTGCATACAATATGTATAAGTAATGGGATGTTGTGCAGATAGTTTGTCTTACGGAACCGTTCTGCAAGAATCTCGTGCGTTCCGTTCCGAACATCGCCAGCGGGGGAGTGTTTACGGTTCTGCATTCCACCGGATCGGCCACTCTCTATCCCAGGTGGGAACGCTCGGAACACCGACGGACCTGGGCCCCGAAACCCGAAAACGATTATTAAAATTGCACAACATCAACACAAACGATGAGGACGCCACTCGGGAGGTGCCTTGACGCTGACGTCGTCGACGACGACGGTGGGAACTAAAACCGGTGCCGGTGCAAGATGCATCCGAAACGGTGCCTCGAAGTCCTGCGCAATAGAGAGTGCGAATTTGGTGCGATCGTCCCCGGGAAGGGGGAAGGGTAATCTCGGCGAAAGAAGATAAACCGAAAACCGAACGATAAATCATCGTGACACCCTCAAGCGGATTCTGTCGTGGTATCGATTTGCGGATTTCTGAAGAGCAGCGCCCGGGTTGCATTCTGTCTGGCCGCGCGGCTGTCCCTAATGAAACTGGCCACATGGAAATGCTGATTGCTTCGACGGGCTGCAAGCGACTTTTAATTCGCAACCGATTTGCTTTGCCAGACGGAGGGTGAATGGCGAGAAGGGAGGGGAGGGAGTTTTTCAACTCTTTACATAATTTCCAATCCCTTCCGGCTGCTCAATAAGCACGAAACATGTTTCCAAATTTTACGATGCACAACGTATAACTCAGTGCGCTTTTTGAATTTCGACCTGTTCGGTCGAGAATGTTAAGTAAACCGGAAAGTTATATTTTAACATGTTTCATGTACCTACAACATGTCCGGAAGCTTTAATATGTTTACCTTGGAGCAAATATTTCATATCAGTTCATAGGCTGTTATACTTTGGCCTCTCGCTTAAAACAAAATAATTGCACGAGTACGTGTCACATTTATTTTATTGTCAGTTTTATTTGTTCAAGATCATGAATATGTAATAAACATTGTACAAGAAACAATTCGGTATTGAGCGAATGTATTCATTATGTTGGCGAATGTATTCATTATTTTCCAAAACATCGTTACGAATTTAACACGTTAACTGTCATCATTTTTGATAGCCAGCTGTCATAAGTTCTAAAAAGTTTTTGCCTCATAAATATATGATAATGCCACATGAAAACTATAGTAATATTAAAAGCTAACTCTCTAAAAGGTTAATTTTTGCCTAGTCGTTGAAATCCGCATGTTTAATAAATTTTATTACCAAATTTAATCGAAAAAGATTGTACTAAAAAAGTGTGCTAAAACCGCTTGGCTATCAACGCTCAAGACGGCTATTTAAGTACAAGGAGGAGAAACATAAGGATCTTGTGTGTTCGTAATTATTACAATTTGCTTTCAAACCAATGGCGAGCATGTTTCATACAGATGAAAGAAGCAATGTATCTACAAAGAAGCTGTGGCATGGGAGAAAATGTTGAAATCGTTCAGCCCTCTTCCTCACATTTGTTGATAAATTAGCTCGTTATAATGAAGGAAATTTACTTTTCCTAAAAATACGACATTGAAAACGAAAACAGAGCCTTTTATTGTGATATACATGAAAGTCCTTGCCGGCACAACACCTTGCACAGTTATTCATCTCTAAATATAGTCCCTCTTACAGTAATTCTTACCCGTTAGCCGTTTGTGCCTATTTACAACCGCTAGACAACCCCTCATAAGTTTCGGTGGCAGTATCTTCTCGCGCCCGGTGGCCAAAACACGCGCCCGGCAAACTGTTTGTCCAGCTGGTCCAGCTACTCGCAAACCTGGCGGACGCGAACAATGCGAACCGAAACGGTTGCGAACTAAATTTAGCACTTTGCGTACTTATTTGCTAACGAGAAAGAAGCACGATTGTATCCGAAGCAGTTCGCCAACAGACGGAATCCGCAGTGAGGTGAAAAATGGACCATGAACCAACACTGAAAACGAACATCATCCGCGACACCCTGGCAACATGCAATCAAACAATCGATTGTTCCAAAACGGACTGAGGCAAAGTCCACCTGTTCATGAAAATATAACGAACGCACTGCGTTCCCGCCTTGCAGTGTACGAAAAATAAGGCGACATACTTTTGGGAAACGTTGACGTTTTCTTGTTGTCTGGAAAATTATAAAAAAATCTTGGATGCTGTCAAACAACGCAAAATAATAAACATTTGCATATTAAAATTCATTTCGCGTTAAGGGAACAAAAACAGAACTTGATTAAATATTAAACGCTACAATTGCAAATAGCCTCGGAAAACTTTAGCATACAATAAAGGGCAAAGTAGAGCAAAAGCGTTGTTTATTTCACAGCAACTGTTCGTTGGTGCAGTATCCGTTTCATCTTCTCGGATTCCGTTGAAGCGGTTGCTGATGATGTCGCTCGAAGGACATCGTACCGTATGCCGACGCATCGGTCCGACAAGAAGAAACGGTGCTTGTTTGCGGAATTGTTTACCATCGTTTTCGCTGTCACCGATGTTGTGGCCTCTGGCGGTATCGCCCCTGCGTTTTCCCCCACGGCATGAGGGGTTTTCCTCGAGAACATTGTTGGCGAGATGTTTCCAATGCGATGCGACGGTGTTGTATTTGAACTCGGCCGGCGACCCAGCTGTTCAATCCGTGTGTTCCGTCCGTCCAACTATCTGTCGCATGGACAGGGTCTAAACCTCCCCCCCTGTTTGTTTCTTCGGTAGCAAAAGCCAACAAATCCATTTCCGTGGAAACGGTCCCGAGAAAGATCCACCGAAGCACCTGTGTCAAGGGCATTGTGGTGTGCGGATGATGATGATGTTGATGTTGGGTTGATCGTGACGACCGACGGGTCGGGTGCGGGATTCGGATGGAAGGATTCCGTTCCCATTAAGTGGCTAGCCGGCAGTCATGCATTGCTCGGCGATACATCCACGCATCTGCCGTCCCCGGGGAAGATATGTTCAACCGCCCACAGTGACACCCGCCTTTGACGTCAATTGTTAGTCGCGCCATCGAGAGGATGATTGTTGTGCACCGCCTGGAACTAGCCCGGGTTTTGTCTTCCCGTTAGCCAGTTTGTCAAGTGGTAGGTGTTGAGAAGTGCAGCAACAGCAGTGAAAAGAAGAGAGCATATCACCGACATAACAATACAGGAGGATCCTCTACTCGAGACGATGTTTTCCACTGAAACCGTTAATCTAACGCTGCAAAATGGAAAAAGGTGCTTAAAATAGACGGTGCATTAGTAAGAAATCCTTATTTTGGAGTATTCAAAAATGAATAGTGGTATACTATTTATTTAGAATTTATTATGCGAAGGTAAAAAGCATGGATTTTTATATTCACATCATTAACAAAAAAAAAAAGATTGTTATATGCTTATATATTATTATTGTCAGTTTTATGTTTGATTAGTATTTTGTAGAAACCACTATGGTAAGTGCTCCTACAAATATGCTGTGCCAATAGTGGAGGTAATGGAATAAAATCCTAGCTCTACGAGGAAATAAATACAATAGCGTTATTTGTCCTTGTATGAAATGTTCTTTGCTCTTTTACGCAGTGTTCAAAAGATAAACCTTGCCTCTTCGTAATACATATTTTCCAAACATGTTATACTAATATGCTGGATTCTTTAAAAAAATTATCAGGAGTGTCATGATTTCCTTAAGGCTATAAATCTCCGCAAAAAGTATCGGTTTATGTGACGGAATGCGTTGGTCTATGGCCAATTTTTTACATAATAAACTTTAAAAATAGATGTTTTTCTGAAGAATTATGGTGTTTAGATAATAATTTATATAAGTATGTAAATATTCTGTACTAGACACTTGAAAATTGCATCATATTGTTAGTAACACGACTAAGTACGCCACTAATGGTACAGTTACCCTAGAGCTACTTTTAAAACCTCTTATAATTTTTAATGGGTTCATATTGTTGCTTCACACTAACTACGAAAACCCGATCAAAGCCGTATTAGAACCTGGTCGGCTGTAATCGCTTTTGCGATAGTCAATTGGGAAATGCATTTGAACCATTTTTCGGCGAATTATATATTATTTAAAAATCCTATTTACATTACGGGCCCCCGGGAACATGAAACAGTTCAAAGGAATCGGTACGAGTAGTTATAAATTATCCGCCGTAAATTTGTTAATCCGCGAGTGAAGCGCAATAGTCCGGTGACTCTATAGGGTTAGCGTTCATAATTAATATTTTTTATTACCTTATTCTTGTTTACGACTTTACAACTTGAAACAGATTTTCCCGAGTAAGGAACCGCAACGGGTTCCGCCCGATCGCGTGACCTTCTTCCTACCGTTTCATGTTTTGGTTTTGGGGATATTTTCCTGCGACGGAGGGTGAAGAGGAAATAACCCCGGCCGGTGTATGATTTGTGGATAGCAAAAGGGTTTTTCTTTGCCCCACAAAAGCCAGCTCCGACCGACAGCTTCCGTCCTGTGTTCGATTTTCCACGCTATAGACCCGCGCACCGCCTGTTTATCCAGCACAGACCCAGACTCCAGAAGCCCCCGAAAGCAACGTGACCGGGTGTTTGTTTGATCTAGTTTGATTAATTGGTGTTTCACGCGATCGGCCTCTGATCTCCGGCCAGGAAAAGCGGCCCCGCTTCACACTCACGAACCAAGGCGCGTAGCACATGTGAAAATCGTTACCATATGCCGGCAGGGGCAAGATGTTTTTGTGGCCTTTTTCCCTTTTTCCCACCGCCGGAAAATATGCTCAATGGAGTGTGGAAATTTGCCATTCGTGGCCATATGGACCAAGCGAGCCCGGGCTGGAGTTTGGGAGGGAGGGGATGAGTTTGTTGTTTTTGTTGTGAGTGTGAATATTTGAATGGGTTCAGTCGCTTCTCGGCAGCCACAAGACGCATCCCACAAACACTCGCAGCGTGTGGCGGACGCTCGACGAGATCGGGTGATACTAATTTTGTTTTTACGCATCCCTTACGAGAGACGGGAGCGACCGAGCGTTTCCACTAAGAGCCACTACGCAACCGAGAGAAAATCGAAAAAAGGGAAATCCTAGCGTACGTTCCGAAACCCGCCGAGAAGTTGTATATTGTCGGAGACTTTGCCAAGAGCCAGCTGTGAAAATAAACAGTAAGCGCAAAAAAACACTTCCATATTTCAACGATCCAATCCGCGTTTCTTCGGCCTTCCTCCCGGGGCATCGTTTCTAGCCATCCCCTTGCCATCCTCAAGGGAGGCTGACGTGTTGTACTCTGCACTTACGAGCACAGGACAGCTTTCCACGCGCGGGTACGATCATTTGCACAGTTGGCACAACACGCTTCAAACACTTCAAACCCAATTCCTGGAATACCCTGATTCGGGTCGGGGGAGGCGATACACGGCCATTCGCAATTGCGCAAACGGGAGGTGGGTCGTCAATTCTCGGAATTCGAGTCATCGAACGGCCCAAAAATTTTCCAACCGCCGGTGCGATGCGATGTCACCTGCAGCAACCTTCCTTGAGCACGTGCCTCGAGAGCTAGACTTTGTTCAAAACAAATCGAATGCAAACAATCCGGCAAAACATTATCGCGACAAGAAAGGATGATGACTTGCTCGATGCGAAGCGGAACGGGTGCTTTGAACAAGTAATGTAGTAACGATTAATTTTTACAAGTGTTGATGCATGAATTCCCACGCACTACTTCAGCTCTGGTAATAGTGATTACTTGCCCAGCTGTTCAACGACGGGTTTAACACGTTGACTACCATGGCTATCATTTTTGATAGCCAGCTGTCATTAGTTCTAAAAAGTTTTTGCCCCATCATTAAAGGAAAATGTAACAAAAAACTATAGTAATATTAAAAACTTAATTTTTGGGCAGCTAAGTCCTTGCTTGGTCTTCGAAAACCATGGGTTTAGTAAATTTTATAACCAAATTTAATCAAAAATGATTGTACTAAAAAACTGTGCTAAAAAGGCTAAGTGTTAACACGTTGACTGCCATCCCGCTTGACAATTTGACAGTTGGAAACTCCTAATTTTGTCTCACCTCGATTTTCCCCATACAAATTTTAGGAGAAAATGGGAGAAGTCGGCTCAAACTCCTGACTTTTCCTAACTTCTCCCATTTTTGTATGGGGCAAAATCGAGGTGAGACAAAATTAGGAGTTCGCATGCAAGCTTTGTCAAGTGGGATGGCTATCATTTTTGATACACAGCTGTCATTAGTTCTAAAAAGTTTTTGACTCATAAATATATGAAAATGCAACATGAAAATTATCATAATATAAAAACTAATTCTCTGAGAAGGTTAGTCTTTGCCTGGATGTCGAAAACCGACTGTTTAATAAATTTTATGAACAAATTAAATCGACAAAGATTGTTCTAAAATAGTGTGCTAAAACTGTGCTAAATACACAAGAATACAAGAATTGCAAATCAACAAAAATATTTATTCATCACAAATATTTATGTTTGTATAGTATTCGTAAAACATGACGATATAAGATCAAAGACACACGCTTAACTAAGCTAAGCTTTTCTTGAAGAATATATGTCTTTTTTTTGTACAAAGTTGAGTATGTAATGTTTGATTGCTATTTAAAACAACTATTTGACTTATTTTGTTTATTTATCCTATAGAAAAATGTATTAAAAATATGCAAAATAACTGAATAAATCCTTCGTTGAATTACTTGAAAAAATCTGCATCTTTTTCATATTCTTATGTAATTATTTTAATTTAATTTAATTTTTTATCATCATACAACCAACTCCCTTTTTTATTTGATGCGCCTTCATAACCTCCAAAGTTCTAATTTATTGCCATTTTGGCTTCTTCCTCGGTATCTTGTTGTTTACGAACGTTCAAATAATTCATAAATATTCCCTCTACGCTGATAGACAGGAGCAGAAGCTCAAGCAGCTAATTGCAGCCCTTTCGAAAAGGACGATTTGAAGGATGGCTTCGTTCCAATTCTTCCAAGCGAAAGGCTCTGTACCTATCGTCCATCGGTGTCGAACACGTTAGAAACATGCTTCGCGAAAAACGATTCTTTTTCGCGTCCCGGCTCGAGCTGGCGATTTTTATCACCACCATATGCAGGACATACCTACCGAATGTGCACAAACACAACGTGTGCCATACATCTTCCGTCCGTCGGCGTCGATAAATTCGAAATGACGGGGTTGCATTCCGGTGCGCTTTGGTGTTGTCTTCTCCGTCCCGTCTGTGAAACGTTAGTTCCGGAAAGATGGATCCTGTCGCGTTAACGTGGCAGCCGGTTCCACAGAAGGAACACAGGAGGAAGAGGCAGAAAATAAACCCCCAAACCGATCCGATGGACGATGACAATCCCCCCAAAAAAAAAACCGACACGCCAACCGATAAACGAAGCCGGAGAACCCATCGCCGTCCATCCCGGCAGCCGGATGACGATTATGGTGGACGCGTAAACATTTTACGCCACGCAATAATAACCATAAAACCGTACCTCGTTCGAATTTATTTATGATTTTTTTCTTACACATATATTTTTATTCTTGTCGCCATCTACGGACGTTCTTTTTTGATCCTCCCTCGACGCTTCCTATCGCGCCCCGCAAGAGACAGAAGCGGCTTAACATACTGGCCACGTTAAAACACGCTCGCTGATCGATCGATCAGACGTTCCTCCACCAGGCAGGCTTCGATGGGCAGTTGGTGGAGGCTTACTTTGGAGCACACGATATTTAATTTCGCGATCAACCTGCCCAGTTTCTGCGCGGAGATGGACACGAGCGAACAACACGGGTCTTGCTCATTGCAAGATGGTTTTCTGGTAGGCACATCCTGCTGGAACGCCGAAACCCATCCGCACCTGGGCGATGATGGAACCCATGCGAACGGGAAGCATCGAAGCAAAAAATGACACTCCAGCCGGAAGAGTTTTTTTCGAGAACCTTCTCCAGATTCCACTCTACGGGAGGAAAGGACTTCACCATCACCACGTCTGGTCGCTGGTCAAAAGTTGGCCATCATAAAATTGCGAGCAACTTCACTTGTGGAGCAAAAAAAAGAGTGGTCATTTAAGCGGAGGGAAAACAAGTGAACAGGAAGCTGTTCTTCGCTTGCTTCTTTTTCCTTTCCCTTTCCCACTGGACTCCTGGAATTTATTAGCGATATTTTACGATCATCAAGCGATACGGCTGGATCCGCAACGACACGGGACACCTCGACACGGTCGTCGTCTTACGTTGCACAACTGCAAAGTACGTGGGGCTGCCTTTCCCTTCGTACCGGCTGCCCAGCAAACCATCAAATTAGTTGATGAATATGAGGCCCCCGAATCGATTACCGGCTGCTCGCTCGCAACCGCTCGGGCCTGCCTTATTGCCGCAAGGTGCAACGATGTTAGTCGAGGCGGATGGAGCGATTAGAATATCACTCATACCCCCAAAAAAGGGAAAACCCAAAGGGAACAACGCGAACCCGGTGCAGGCTGCATCATTTGCATCAGCTTAGAGTGGAAATTAGAGGCACACCACCGGGAATGGTGGACATGTTTTTGCAGCCGAACAGCCGTTCCGCACTAAGTTATGAACGTCAATTAAAATCAATTAAGTTGCTTGTTCATGAGGGAAGTGCGGCGAGTGATTTTCGGGTGGTTAAAAATCAATTACGTTTTGGTTTGTGATCAATTACTAATTTACTGTGCGACCTGATAATGAAATCGGGTAATTTTTATACATTCTTATCTCCCACCGTATTCTATCATTTTTGAAAATTTTTAAGCATCTGTGGTTTAAGATTTGACAACTTTGAATTAGAAAGTTTTCCAACAGCTGTTGATGAATTATTAGTTTTTTTTTATTCTTATCTATAATGATATGAACAGGAAAACAGTTCAACACGTCGGCTGGAAAGCGTTTTTAGAACACTTTTTAAGCATAATCGTTTTTGATTAAATTTTTTATTAAAATTTTTAAAACCCCCCATTTTTGACAACCAAGCCAAGGGAAAGGATCCCCAAGAATTAGTTTTTAATTTTACTTTATGTTTTTATGTCGAATTTACATACATTTATGGGTCAAAAACTTTTAAGAACTAATGAAAGCTGGCTATCAAAAATGATGGCAGTCTACGTGTTAACAAAGAAAAACAAACTTGCAGAATTTCAATTGGAAAATGGTTTATTCGTTTCTATGGTTTGAGTTTGTACCTTCAAGTGAAAGTTGGTCTCTTTAAAAAAGGAAATATCATACATTTGTTATTAATCTGAAAGCCATTTTAAAATGTAAATGCTAAACCAAACAGGTTTTAGGTGTCAAAAACGATGTTCAAACTTGAAGACAGCCTTATTAATTAAAGGAGTGAAATACATTTCCTCCTTCTATCGGAGGGGGTTTCCAGGACCTTTTCTCTTCAACAGCCATTAATCGATTTTTAATATAGCATAAAATAAGACACCTAACACTTCTCAGTGCGCTCATAACTCGTAATTAACGAAATATCTATCATATCACCGAACAGATGCACCCGGCAGTGTTCTGTCAGCGCTCATGTTGTTTTTTTTAACTTTCATCATACTAAGCCGACGATAAGCGACCTCGCGTTCGTAAGCAGATGCTCCCGACTTTGGCGTGTAAATTGCGTGAGAAGTGTTGTTCCTGTATTTTATCTTCCCCTTCCCAGTGTCGTGTTCGTCGACCGAGGATAAAAACCATCTGCAAGGGGTAGGAGCTGCACAAGAGTGCCTTTTAGATAAACGGCAACGGCGACGGGAGGGAAGATAAATATAAAACTTATTATTTTTTACCAAACTCTTCAGGAAATAGGGAACGTTTGGAGGGAGGGAAAAAAGCATGCAACACCGAAAAAACAGACGGCATCGATGCGCACAAAGCGTAACATTAGTACGCAGACCGTTTTACAAGTTTACAAGCAGTAATTGGAATTCATTCATCACCGGTGTCGACTCGACCTGCAATCGGTGAAGGCGACGATCTGCGGTCCCGGTCTACACATCCCAACAGCCGATTTACACATTCCAGACGCTTTGTTACGAACCAATTAACGCCCGAAGGCGCGAGATGTAGTGTTGGGCAATGCTAGGCCCGGCTACCACCCGCACGAAGCCGCCTGGAAAATGGTTTACGTCGAATGAAAAATGAACCGAGAAAAGCGATCACACTCCTGATGATGAGCCCTCGAGGAAGCTGCGCCAACAAGCGCGAGGGAAGCCGAAGTGTTTCCCCCGGGGAGAAATCCTAAGAAACCATCCGTTGAAATTTCTGATGAATGGGGTAATCGATCCTACGAGACATCTCTACCGAAACCTCAGCCTCCAGGCAAACACCGGGCAGCCATGTGGCGGCATGGCGTTTCTTCCTGTTGTTTTCCTTCCTTCGCACTTAAAGGGAAAAATCAACCTTGCCGGAACTTGCACGTTTTCCTCGGCTCGCTCTCAAATCTCGGAACACTTCTCCGAAGCACGGAAGTATCGATACACACATCACGGAACGCTCGGGCCCAGCGATGCCAGAACACACCCTTTCGGAGCGGTAGTTTTCCGCGTTTCCCGATCGCCGGTGCCGCCTGATCGACCGTCCGAGGGCGTGCTTGCAGACGAGAGGAAACATCTGCTAAACATTTCACCCGTCCCACAGGCACCGTCACCACAATAATGTTGCACGGGCGGCTGCACTTAGGGCGAGCCAGGCCGTACTATTTTTATGGTGCGCCGCGTAGTGTGTTTCGAAACATCCGGACGACGAGCCATCCAGAGGGAAAACCCTTTCGAATAGGATTCCGTCTCGTTTTTTTTTATTACCACTCGCTTCCTCCAGGTTTTGTTTAAAATATGCTCCGTTCCTCGGAATGATGGAACTAACATGTGTTTCATGTGCGACGTCTCAGAGCGCTGATCTTGCCACGTTTCTGGGCAGGCCGCGCACTTGCCCCAGACGGTGCGATGGATGACGAACCGACTAGGAAGGCGCTTGGCGCAGCCACTGAAAAACAAATAGAATACACCATTAAGGGCACAACGGACGGGGATTTGCGGTTACGGGGGGGGGGGGGGGGAAGGCAGGGACTTGTGGCCGGGCAGAATAACATCGCGGTGCCAGACGCGACGTGTGATTATGATCGGCACGCAAGATACTCTAAAGGCGCGTTAGAAAGTGCAGCCCTCCAAAATTGGCTCCCCGTTGGAAAAGGGGAGAAGGAGGAGCACCGGTGCAAGTGGCGAGGGGAAGGAAAACACTCAGACACCACTTCCTGTCACGAGATTGCGGTTCCCCGGACGAGCCGTCATCCAAGGCAAGGATTTTCTGCTCCACGGAAAGCTGACTGTTAGCAGTTTAGTACAATTTAGTACAACCGCTCAAAAAACGATGTAAGGTTGGAGAACTTTTTTGGGACAGATGTTATATATTTTGGGAAATCTATTTTTCATAGCATAGAAAAACCAGTAAATCAAAGCGAAAACATCCATTCGCCTTCGCCTGAACGATCTTGAACCCTTTTACGCCGTGCGCCACATCTGCTCAATCTCCTCCTGGAGTGAGTGTCATGATCCCATAAAACCCCGAACTACATGCTTCCGAACGAACTCCCTCATGGGTGGATCATGCGGCGAGGTTCATTCATTCAAAACCCGGCAACATCGAAGGCAAATGCGGCAGCAGAAATGCGTGTCTAAAATTGGCGTAAAACAAGCGACCTCCAACCGGCGGTCGAGGCGCGGCTTTTTCGGCCGGATTCTATGGCGACTTTTAATAGATTTTAATGAATAACATGTTCGTTCGGACGGTTTCGGCGCACGTTTCGGGCTAGTCCTGCCTGGAAGCTAACATGGAGGGAAAATGGGAGAGTAGCGGGAGAAGACATCACTCGTTTCAACAGCCTGGCAGCTGGCGGTTTGAACTACATCCGTCACTACGTCCGTGCGGTGCGCCGCCCCTGAGGTCGACTCGCATGACGACTCGTACACCGGAGTAAAAAGACCGCCCAGAAGACTTTGCCTAGCGGTCCCTGTCCCCGCCCGTGAGTGCCTTATTTAGTGGTTAAATATAAAACACAACCCACCCACCTCG
The DNA here is from genome assembly GCA_000441895.2 of Anopheles sinensis. Lineage (NCBI taxonomy): Eukaryota > Metazoa > Arthropoda > Insecta > Diptera > Culicidae > Anopheles > Anopheles sinensis. Next base: position 621,163 of record KE525057.1, on the reverse strand, counting down.
GGGCGTCCCCCGCTCACCAACGGTTAGGGTAGTAAGAAGGTGCACTGGCGCATACACGAACGTCTGGCCAAGCGCACGCCGCCACGTTGCCTGGCGCGATGATGGATATTTCCAAACCGAGCGAACAGCGATGACTATGACTGCAAACCATCCGTGCTCGATGGGCCCCGGGTTGCAACGTCGATCCTAAGAATGCAATCCTAGATGCGGCGGCTGCACTGTGGTTGCATGTGGCTCATTTTATGATCACCAAAAATATCTTCATGTAAATTGTTTGATCGAAGAACAATATTTAACCAGCTGGAGAAGTATTATACGGTCATCAACATGTTCACATTTCTGTTGCACAAAAGTAAAGTAATACATGCCTGTTGAAATTTATCAGATTCAATGGAAAATGTTTGAGTAAAGGAATGATAAGGTTTACGAAAAGTACAAAATAGAAAATCGTTCGAGGAAAAGTAAGTTTTAACAAATTAAATTATCTTCGGTTGGCAAGAAAGATCAATCCTTCTAAAGCTGGTTTAATTTCCAAAACAATATCTACAATTCACATCGTTACTTTATTCAAAAATACAATTTCTTATCTCGCCGGTTAAACTTATGTTAATTCTCTTTTCATTTATGAAAACTAATCAATAAACTAATAAATATCCATGAAAACTACAATTTTGTTTAAATGTTGTTTAATCCTAAATAAAAATCAAAAGTTAAAGTCAGGTCCAAAGTAAATTGAAACGCAGTTGACGCGCTACTATGGCACCTCTAGCGGACGTAATCAAAAACCATTGACACTGATTTGTTAACTAATTAATAACCAGTATTTGGTGAAAGTTTGAGACGTTTATCACTTAGCTTCACAAAGTTACGTACAATGGATCTTGATCGTCGTAAATTGAAGCGCACAAACACCTAGAAACCCCGGAGCGGTCGGGGTCAAAGGTGGCCAATCCAATATGCCGGAAATAAAAATTTTTCGGGGAAAATTGAGTGTAAAACACGAAAAATGCACTTTTGTAAAAACCAGAACACGAGATGGCAAGCTGCGGGCCGAGGTTCGGTGGACCGTTAATGCTTACCTGAGCCTCCACATCAGAGATGTGGCTAGGCGGCACAGTACCTGCTCTAAAACTGTGTGTATCATACTGGCACGTGAAAGATACAAGTCTTATGATGTCTTAACACGTTCCGTACCGCGTCACCCAAAAATGAGTGACGGCAACAATGCTCATCAGCCCTTTACACTTACATAGTAGTTGACTTATGCAAAAGCAGACTATAAAAATAGCTGAAAAGAACCCTTTGGGAAGCCTAGTTTTTACTTAGTTTCAGAAAATCGTTGGTTCAATAAATTTGATAAACTAATTTCGTCAAAAATGATTGTACTAAAAATCTGTACTAAAAATGCTTGGTACGCAACGTGTTAATAAGTCTCATTAATAAGATTATCTATGATCTACACAGTTTCATAGCCGGCACTATGCCGTCTACCCACATCTTTGATGCAGAAGTTCGGGTTAGCCTCACCGGTTAGCAGCACCTTGTCCCGCAGCTAGCCATCTCGTGTCCCGGTTTATACAAAAGTGCGTTTTTCACGTTTTACACTCAATTTTTTGCGAAAGGTCTCGATTCCCGGCATATAGTTGCCTTCGACAACTTCAGCACATTGGCCACCTTCGACCTCGACCGCTCAGGTTTTCCAGGTATTTGTGCGCGTTCAATTTACGACGTTAGACTTCAATTGTACGTATATTTGCGAACCTGAGTGATAAACGTCTCAAACTTTCACCGAGTGTTGGTTACGTATTACTTAACAGATAAGTGTCATTGGTTTTTGTCCACGCCTGCTAGAGGCGCCACGGTAGCGCACTAACTGCGTTTCGATTTATTTTGGAACAGACTTTACAATCCTATTTTCCCGGTTCAATGTCTTATACATAACAGTTAACACGTTCCGTACCGCGTCACCCAAAAATGGGTGACGGCAACAAAGCCCATCAGCTCTTTACACTTACATAGTACTTGACTTATGTAGTAGTAGACTATAAAAATAACTGAAAAGTACCTTTTGGGAAGCCTAGTTTTTGCTTAGTTTCAGAAAATCGTTGATCCAATAAATTTGATAAACTAATTTCGTCAAAAATGATTGTACTAAAAATCTGTACTAAAACGCTTGGTACTCAACGTGTTAAGATTGAAAACTATTTCCTTAACACGTTGACAGCCATTTTAGAACAAGTCACGAAACTCACTAGTACTACACTAATATAGAGGTAGGTTGTAATATTTGTTAAAAATAAGCCATTAGGAAGCTTAATCTACTTTTTATGGGTTTAAAAACAAATCTTGACATTTGTTTGATAGCAAAATTTTATGAAAAATGACTGTACTACAAAGTGTTCTAAAAACGCTTGGCAGCCAACGTGTTAACAGTTTTGGGCCAGTACGAAAATTAACTTTTCTCTTCTTGCTTCTTGTTGAATGACCCATCGAAAACCAAAACCTGTTAATCATATTGACCTACAATTATCCAAATATACGATTGGTGTTTAAGTATTTCCCATCGTGCGTTGATAGAAGAAGATGGAATAGCGAGTGGTTCAATCGGCGCAAGGTAACGGAAATATCAATGGTGCTCGAAACGTGCCGTAAAGGAACCAATCGGTGGATCCTGGTGTCGCGTGCCCCAACTGCAACGTGTGTCCCCCACCATAGATGAGTTGGACAAACGGATGAGCAACAAACGGTGCACACTTCCGTTCTGGTCGGAGACCCCGGGGTTCCAAAAACAGAACAGGCAAGCCGATGGAACACCAGACACACTGGTGGAGGTGAGCGATTTTGAGGAAAATGGAAAAATCATTTCAAACCCGAGAACATCGGTAATAGGTTGTGTAATAAATGTAACGACAAAAATATATTTATACTTGCCCCCTCGCTGTCCCCTCGGGTTCTGAGGACCCCTTTTGAGGAAAGGCATAAGACAACTCTCGGGCTTCGGAAAGGGACCTGTTCCGATGGGACCCATTTGCTGCCGTCGAGACTGTGGATGTCGAAATGTCGAATGCAGCGTGTGTCCGAGAGGGGAAAAGAAAAGAAAAGAAAAAATGACGTCCTGCAGTAACCTCACACCCAGCACAAAGAATGCATCGTTAAATGCACCCGGGAAGAAATAAAAAATAATAGATGGCCCGAAGCACTATACATAGACCGCTTGGCAGTCGGCTTCCGAATGCGTCGGACCGAATTTGCTCCGTAGTACGCACGTCGCCTCGTTAGGAGAGTGAGGTGTCTTATGGGAGTGGGACAAAGGTGGCACAAGCCCCGAGGGTCGGGCTACCACCCGACACGATGTCTAGTGTGTCTAGGTGCCGGTAGTCGGTCAGATTAAGACATTGTTTCCGGTTCCGGTTTGGTTCTCTTTCCTTTCGCTTTGTCGTTCCGTTTCAATCGGAGTTGTAAAAATTAATGTAACCAGCACCAGGGAGGCATGATTTACGTCGGTCCCGTGAGGTGCTATTGTCCTGTTTTAAAGGTTCCGGTATGCGGAGGAAGAACGCATTCCGGAACTCATTGAAGGAAATTCCAGTAAAGCTTATAAAAAACACGTTACAACCGTCGTTATGGGAAAGGAATTGTTTTTCTCTCGTTTTCATATTCAATTCCCGCATTGCGGAGATGTGGTTCGAATTGTATGGAAAGGGTTCCCTGTTGTAACGATCAAATGTCTCTGTAATGTTCTCTGTCGTCCATAAAGTTTCTTCGTCTTCAACAAATGTTCCGTATTTAAAATGACTGTTTTAGTCCAATTAGAGTTTTAAAAACCACATGGTTAACGTAAACACATTTTAATACACCTCAAATGATTCATGGCGGCCTTTAAACTGGTAATTTTGCGAATCCTAAATAACGCTGCAGCATAAATTCGTCAACCCGGCACGGTTCAGTGCAGCGAACTTTTCTCCAATTTCACCTCTTCCGAACCGCATATTGGCGAATAATTAAACCATTTGGCGAAGGAACCGATAATTTACGGCGGCCACAGAGGGTTTAACCTTGACTTTCACTCGTGCCGAACACAGCAAAAGCAACCGCGCTCGAAGAAAAATCCAAGAAAAACCCCCAAACAGTCGCGAGCTAGAACCGAAACGCTTAAGTCAACCTCGGTCCAATTGGATCGCTGAACGTTTGGCGTGGAAAGCAATAGGTGGCGATACCGTTCGTTCGATGTCCTTCCGTGCCAAACCTCGGACCACCTTTCGGAAGGGGGACACAATTTGTCGGACAAACGCGGGCATACGCTCGCGCGCACATGACGGGACCATCTTTACGATCGCCATAACTCATCCTGTCGACGGTGATTAAAATTCACTTAATTTATCAAAACGGAAAAATAATGATCCATTCGGAAACCGTCGTCGGTTCGAGGAAGGGTACCCCAAGAGGAAAGTCGAAGGAAAACATCGAAACACATCGGGATGTCGCCAAGTGTTTGTAGAAGAAGAAAGGCGCTTTACCGCGATGGAAACTCTTGCACGAAAATTCTCAACACGACGATAGACGACAACGTTTGAAGTCAGTAACCTGTTCCTCGGAAGCACCAACTTTGGTTTTCCCAATTTTCCACGATGACGGAGAAAGATAAACGTTGCATTTGAGGAATGGCAGGGATGGCGTCCCGAAGGAGAGGCGGTTTATTGAAAGTGATGGCAATCAACGCGTTCTGATAGCGATGACGTGGCAGCCCGAAATACAGCAAAAAGGGGGACGCCAAGCGGGTTTCCAAATTTAAATTAGTATGTTTATTTAACAACATTTGCGACGCATCACCAACCCAACGCGGTTGGGTGTTTCACTTTCTGCTCTCGTATGAAACATCTCGCGGACGGAGAGCCCATCCGCGCGACGAAAAAGACAGACGTAAAATAAAACCTCGTCAAGCATACCCTCTATGCACCGTACGCCAACCGAACCGAACAGTAGCGACCCCCATACCTGTGGCTGCGAAACCGTGCGGAAGAAAAAGGACTCGCCTACCCTCCCTCAGGAAGGACCCCGGGGGTTTCGGGCGTTGCGTTGGCTGCACGCGCGAAGTGCATCCGCGACACTCTAATGGCTTTTCACTGCTCTTATTAGCCTACTTACGAAACCGTCGAGCCGTGAAACCGTCGCCAGGAGCCGGTTGGGGAGCGCGGATACATTGTGCAAATAACAATCTCACTTTCCAACGACGCACGGCTCGAGTGTAGCGTCTGCAATATGGTTTTTCCTGCCAGAATGTATGGCAGAAGGTGGCTTTCGGGGGCCAAATTTCGGCGACGGTGTGTCACACGGGGCGTTTTGAGTAGCGAACCGTTGACAAATGATTTGCCGAATATACGGTTACGGTATATAAAAGTGTCTAGCGGAATTGTCTTACACTTCATCACGTTCGGTTTGGATTCAAAAATAATACATTTTGTTGTTTTAAGAGGGGGAAGCCTGTCAAGCTTAAGAGAGAGAGAAAATATAAGTACAGCAAGAACAACAGTTAAAAAGTTAACTGATAAAACTCTTTAACCCTGCAATTTCAACTTTTGGTAGAAGGACGAAAGTTTTGAATATTTTTTCTGCAAAAGACAGTGAACAAAATAACACAAAAATATTCATTTTAAAAGAAATACCCACCGAAAAGAGCATTATTCCGGCAGCAAAGATGTTGAATTCGAGATTGTTAACCTGTTTTCCCCGGTAAACTCGGTTCCACTTCCATCGCACGTTCACTTTCACTGGAACTGGGTATAGCGTCGCCTTGCGCTTGGGTCGAATACCTGCACGCAACAAGATGGTCAGCAATAGCACGGGCTCGTTGGTCTAGGGGTATGATTTTCGCTTAGGGTGCGAGAGGTCCCGGGTTCAAATCCCGGACGAGCCCACGGATTTGGAATCTTTTTAGTCAAGATTTCTCTACATTCATGATATTAAGGTAAAAAGGGTTTTTTAAAAATACGTTCTGCTATTTCTACCACCCCCCTCTCCCTTCCCTCCTTCTCGTTTAAAAAGTTTTATAACTTTATATGAGTCTATTTTTAAACAAACTAATAATAGATATTAGGCTAATTAAATTAAATGAAAATTATATCGTAATATCATTTTTATCTATGTTTAGTTAACTCATTAAATAATTATGTTTTTTTTTCATAACGTTAACATAATTCTTGGAGATTCGTGGATCATTTTTCCATCTTGAATCGTCATCTCTTCTTCTCCTCTTCTACACTCGCTTAAACGTCAAGCTGAAGGTGTAATAACGAACCGTGGTTTAGCATGGGAATAATTCTGGGCTTAATCACTAACCCCATCCACGACGCGACAACATGTATTTAAATTTACAATGCAATTTCGCTCGCTACAACTTCCTCAATAACCACGTCCACGCCTCACTGCTTCCCGCGTTGCTCGACATCCACGCACGACATCTGCAGTCAGTACGCCAAAATCACGCCATTGGCACTGGCACTTACGCGGGCCGCCCACTGCCACGCCTGTCGTTAACCGAGTCTGCCACCCCCCAACTCCCCATCTGCTTCCCACACCCTCCCGCTCTCCCTCCAACCCCACCATGTTGACCATTGCAGCTGACTTGGCGAACCGTTAAACATCTGTGAAAAATTTTATTTTCGTTTCGAATGAAAATTTAATTTACTGAATCCGCTACGGCGGGGCGGCCATCCTCCTCGAATGACATCCTCACTCCCAAACTCCCGCTCACCCACCCCCCAAAAGGCCACCCAGCGGGGCGTCGTCATGGGTGTGTGTCTTCGTTTCTTACGTTCCTTTCCCACCCGAGAATGGTGCGTGGCGGTAGAATGGTTTTGTTTTTTTAATACATTTATTTTCTCGCCATATTATGTGTCATTGTCGCCGGCGGGGAGTGGAGGAGGGAGCGATGGGTGACCGGATGGGTACACGTTGTGACAACTGGGAACTGTCATCGTGCGTATTTTTGCTGTCGTGCGTCGAACAAACCCCCCTGGCCAGACGGGCATGTCTTCACTTTCGCTTCGCACAAACGTTTGTTGGGCAACACCCCGTACAGTAGTCGTCTGGTCAACACCGGCCCGGGTCGGCGGCTTACAACACCGTGAATTAACAAACGTACCACCAACCATACGACAATCTCGTGCACGTTGAACGTCGGTTTAAATCACGCCGGCAACGACGAGCCCGTGGAGCGTATGGCCTCCAATATCCGAGTTTTCACTCACCTCGCGGTGGAAAAACGCGGAAGAAGGACAACCGTCACCCGACCATCAGCCCTCGAACCGGGTGTTGTCAATTATTGTGTCGGTTGCTGCATAGCCATCAAAATATCACCAGTACACCACACAGCAGTCCTGGGCGCGCACTTCCTGTCACCATTTCGCCAAGTGCCGGCCATTTCCCGACCGAATTGCACTGATGACCCCGATGACAGCATCTTCGCGCCTTTAGAGGGAAACCTTCGGAATGGCGATGGTCGTTTGATGGTGTGAAAGTGAATGTGGCCGGATAGAACGATCGACATTCCGGAGCAAGGTAATACCGACGACTCCTGCCGAGGTCGCCGCGAGGGCCAATGTGGGTCGCGGGACGCGTCACTTACTGGTAACAGTTGTCATTCGAGACTCGACTTGACAAAACATGGTCATTTGATCTGGGTTGGCGTAATCGGGCGGAAGGAGCATCTCTTCGGACCGATAGAAAATTTCCTCCTGGGTTTTCTTATTGAAAGAATCTTAAACTAAAAAATCAAATCTTGCGCAACACGCCTTATAGATTCTTATAGCTAATTTTGAGAGGGGGTTTTAAATAAATAATGATTTGAAATAAAGCTTTAATTTTCAAAAACATTCATCTTGAAATACAATTAAAACTAAATAAAATAAATTGTAAAATAAAATAAAATTAGATGGTAATTTAGCAGAAAATATACATTTAGCTCCATCCAGTACCAACTATCACGCTGCAAGTAGATGTTAGAGCATGTTTATAAAGTCTGAGTCTGGTTTTAAATAAATAATGAATCAAAATAAAACTATAATTTTCAAAAACTTTCATCTTGAAATACAATGGAAAACAAATAAAATAAAATGTAAAGTAAAAAAAATTGAATATAATAAAATTAGATGGTAATTTAGCAGAAAATTTACATTTAGCTCAAACAAGTACCTACTATCAAGCAACAAGTAGATTGTTCGAGCATGTTTAAAAATTCCGAACCGAACTAGAAGATGACAAAAAATTGCCTAAAATGAACTGAATTATAAAATGTGCAATTAAACGATTTTACTCACTGCTTGTTGTTTGAACATAACATAAAGTAATTATCTTGTTATGGATAAGTGGCAATTTATTGCATTTAATAATGCTGGTTTAATAAGCATTGAAAATAATTAACAACAAAAGTAAAAAGTGTTTATAACATGGCTTCCAACTTGTTCAAAATTCTTATTAAGTTGGCCATAGTTTGTCGACCGATTAGATGCCATTGTTTCAATGGTTTTAATTTGCCATTCCCATCACGCCAGGCGCATGTTAGACTCCCGACCGTTGATCCGTTCCAATTACTCGCCATTTGCCCGCCATAAAACCGATCATGCCGGCTGTGGGCTGCCCTTCCGTCGGTGGACATGACACGTGCATAATTCGTCCATTTCGTTGCACAAAACGACGCACCCCGTCGTCGACCGCGGGTTTGCAATTTAACCCGAATGAGATCAATTTGAGCCGAACGAAGCGGACACGAAACGCCACTGATGGGCTATCAAGAAAACTGGCGCATTCCCCTTTTTAATTGCCGAAAATCTTCATCACTCTGCAAGCGCAAGTGTCGCACTCGTTCGGTTTTCCTTCCCCCCTGGGTGCCTTTGGTGTTACCCATTTCCCAGATGGATTTTACGATGTGCATCCCAACCGTCCCCTATAACAACCGAAAACTGCTCAAAAATAAATGCAAACACACATCACCCGCTCGTCATCGGGCATCACCTGTTTTTTAGTGTGTGTTTTTTTTACGAGAACGGAAAAGGCATCTCATTAAAAACACTTAACCTTCGCAAACCGCCGCGTACATTCGCGCGATCGCGAGTGTCGGTGAAATTGTCCGATGCTTATTTGTTTCGCTTCTTGTTTCCTATCTTTTTTTTCACTTAAAATGTGTATCATAAGCCCCTGTCGGTACGAATTTGTCGGGAGGGTGTATGAAAGGAAAACTCGCAGTGCGCAAGTAATGATTATCATTATCTGTTAACAAATGACCGTTCGGTTCAGCTGATCGCGAGCGAACGCGACCGGTGTGTCTCGATCTGCGTGCCTGATGGCGTCTCTAACGGTGGAAGGAAAACGAATGGAACGAAGTGTACACGCGCCTAAGCATTAGAGCTTCCATCGCATCATCAATCGGCATCGGTTCTTTAGAGCAAACCCAACCCAAACGTTGCAATTACTTCAAGCTGGAGCGCTTCAATTGCCCTGCCCCGGTTTATGCAGCCAACAACGTCCTTGCGCAGGAATGCACGTGGTGTGTCCGATCACAGGAGGACGATGAAGATGATGATGATGTGTTCCATCTATATTAGAGCCCTCACCGCTTTCGTCACCTCGTCCTTTCAGACCAAAAACGTCGTCTTTCTTGACAATCATCAAACTTCCGTCGATCGATACGCGCCAATTACTTTGCTCCTGCCAGGGGCCAAGGGGGGGAATTTTCTCTCTGAGGAAGAGCGGGCGGGTTTGGTGGGAAGAAGACTCCCGGTGTGGGTTTCCCTTTCACGCCGAGCGTAACGTCGTGTTCTGGAACCGTTCTGGTGTTTGTGACCATTTGCAACCTGCGGCGGCTGCAACCGTGTTCGTAATTATAAGGTTATCGAAAGGAAAACCCAGCAAAAAGGGGACGAGGCTGGGATGGGACGGAAAATCGACATCCCCTCCCGCCCGACGGAAGCGGCAACCCATTAGTGTGCGCACAAGCGGGGAACAAATTTTGGGCAAATGTTGGCGAGACATTTGCGAGACGGCCCCGAGGGTCCCTCTCTTACATGCTTCTTCAGCCCTTTCGTCGAACATGTCGGTACGTTCCGATAAGTGGTGGACATATTTTGTAGCGGTGGCGAAAAATTCACTTTTATCCGAGCGCGCCCCTGCAACAAGTACCAGATGCTCCCGGTGCATGAAATTGGCCACGTTTCATGTCACGCCGTTTGATGCTGGCAAGTGGTTTTGATCCACTTTCCACGAACGCATGTCTGCGTGGACATGCGCATCGGGTGTGTTTAATACCCATTTGTTTCGATTCCCTCTTCAACTTCCTCGATTCAACTCGATCGAGGCGCTTCCGATCAAACGACCATCGGAACACTTGAGGTGATCATGATCTCACGCCCAGCACGATCGCACCATTCGCAATGGTGTGTAATTATTTTCTCGCTCAAACAGTGCGGGCACACATTTGGAATTTGTTGCAATTCTTCATGCTTTTCCACATCCTAACCTTCAACTTGCGGCAAAATACCATGCGCAAGTCGTTACAGCTGTCCCTTCGGCCGACCGAAGCGGCGCAGCATTGGTCTGAAATTAAGTAACGCCTTGCGATACACCATCTTTCTAACACTCTAATAACGCATCACCGAGGGCACATGCTTGCACCAACAACGGCGAACACAAAAACAATTTGCCACGCTTCTTAGAAGCAGTGCAGCTGCATTTTTGGGTGTGATAAAGTAGAGCGAAACGGTAGCATGTCCGAGACAAATTGAACAAAGCCTAAGGTACGCGTTAAATTAGAATACTTAAGGCGAGAAATATCTTCTAATTTCGAATTTTCCGAGTTAAAACCTCGGAAAAACTTGCATGCAAGTCGAATTTTCCGATTAAAAACCTCGAGAAAACTTACATGGAAGTTTTCCCGACATGCATGAAAGTTTTTCCGAGTAAAATACTCGGAAAATTCAACTTGCATGCAAGTTTTTCCGACTAAAAATGCTCGGAAAAACTTGTATGCAAGTCGAGATTTGCTCGGAAAAACTTGCCTGCAACTTGCATGCAAGTCTTCGGACTGGTTTTTTCTCGCCAAAAATTCGAAAATCTTGCATGCAAGTCAAAAACTTGTATGCGAATGCATTCGACTTGTATGCAAGACTTGTACGTGAGATTTGTAGGCGAGACTTGCACGTGAGCCTTGTAAGCGAGACTTGCACGTGAGCCTTGTAAGCGAGACTTGCATGTAGGGCTTGTGAGCGATAATTATTCGAAAAATATGGTTAATTATTACATTTAAACAGCTTTTATTTATTTTTAAAATGGACGCTTGGATTTTGCCCCATTTTTTGTCCCATCTTTTTTTAATAGCGTCCAAACGGCTTACATTAGAGCCGTGAAATTGTTTACGTAGCTAGATCTACTCAAGACCTTTCGATTGGTATGCTATTTTCTCCGATCGGACTCTTACAGCTCGAGATTTTATTTATCTATTCTCTGTTTTCCCATTCCATGCGGGCATCGCCAGTGCACGGTTTGAGTTTTTTCCAGGACTGTCCTGAAAAAACCCTAATCCACCAGCAAATATGCAGTGTGTGGAAAAGTCAGTGTCAGTGTCGCCACCGTGAAAGGACACACAGGACACCTACGGGTGTGTAGGTGCACACAATCTGTATGCCTTTCGGTTAACGAATTTGGATAGCAGATTGAGCGGGGAGAGGGATTTTTAGTTTCGCAGGGCCTATGCAGTTTTCCACCAGCTGACTGCGAGTAGAGTAATAAAGAAAGCCAAACACAAATATGGCATTGTATCATGCACAATCTACTAAGCCTATTTATACCAAACTTGGCTGGAAAGCAACTAATTTTCCAATAGTGAGATGTTCAAACTTCTTTTGTGGATGTCTCCTTATCTAACTATCCATCCCTTATCTTCGTACAATTATAAAATTAGCTTGACATCGATAATGTGTCGGTGTAAAACTGCTTTATTTAGTTTAAAAAAATTCAGATATTTAATGCATAAAGTAGGTTACTAAATATCTCATGATTTAGTATTGAAAGTCTGTGGTTAAGCACATAAAAAAGAACGAGTGGCAAATAGTTGGTAGGGAAATAAAACATTCAAAATTCCTACAATTAAATTAACTCCGTTTTCCTGGTTCAACTGGGCTTCCAGCATAGTTTTTCTCATGTTTGCTTCAATTGGGTAATTTGGCTCGACAGCACTTAGAAGGAAGAATGCTTTGACGACTAAAACAATTTTTTAAATGTTTTGCTGTTGTTTTAAGGTGGTGTTGAACGATAGCATTTTTGTTGATTTCAATATTTCTTTTTCATTTCAAAAATTTTAAGAGTCTTGGTACATACCACTTGGTACGGGCCATAACAAGCCGAATGGTAGGACTCACGATACTGTTTATTAATAAATAATGTCTGAGAAAAGGTGCTAGATAACCAAACATCCACAAATTTGGATAATCATCTCTGTTTTCATACTGAAAAAGTCTGTATGGTTGAATCGATCCAGCAGACAATCACACTACTGTGAATCTCAAATGTCTCGATAGGAGTTAGTTTTCTCAAATATGGTATTTGGAAGGCCATTTATTCCAAGAACATTCGTTAAGGTTTAGTTTATTCTGGTTTGATTCTTCAATTATTTATTGCGAAAATTTTGAACGAACTTCAAGCGATAGAAGCGATGGAAAATTTAACAAAATTAGATAATACATTTATTTATCGAGCTGAGATATTAAAAAGTAGTTCCAACAAAATGGAGAATTCAAGAAAATTCCATTGTTTTCCCCTTCGCACGCTCAAAATCGATTGCAAAACGCAAAGATCCTTGCGATGAGTAATTTCGTTCCATATCCCGAAACGCGCACCATCCGATGCGTGGCCAACGAAACGCTGACCCAATTATTACGCGTCCCTCTTGCCTTTCCCATACCCCTAACGGATTGGCCCCTTTTCCACCTGTGGATTCGCGCTCGGAAAATGGCACAACACGCGCACATTTCGCTTCCATCCTGCTGCACACCCCGATCCCCGAACCCCACCCCGTTGGTAAGTTATTTCGATAAACAGCGGATCAGTTTGCTTGACAGTTCGGCATGACCCTGTTTTCTTGTTTTCGGTCGCAGCTCAAACCGAAATGACCAAAAACAAACCATCGCCCCAGAAGATGAAGCAAGCTGCTCTCGACGGAGAGGGAGAGTAGAAAAAAATGCGTTCCCAGACGTGGAAAACTTCGCGCTCGGTTGTGGGATCGTGAAAATCAAAACCGTCCCATTTGTCACACGCGCCGCGTGAATCGCATTCAATCCAATCCGCGCTCGCAGCCGAAGTGGTAATATTTTCGATTCCGACTTGTTTAAAATATCATAACTTTTCCGGACGCGCAACCCGCTTAACCTTGCGCCCTCAGGCGAGGAAAACTCATCTCGGGGCGGGGGGAAAAAAACCGACGACATTGGCGAACATCGAAAACGTCGCTTTCGTTTATCACTGACAGTGGGTGTTCAGTGACCCCCGGTCCATCGCAATGTCGCGAAAGGAACGAAAACGCTATTGAGAGAAAGATATTTCATCACCCGAGACTGCATCGCCTTCCGATGAGATACCGATTTGCAACTGCATCGCAAATAAATTGTTCCCATTGTGGAAATGCAAGTTCCGGACGAACATCGGTCTCCGAGGACCAATACGTCAGATTCTTTAGCCGCATCGCCGGTCGTAAACTGGGGCCCGTTTGGGAGGTGTCAAAACAAACGAAACTTTCTCACTTGCATGAAAGATGTGTGTGTGTATTTGTGTACTTGAAGAATTATTTATGCCACCGTCACAAGAAACAAATTTCAAGCGAGAAGCAAAACAAACGGCAAACAGGGACATCAATTTAAAGCTGTTTTCAAACTTCCTGCAGTTGCAGTAATTACTGTCACCTTCAGAGAAACACCTACACAGCTGAACAGCTAGAAATCGGAAGCGATAGAGCCAATTTCTCTTCGTCAGTAACCACTTCCGGCTAATCAATCACCTCTCCAACTCTTTTCCGTTACCAGCCCGAGTAGAGAGGGAGAGATAGGGTCCGCCACCAGATGCGGAACACTTAGGAACTGTGGAAGGACAAAACGCAAACAAAGTCTGATACAACACAGTTGTTGAAAATAATGCAAAAGGACAACGTGTCAAAGTGAATGCAGATGAATTAAATTAAGTTATTCCGCCATTCGCCTGCTTCTATTGCATACTATTCTTGCGCGATTTGCAACGAAGGGAAGAGTAACGTCTTTTCATTTGATTGATATGTGTTTTGAATTAATTTAATTTGTATTACACTTTTACAAATATTTCCAGACTTCTTTGTTACTTAATGTTCCAGAGCATTATTGAAATTTAGATTCAGGAACGTTTACTAAAATACTTAAAGATGTTTTATTAAATTAAAGAGAATTTAAGATTGAAGAGGTATAAGAATTGATGAACATGTGATCTTATTTATTTGGAAAAGGATAAGACATAACGAACTCGTCTTAAACTTATTAGATCCACTATCGATTCTAGACACTCTTCCAATGACATATCAATTCATCACAGTGTCCCCGATTTACAGCATCATGGCGCAGGAACAAGTCCCCAAGTCGGAGACTCGAGCTCTCTCCCGTCAAGGAGAGCTAGTAGAGGACGAAAAATTGCTACATCAAGTCTCCCCACGGTCCTTCACCACCACCCCCTGGTCCCCTAAAGGCAACTCTTCTGCTTCCGATAGTGCCAACAACCAGAATAAACGCTCACAAAAAAACAAACATTATTAACGTCTTTTTAATATGTCCATTTCTCTTGGCTTATTACTTTATGCAAATGAAACAGATGTGCACTTCATCAACCCGTGGGCCGGGTTTACTACCACTGGCGCACTAGCGCTGCGGTTCGGGCCTTCGCCACGCTGTTTGCAAGTTCTATTGCGATTTTGCGAAGTACCGTTTTGTTTTCTTTTAACTGTAGTTTTATAGCACGCCCAACATCGACCGCCTCGGTCCAACAAAAAAAAAAGGAGGAAGGGATGCGCTCTGTCGTTGGAAGAGAAGAAATGTTGAGGCATCTTGTGGTCGTGTCGCGGACCTGAATCGCACTCTGGACATTACGGATTGGGGAATTCCAACAAAAGGGAACAAAGGGAAAGCTTCTTCCCAATATATTCGTAAGAGATTTAAATTACAAAGTTTTCAAAATTTTCCTTTAGGTTTGAATAGCTCACGAGGAGTATAAAAATGTATAAATAAAAACGTCAACCTAATTTATAAAAATGAAGACATTTAAAACCTATACGCGATGCAAATTGAGTCAGTTTTATAAAACGAGTTTAAAACCGTAAATTATTATTGTCTCCTTAAATTAAATTAAACCATTCAAATAAATAATTTAGTAAAATTAGACCACGATACTGAAAATCATCCTGTACAAGTACAAATCGAGGCCGCGACAAAGTTGGGTAAGAATGATTAGACAAATCGCTCCGGTAGCACTCCCAGAGCTAATAGGGCTTTTCCCGAGTGGTTCAATCTGGCGTCGTTCGCTCCATTAGACATCCGTCAACGTCAGCTGGCACTGTTGTTGGCCATGTTTTACGCGCGGAGAGTTAGGCGGGGCCGTTTACGGACGCTTTACGCTCCTCGATGTGTCCCATCAATTCTGTTGTTCGTCCGCGGGACGAACTCCACCGGGACCGACGAATCTGTGCGGTACGCCACGCGCATCGACACCAACTGTAAATAGGAAGGAGAATAATTGCACACCCAGGACAGCATTGGCTCCTTTTCCCTCATTGTTGTGCGTTGTGTTCCTTCCCGCCCCCTTTGGTTTATTGTGCGGCGGGGAGGAAATTCAATTTCGACAAAACTGCAGCGCCCGGATGCGGCACGGCTAACAGATGCGTTCCGTCTGGTTGGGCATGCCGTTCCGGATGCTTCCCGTGCCGTTCCGAGCCATTCCGAGCCCTTATCGAGCCACTGACTCGAGGACGAGGAAGCCCGCGTAGATTGGTTGGTTGTTTCGTTTCCCTCTCCTCATCCGACTTTAGGGCCACTTTGTAGCTACAATGTAACAATTACTTTTCAACTGCCTTTCCTCGCGGAGTCGCCACGGTTCGTCCTGCAGGATGGAGCATTTTGGCAGCCGGTCGCGTTCGCAAAGGCAACGGAACCGTCCTCGATGCAGTAACCCGTTTTTATTCCAAAAACTTGGAAGCAAACACTTACAAACTCTCCAAAGCTGTTCGTTTTTCTATCAGCAAAAAAAGGTTCTTTTTATTCCACTTCGGCGCTTTACTTAGCGCTCAGCAGTCAAGAATTCCGCATCGGACTTTTTTCGGACTGGATCTACATCATGCGAAGTTTATGAGTGCAGCACATGAAAAATAAAATGATAACGCGCTTTATTTCCGCTCCTGCTGCGCCTGAACACCAGTGGACTTTTTTCCCATTTCTGGAGCAGTTCTGGTCATAATTTTTAAATCTTCTGCCAGTGGTAAATATAAATACATTGGAATTTGAACCTTCATGGACTCCTTATGCTCCAAAACGATGTTTTAAAATGTTGTTTTGGAATAACACTTGCTTGATGAAACGCAACATGAAAATTGATTTTTCCTTCAATTCTGATAAGCTAAGAGAATGATATTTTTGATATTTTAAATAGCCTGGTCTATTTTCGCTTGTTTTGTTTAAACGTTTTCACTAAAACGAATAAATTTCCAAGGTGACTCATGGATTGTTTGCGGCGACAACTGTAATAACATGCATGTTCTCGAAGAAAGCATACCGTTGTGACCATTAACTAGCGGACTTTGGGGCCAGTGAGCCAGCTGGCTTTTGAACAGTTAAAATTAAATTAAATGACCAAATGAGTATACAGATACGTTTTTCCCTCTTACCAGATATACTACCCTACCGAATTTCATGCGAAATAGTATATTTTTCGCATTTTTGTGATACATTTTACGCTGCGTATCAAAATGGCGTGTAATCTTATGCTATTTCCACCAAATTAAATAAGCTGTCAAATCTCTTAAAAACCAAAAATCGAGTAGGCATGTGTCACAACGCATTGCTGAGTAATAGAGGAAGTGGTTCGTGAGGTCAGCCAAGAATATCAATAATTTTTCACGGAAATATCTGAGTTTTAAAAAAAAGTTAACTTTTGGGGCAATAGTGTCATCACTGTTTTGCGCAAGAGTGCAACCCCTGTATCCGCTATTTTTCTTCAGAGTGAAGCCGCCAAAAACTAAAAAATTGTTGTAGAGTTCACAGTGAAGCAGGATGGTTTGTAAATACAAGGGGATTGCGTCCCAATGAAGTTTTCCAGCTGCCAGAATGGAAAACCGCGAAAACGCTCTCGCGAAAAGAAGACAATTCCCGTCGCAAGTTTGGAGTTAAGTTTGGGTCGTTATAGGACTATAAAGTGCATTCAAATGCTTTATTTAACTACCCTTGAGATAAACAATCGCCACATATGCTTAGATTTTCAATTGTTCCATTAAATCCTTAAATTAAACTAGGTTTGCACACTTGCCCCGAAGCAGAAAAAAGCAAATGATTTTTTACCATTTTTATAACAATTATAGAATTGTTGTTTTTGCATTTATATTTCTGAAACTCAACGAAAAGTGAAAAAAATAGTGTGAAAATGTACTAAAAATGAAGCCGGTGTTCAATAAACAGATTTGCAGAAGCAAGTTACAGAAGGAATTGCTTAACGTGGCACACTTGCCCCAAATTCCGCTAAGTCTTTGATCTACATTAACAATGTGAGAAGTGTGTTTCAAAAGAACTAAATTTCAAATTGTTCATCATTGTTTTGATGTAGCTCACTTTAGAATAACTCACTTGCTCCGCAATCTAAATCCAGCTCATATACGAATCCAAAGCTCTTCTCACTCGTACAACCCTTATCAAGCAACCATTTCGAGCATGAAGAGCCTCCAAAAGATGAATTCAGTGGTTCATGCTTGAATAAAAAAACAAGCATGGCAAACACACCAGAGAGGGGTTCAGAAAGAATTTGAACTGATAATCTTCACCAGCTTCGTACGCGCACGCACAATGGCATATTTTTGATTGCTGTAACAATTTTAACCGCCTTCTGCGATGATTGGAAATCAGTCACAAATCAAACCTCATACAATTCGGTCCGTGCGTCTCGGCGCGAAGCTGTTGTCTAATCAGTGTTTGTTTACTGAGCCTTGCTGAGGGGTTCACTAATCAGGCTCCAGTGTGACAATTCGATTCCGCTAAGTTGTTGTTTATTAGTTCGGCACACCCATTCACATGCCGAAACGAACACAACTGTATCCAACCGCAAAGATAAATTGTGTTAAATACCATGCGATTAAGTTAGCGAGTCCCAACCTCCGTTAAAAATGTCTCGTATCGAAATGAATCAAGAAGCAGATCGACGCATCGGACGGCGCCGTCCAAAGGAAAGTGCAATCTACCAGCAGAGTCTGCCAAGCTGGAGCCCAAACTGGAGTCCCCAAGCCGTGTGGCCTTTTCTGATTGGGTTCGGAATCGTGTTCATTGCCATCGGAATGTCGCTGCTGCATGTGGCCCATCAGACGCCGGAGTTTACCCTCGACTACACACACTGCCCGGCCGTGGACGATCGTTCGAATAGGAGTTGCGCCGAAATCCTCAACCTACGACCGGGTGCCACGTGCAAGTGTGCCGTGAGTTTCACGCTGGATCAACCGATGCTGCGGGACGTTTACTTCTACTACGCATTGGCCAACTTCTACCAGAACCACCGGACCTTCATGATCTCCCGTGACGATGGTCAACTGCGGGGCGATGTGGCGAAGAACCCATCGCCTAGATGTCATCCGCTGACACACTCCGTGCGCGACAACCGGACGCTTCCGGTGGCTCCTTGCGGTCTGATCGCGAACTCCATGTTCAACGACTCGTTCGTCCTGGAACTGACCGCACCCTTCCACCGGGTACCCCTGGTCGGTGGGGGATCCGTTTGGACGCACGAGCGTCAGCTAAAGTTCCGCAATCCACCCGGTGAAGACCTTCGTGCTGCGCTGCAGAACGTCTCCCGGCCTCCGGCGTGGTCCCGCGAGCTTTGGGAGCTAGATCCGACCGATCCGGACAACAACGGCTTCCAGAACGAGGATCTCATCAACTGGATGCGCTCGACGGCGCTGCCAAACTTCAGGAAGCGGCATCGCCGGGTTGACCATTCCGTGGCCCCTTTCGAGCGTGGCCTACCGTCGGGAACGTATCGACTGATCGTGGAATATACGTACCCGGTGGCCAGCTTTGGAGGCGGAAAATCCATCGTTCTCAGCTCACCATCGTGGATGGGCGCTAGGAATCCGTTTCTTGGCTTTTTGTTTTCCGTCATGGGAATTATCAAGCTGCTGCTGGGTTGCATACTTTGCGTCGTGCGATTTTTCTTCAGCAAAAGTACCTCCAGTCGTGAACAACAATAAAATATCGGGAAAATTGTGAAGCGGAAAACAATATCGGAATGATTTTATAAACGGCTCAGAGCTCTAACTTACTCTCAGCTGATTTCATTCATAAATTCAAACGCTAGTTCCGCTGATCAAAGAAGAACTGGGTTCAATTTTGGAAAGATCCGGAACTTGCAGGATAAATCATGGGTTCGTGAAATAATGTTGATTATTTGGAATTCTAAACGTTGAAATGTACAATTTTACATCATTTTCGGTTCTTAATTTGTTTTAAAACCGAAAAATCAAAATATGGATCGCCAGATTGCAAGAAACACATCTTTTTCGTTCGTAAAATGTTAAACATAAAATCGAACGACCCAACTCTCCTTCATTTTGACTCCCGCCAATGAGAAAGCAGGATGGTAATATTCCCTCGTTTCCATTTCGTAAACAAACTATCGTGCTCTCTTTTGATTTCTCTCTTTCACTCCCATTTCGAAGCGAACGTCATCCGGGTACCTCCTCCTTCACTACCAGTCTCACCAAAAACCAGTGCCAACACACATCATCGCTTCTAATGGCCGCCGGTGCGTATGTATTGGCGTCCTAGAAACAGCGCGGGAACGTAAATCGGTCGTGCGCTACCTGCTGCGATCCTGCGAGCCTGCTCCAAATATCGGTAATATGATGCAGAAAACTCGATTCACTTCTCGAAAACGGGGCCGGTGTCCTAATTTCCCGGCCCCGAGGGCTACCAGCACGGCTGCATGCTCTCCCGGTTTATTCAGTCAAACATTTGTATCACTTTCATTTCGAACCTCGCCGGCGATTTGGATGAGGCCAACGCAAATGTCATCATTTCGACATGTTGAACCAACAGCTGTGCCATCTCACAACTAGAAATAGTACGCAAAAATTAAGCAATTCCTTTCAGCTTACTTTAAAAATTGAATAACATTGGTTGGGAGCACTGCAAATGTGTTGTTTTATTTTCAAGCGGTTTCGATATGTTCAGGCAAATTTGAACAATTATTTAAACAATCATGCACATTCATAATTCAACAACAAACCCAGAGTGAGGTGGGAATTTCCATTTCCAAGCAAAATCGTGCCAACTGAAATCGATTTGAAATTATTTTCACAGCACAAAACCAAGTTTCAACGTTGAAAGAGCGGATCGCAGTGGGCAATGAAAACGAATTGCCTGGAAACACCGTGTTGGTTGCTGGGTTACCTGCTACAAAGCAATTTGGCGCGAAACCGTACAAACCGTAGGGTTTCGTTCACACGTGTAGCGAAGCCGACTCTGCACACTCCTGCTTCCCTGGTTGAATTTGTGTCCGAATCCTGCCTGCTTCACTCAGCGACTGCGGAATTGGTCGAAATTCGCCTGAATCTGGTGAACAATCAGAAGCGGGTGAGTTGTTGCATAAACTGGTTGTTGATTTTATTTACTTGGTATTTTAGGTAAGGTAAGTTATTTTCTAGTAAAAAGGTTTATTGTACGGGAAGATTAAATCAAGTTTTCACATTTTCCAGGAGTTTTTCGACCAATAATTTGCTATTGATGACAGTTGAGAGCCATTTGTGATAAAGAAACGTCATTTTCAATCCACGACCAGAAAAAGAGTTCTCTTGGGTGAACGAAACCTCTGTCCGAGTCTGCCGGTTCGACGATGTCGGCAACCCGCTCGGGTAGCCCCAAACCCCGGATGGCGGCCCGGCCCAAGGTGCACATTTGGCCCGCTGCCGATCCTGTGCTCCGGATACATTTCGTCCCATTGTCCCGATTTTGACGTCATTTGGGGCCGTCCCTGTCCTTCGGCCGATGGGCAAAACCGGTGAACGCGACCATCACTCGGTTTTCGGTCAGTGCTATCGTCCGCTCCGTCGTGTATCGCAAACCGATTCCATCTCGCCCAGTTTCGATCGTAGACATCAACACGACGGCGCCCTCTAATGGTGGAGAAAGCGCACATTTGGGGGGCAACCCAGTCGCCTCCTGCTGGTGCTGCCAGCCTGTTCAGTAATCGAAACCATTTTCCGTCTACGTGTCTACAGCGGATCGGAACCAGACCCAGTTTGGGGGCTACCACCGTGGACGAAAAGCGCGCACACTTTCCGTCGGACAAACATCCCCATCTGCACAACTCCTGGTCGCCTGATAGAAATGCAAAAAAACTGTTGCCATTCGCCTGTCTAGGAGCGTCGTCGTCGTCGGCAAAGAAACGTCAAATCCCAGCACGTTGGGGCTTTCCGGTTTTTTTTTGGCGGCAAAAAACCGGCTCCTGGTTGCCGATACTCCCTCCTTGCGGATTTGTGAGACGGAACACACGGGACCAATCAGAGAGCTCCGTTTGTTGGCGTCTTTGTCACTCCACCAGACGCTGGACAGTCGGTTGAAAGAAATCGAAATTGTCCAAAATAAATTCATCCTTTTAGTGCTTGGGAAGACCAAATATCACAAGAAAAATGCATTTGAAAATTGAGAAATAACAAAACACACAAAAGTCATCAATTTTCTTTGGTTAAAATAAAATCAAATTGGTTGAATATGTTCGTAAAAGGAAAACCATTCTGAGCGTATTTTATTTTGCCCATATTATCACAGCGAACGGTTCGTAGTGTCGCCACACAAGCGCCCCAAAATAGGTAGCCTCCTAAACGCCATGCCGCCCGAGTAACGATAAAAAGAATCCGATCAGAGAAGGCACACAATCGGGCCACAATCGTTTCGAACCCGGGCACACACACACCGGACACCGTCCCTGGTGCGGCCTTCGGCACGAGTCTGCGCGCTTGGTGGCAAAGGAAAAGTTTTGAAAGTATCCGCCACCAAGAGCTGTCCGACGAAATCTCCCGCGCACGCCGGAACGGTACTGAAGACCGGAACCGTGTGCCTCCTCTGGTGTGTGTGTGTGGGTTAAGACACGCCTCATCAGGGAAGCGCGGTCGTGCGAGAGCGAGATGTCACCGGTGGCGAAAGAGAGAGAGCGAGCGATGAGCAAACACCGAGCGATGAGGTAACCTACGCCGATTGCTGCGATCCTAGTAGGGCACGAAATTGAAATTGATCACGGCAGAATTTGCCCGCGAACCGATTCCGGGCCGGTGTTTTTTGTACTAAACCCCGGGGGTTACCTGCCGCATTTGCTGCGAGCCCGTGAATAAAAGGAACCTAGAACGACCAATGTGGGCACGAACGGCGAAAACTCTCTCTCGAAAAACGCTTTATGTCCCTCGACGGCGTTGATAAAAATGGCCACAACACGGGTCCCCGCCGCCAAATGGAACCATTATTTCCCATCATCACAGCCTTCATTGGTTGGAAAATAAAATTGTGTTCGCAAGCCGGCGGTGTTGCTGGTTTTGAATTTGAAGGATGAAACGGTCAGGGGAACAGCTTCGAATTCGAACCAGCAGGCGGGCGCTTTGAATTGGCGCCAAATTTACCAGTTCTGCGAATGCTCCTCTGCGCTCCTGCGACCCTGGACAAAGCTGCACGTCGAACGAACACGTTCCGCAACGATCGACGAGAGCGATTCCGGGGAACGTTCGTTCCCGTCGACACAGACACACCCATCGGCGGGCAAAAGCGGCAACACAGCAGTCACGGACTACCAGGCGGCGCAGCAAAATTGCCGTCCCATTCCCTCACACGTTC
Source organism: Anopheles sinensis (assembly GCA_000441895.2). Taxonomy (NCBI): domain Eukaryota; kingdom Metazoa; phylum Arthropoda; class Insecta; order Diptera; family Culicidae; genus Anopheles; species Anopheles sinensis. Next base: position 598,040 of record KE525057.1, on the reverse strand, counting down.
GCCAATACCCGGCGGCCGGAAAGAGACGAAAAACACGTGCTTTGGTCGACCAGTTGTGCTACCTCCTGGTGCGTTCTTGTCGCCTGGTAGAATTGAAGCTTGAAAACTTCCGATTTTTGACATTTCGCCGTGGCGCATTTTGCCATTCGAAGGCGCTCGCTCGTGCGACGGCGCTGGCGGAGTATTTAATAGATGTTTTCGGATATTTAGACGAATTTGATGGATTGTAATTTATTAAAACATAACTAACGTGTTGTAGAAACATTAAAAATATTTATTTATTAAAAAGAAACTTTATACACCCTAAAAATATGGGGTTTTCATTGAATACTTGTACAAAGATGGGTTAGTATCATTTTTAATTTATCTTTTGGCCAGTAATGCGCAGTTTTACGTACACCAAATCATTTATGTTTTGGTGTTTTATTTATGGTGTAAATAAAATCCATTTAAAGTTTCTTTCAGAGCAAGTTTCATTAAAACAATTTCGCAAAGACCAAAGACCAAACCAACACCTGTAAAATCTATGATATACGAAAAACATATAAAACTTTCGGATAGAACTTTAATAAATACTACTTGTCTTTACTCTTCATAAATGTTTATTCAAAAAAATCCTTTTCGATGTTAAGTTGTGGTACTGTTAATGATATTGCACTGATTTTAATGGAAAGAAAAGGTCGCTGATTATGCTGCCTCGAAGAGCAAACAATTGCATAACAAGGTAGGTTACGTTTTTTTCCAAATCGCCCAAGAACCCTGTCCCTCGTTTTCCGTTCCTTCTACTGTTTTCCGAGATGTTTCTCTTGGCGGGACTCACGGCAAATAATATAACCTACGTCAGAGCAAGATCAGCGCAAACGGGAATGATGACGCTCTGTTTCCCCCTCACCACCCCTCCGAGGAGCGAAACACAACATCAGGAGGACATTGACATAGATTCTTGAGTGTTTTTGGTGACTAACAATGTTTTGAACCCATGCTTCGAGTGTTCTATTTCGGGTAGCTTAAATAAAACTAACGTTCACTACACAACTAACTACACATCGAATCTGCTCAGGTTTTTCTCCCCAAAAAGAAAAACGACGCGAAAGTTTGCAAAAATAAGTTCAACACCATTTTGCATAAAACAATCCCTAAGGGGTGTTTTTCAGTGCAAAACAAAAGATGAAATTCGGAATGAAAAAACATTCATCCGACATGTCGCCAAAAAACATGATCATGTAATCGTCACGCGAACCAAAACAAGACAAGTAGCCAAGGCATACTGCATCAAACATCCGGGGGAAGCGAAACCATCCAAGCAGGCGATCTCGACCATCTTCCCTTTTCGCTTGATACACAAATTTCGCGCGCACTCTATATTTATAAACCACGGCGACGACGACGTGGGAGAGGCGCTAACCACCGGTGGGAGGTTGATGTTCCTCCTCCTCCTCCTCGTCCTCTTACTGCCCTATCTATTTATTTATTTTCTCAAAGTCAACGCGAGTGGTGGCGCGCATGAGCCGAGGACGTAACCTGCGTTATGATCAAAGGATCAGCTTACTACGGGTTCGGGAAAATAAACTACTCTCTCTCTCTTCCTATCACTTTCTTCTTTGTGACCCACTGTGGCTTTCTCACATTTCCCGAAAGGAACTCGCCGAGACGAGAGGGTATTTCGAGTCAAGTTCAACGCGGGGAGAAAACTGTCCGTACCTTTCCCTAAACAACTCTCACTTTTCTCCGGTTTGAAAACCCCCCGATGGTGATGGTTAACTGCTTGTTTTAATTTGTCTGTAAAACCCCCTAACTGAGCTGCGGTCCACACTGGGATGGGATCATTAAGGGATGATTTACTCTCTTGTTCTCTCTGTCTCTCTCTCTGTGCGATTTAGCTACGAAACAACTGTTGATCAGCATCAGCGACCCAAAGTATGGCGCACAGCTGGTTCGAACGAAACACGGTCGTGACGCCGAACCCGAACTACGAATATGTACCACCGATAAATATCATGTTTTTAGTCGCCCCGCATCAGAAAACGGGGGTTCTCTTGAGAAAACACGCGCATGTTTTCTCCCCAACCGTCGGAGGAAGCCTTCAATTCAATCTCTTTCGTGGTGAGGGGGGAAGGGTGGCGGCGGTTAGAACACACAGTCACGGTACGGAAAACGCTTGTGTCCACAGAAAATCGGACGCACACCACAACCGAAGGAGCCTCCCGTTGGATTCGAACCAAATCCGTTTCGTTACTCTTTTGGCGCTTCTATAACAAAAAAAACGTGCTGTGGGGTGGTGATCATGGGACGACCCGATCTTCGCTATGGTATCCACCGTGATCATCTTTTCCGCTCTCGCTCGCCACCGTGAACTGTATGTTTGTGTGTGTGTCTGTGGTGTCGTGAAAGATGAGCACGGACCGGGGCCCCCACTTGGTCAGATGTTGATCAGATTCTCGCCAATCGTGCAGCGGATCGTGTTGCTGCAGAGTTCCCTCCGTTCGTTCTCAAACGGTGTCGGTTGTGTAGTCCTTATTCAAAAACGAGCGTCCTGTCGAATCCTTCCAGCGTTACAACACTACGTGGTACGTCTTTATCGTGGGTTTTTGGTGAAAATCCGACCTTGGTAGTGCTCCTAGTAAAAGAAACAAAAAGAAACAAGCTGGTTAGCGGTGGCGTGTGAAGAAAGGACTATTTTTATCACATCTTGCCTTACCTTCGAGCGCGCTAACGGTGGTCCTTGCGCGAACGTCACTCAGAACGGCCTTTGAACAGGTGTTGGTGTTGAACAGGGTGCTACAAACGATCCGTTTCTTTTTCCGAGAGTTCGTGGATAGCAGACAAATTGATCGTGTTCGATGTAGCTTCCTAAATAAATAATAAAAAAAATATTGTTTTAGATTAGATCCCTCATTCACGATATGGAAGCCATAAACGGAGAAAAGCTAATACCTCTTTTTATGGCCCGTGCACTGAAGCGGACCCACTAACATGAGAAGTGCAAAACAAACGAATCCTTCCCGCGGGGAGGTGGCCATTTACAAGATCATGTTTTTTCCTCAAGCTGCCATTGACACGAAGAACTCGCCTAGCCACATAATGGTGACGATGATGGTGGTGGTGGAAGTGGTGTGTTGCGTCGTTCCGTGCTAAAAATAATAATGCCACCCCGCTCGCGCGATCTCGTCGTCCTGATCGTGGCGCCTCCATCGTCTCATAAGAAAGGAAAATTCCCTCCCGCTTCCGATGGAATGACTTCTTCTCAAAAGCGACAAGCTGAAGTGATGAATCTAACAAGCAAGAAATAAGAAGAAAGAAAAGATTAAGAAAATTAAAATCAAGCTAAACAGCCAAAACAGTTGATCAGTTTCCCTCTCGCGATGTGTGAATGCCGTCTTCATCTCTCTGACAATCATCAGACGGTCGTTACATTCGATCATTGACGCCGGTTGGTGGTGGTAGAATCTATCTTTATCCGCAAACACTCTAATATAACACCACTGAGACCACCAGCGCAAGCAGCAGACACACAAGGCACAAAACGGTCATGTTTTCTAGACATGTTTTTTGGCTTTCAAATCTTTTGTCGACGGAAAGCGGACGGAAGTGCTCACCGAACGGATCATTGTCGGACCAAGTGCTGCCTTTCCACCTCCTTGCGGGCGTCTTTAACCCTTGGTGGGGAGAGGGTGGCGATATTGAAGAAAACAAGACATTTTTGTGAAATTAAAATGTCTAAACTTAAACTCAAGATGGACATCATCGGAGTGTGTTTTTGTTTATAGATAATTTTATCTTAAAGGAATATAATTTTTAACTACAAGCACAACCATTTCTTGCTCTTTTCTCAAAAAAACAAAATATCCAAAAAGGATCAATCGATTTGAATGAAGAATCTTAAAGTTAAAGTTACATTCTTCCCCGTTGGAAAATATTGTTCCTGCTTCGTAGCGGTTAAGTTGTACAATTATGAGTGCACTCGATTATTAATAAGAATCTCTATCAACAGACCGTGGACTCCTCCCTTTGAGATTGGCAAGATTCACCCTTCTTCCGAAGAAAAATTCAACTCTTCGTTGCGAAACAGTGCAAACACCTGCACCTACCTCACAATACTGTTTATGATTGTCAAAAACGAATTCAAATGCAATTTGTCTCGCAATTCTCAATGAAGCAGACAGACACGTGTTACAGGGGAGCGCTATTTTTATCCAAAAAGAAGCGAAAAACATTACCTTTGCTTGTTAGAAAAACAGGACACAGGGCACAAGACACCCAAAACAATAGTGGATTTAGGCAACTAAAAATATCCCTCGACAAGTGGAAGGCCGCCAAGGTTGTATGCTCACAAAGACTCGTACGTACTCCGTGGTGGTTTTTAGAATAATTCTTTTTTGGAATGGTTACATAAAATGGCTTACAACGTGCGCGATCCCGTGGCTCCGGGGACAACAATTGTACCATCATGTTTAAAGTGTTTTTTCTTCTTCTTTTTCGCTTCTCTTCGGTCATCTCGAAAGGTAAACTCATACACACACTAGCGGTGACGTTGACCACAGCGTGAAAATTCACACGGAATTCGGCCAGCGTGGGGCGGGACGAATTCCACCCGGCGTATCCGTAGCACCCACCCACCCGTCCTTTGTGAATACATCGAATTAGCGCCATCGGAGCAGGGCCGAAAAACATGGACAAACCTTCGCGTCCCGTGCGAAATCGTAAGCGTAGTAGGTTCGTGACGTGATGTGCTTTGCCCGGTTCGTGTGTTTGTGTGCGTGTGCGTGTATGTGTGCTTGTGATCTTGTACGAGCAAAAACTGGGAGAGAAAGTTGGTGGGAAAACCGCGTGACGATCCGTTCGCTTTGTGTTGTCTGGTGTAAAAATACGAAGAGCAAGGATGATCATGAAGAACCTAACGCGATCACACTAACGCCAAGTGTTTGAACCCGTGTTTTTAGCTTTAAATGTGTGCGGCATGCTTATTACTACTACCACATTCGATAATTAACACCATCAAAGACCATCAAAGATCATCATCATCATTGGCGTATCATCCTTCATCCTTGGCGCGATCGTTGGTTGATCGCAAAACATGCCCCTTCGATCATCCCGGAATGCTTCTGTCTGCGTCAAATATGTATTGTGTTGCGATCTATTACTATCTCCCAAGTGAGGACAACAATTAAACATCAACGGGGACAGTGTTTCAGAGTGTGTTATGGTATCCTTGCATGATGTTAGTGGTTACCTAAAGCAAAAAAAAAAAATCAACAGTGAAACCATAATGTTCTCCCCCCATCTCTTTGCCCCACAGAAAAGCATGGCCACCCGGGGACACGCATCGCCCCGTCAAGCGCCTTTTCACGCCGGAGATTAAGCGCATGCTAAAGGATTGGCTGGTGCGACGCCGGGAAAACCCGTACCCAAACCGGGAGGAAAAGAAACTGTTGGCCCACGAGACGGGCCTAACGTACACGCAGATCTGCAACTGGTTCGCCAACTGGCGCCGGAAGCTTAAGAACTCCGGCAACGATCCGCCGACGCGGAAAACCTGGGGCAACCTGATCAAGAACTACAACACGAACGCGCGCGGAAACGTGGAACAGTTTAGCATTTGCTCGAGCGACAGCATCTGGGGAGAGCATGGTGTGGGGGGCGAGGACTCGCGTGATTCACTGTCCCCTGGCTCGTCGGAGGATGAAGCGGGTGGACGGCTTCGGTCACAGCAACAAGGACCGGTTGGTTACGGTGGTCCGGTGACGTACCTAAATTATCCACCACGTGGAGGAGAGACACCGTACGAGATGTATAACAGTGGCACTGGAGCTGGCCACAGCATCATCGTCAACAATAACAACAACAACAACAACGAAACGTGTCACAATAATAATCTCATCGGAAGGAAGTACGTAGACTACGTACGGTTGAGCGAGTTTGAGCGTTACAATGAGCGCACGGAAAATGGTGGTGGATCATCCCCACGGGAGGACGTGCGGGACAGTTATCCGGCCGCGACGTTCTGCTTCGATCATTGCTACACCCCACGGAACTATGAAACCGTGTTCGGAATACCGGAAGAAACCAGATGCTATAAGGTAAGAAAGCACATGTCTCATCTGTAACATAAAATCTAAATCAGGGGTCGGCATGCGTTTCTTGAAAAGGGCCAGATGATGGAAAAGAACTCGCAAGTGCGGCCCGGATACCTTAATCCATGGCTTAATGTGTTGAAAATAATATTAAACCCATTTAACCTCGAGTATCATTTTTTAAATAGTAAAGTTACATAAAACTGTGTTATAAAATGAAATATTTAAACTTTATACCTTTAACTATTTGATTCATGTGACCTTATGTTCGTTGAATTATGTACTTTTTCAACATACAACTTTCGGTTCATTGTACCGTAAATTATTTTTTTACTTTACTGTAAATTAATCCTCTACTCAAATGTCGAGGTTTTATGGAAGCTTTTGAATATTGTGTTCTATATGTATATTTCATAAAGGTGTCGAAAGTTGTATTCCTTGGCTGTGGGAGTAAAATAAACACGTTATTTTGGCGCTGCAGACATGGAAATAGTCGAGCGATCATGACAATACGATAGAAAAAGTCTAAAAAAGTATATGAGTATGCCATTGGAGACCTCGTATAACTATTTCAACGTGCATTTTTGGGAAACAACAAGAGTGATATTGTGAACAAATCCGTCAAGAATTTAGGTTTTTTCAATAGGTTGCGCTAAAATTTTCTTAAGGGCCGGATAAAATCAGTTGGCGGGCCGGACTTTGCCGACCCCTGGTCTAAATGGTTGTCTTACATGAAAACCTACTCATGAAACTCATATACTAAATACTACGTTCATTGTAACGAATCATCTGATGATTCCGTCCATAGTGGGTTGCAAGAAAGAACCCTTTCAACGCAACGATCGCGTTGAAGAAATTTACAAACTCTCCTCAAAAGTGTAGATTTTTAGTTTTTCTAGTAAGGATTCTTAAGACGTAGAATTTGAAGGTGATAAACTTACCCGACCGATACAGATGCAGCGTTCTATTGCAAATAGTTCCTTTTGTGGCCTTAAATGCTCATCGTCTTTGCTCGATTCAAATGCCTTAAAATTCAAATGACTGCAACCAATTTCCAACACGACGAATCCTAAAAGTAGTTCAAGTAGAAAGAGTTAAATATTAATAATAATTCATCAAACGATACCGGATCATCTCATCTAGAGACTGTTTTCTTTCTTCCCAAAGGTCACCCAAATCGATGGAAAATACGTTCCCGAAAGCGGAACCACCTTGGAGCCACTGATACTCACGACGGCGGCCACCTATACCCATCCATACGGCAAAGAGGTACAGACAAACGGAACGCTCTATCTCACCCCTACCACCACCCTGTCGCCGGCGGTCACCCCTCTCGTGTCGACCGTTCCGAACGCCTCACGATCATCACGATCGAGTAAATACAAAAATAGCATTATGGAAAAGTACCTGCGCGATCTCGGCGAGCTGGAGACGGCCAAACAGGAACGTCCAACCGTAGTGCCGGTCCTGATGGCGGCAATTCCGTTGCAACAGGCACACTATCACCATCATCATACGGCCGAGTATGATCAACAAAAGCATCCTCCACCACCACCACCTCCGCAAGAACACCCTCATCTACACGATCACCATCAGCCATCGTTCCAAGTGGGCTGTGAGGGATCCATTTTGCGAGGGCCTCCGTCGCTTTCAAAGTGGCTGGAAAGTACCGCCAAGTTTACACCCTCCAAGCATAACTACATCGATTGGGACATTTCTGGGTAAGCTTGTTGCAAATTCAGGCATCTGCTCTATTGGAACCTACAAAGAAAAGGACTTTCCGACGATTACATTGAACGACGATCGTTTGCTTCCAGAAAACAATCGGCTACCAAAAAGCGGTGCGATTCGGGTGGCACGTACTACGGCATTACCGGCGGACCTCCTGAAGACTCTCCACCAACCAGCAGCTACAGTGAAACGGCGGATGGGCCCGTTCCCCTAAGCCATCAGAAGGACGAAATCGACGCCGCCGAAGCACTGACTCGACTGGCCAATAATTTTCGAACAAAGTTCTCCACCTAGGGTTCGCGAAGGCGGAACAGTTAGATGTGAAGTGTTTGCTTTTGTTGTTATACAAGTTGTTTGTGCAAGTGCATTCCTTAATTTATGCAAATAGTTGTAGATCGCGAGGAACTAGAACCGGGCGGCAGAATAGTGGCGTACTCAGAGGCATCAAGGTAGAGTCTTTGATAGGTAAAGAGGTCTACCGTTCACCAATGCTCAGGTTTAATTGTAAAGAAATGGAATCCTCTGTACTGCGTTGAAACGATTGCCTAGTCAATGAGGGTTAATACAGTTACCACCACCTTTGAAAACGTTAGTTCAAATGGAAATAAAAATCAAATACCAAAATATGGGTCGCAAAAGGGTAACGTTAGTACTGTTTTATCACATCGCCACTAAGAAATTATAGAAAATATTCGGATATTTACCACGCGTTGTAGATAACACGATGCAAAACTCGAGGAACTTAAGCGGATGGAAAAGAATGCACATGAATATACAATTATGTAGGTACCACTTAATTTCTGAACGGCATGTGATAACCACCACTCTTGGGAAGTATAAAAACACTTACTTTAGTATTAACGCTTTGTATTAAGATTTGTTTTGCACTACTTTAAACTTATAACCACACTATTTTACACGGTTCAGCTTTCCACTTTTTCACCAGCATCGACGCTACTAGATGGATCCCTTTTTGCGTAGGCCTCCAAAAGATTCACCAACTGGCTTTGGTGACATTGCAGATCGGCCACAATCTTACCACCGGCACTGTCCAATACAGCGGCCAGTTGAGCCCGTGTCGTTGTCAGATCGGGCATGGTTGCGTACGCCACGAACTCGTTCCTGCTCAGCAGACGACCCTCAACGATGCCGGCTAGAAGAACGAGCTGCGGGGTTTTCTTCAGCACACCCAACACTTGCTTTATCTTTTGCGGATCGGGCGCAAACACGATCGCCGTCTTGGCTTCGAAGAGTGGCAGAATCGTTTCAAACTTGGTGCCAGCGAGCGCCTTCCGCATGATCGACTTTCCGTACACCTTCACGGAGATGTTGTGCCGATGCAGGGCAACTTGCGCTTTGAACATGTCCTCCTGCCGTATCGAGTTGACGTGCAGGAAGGCGACCAGGTTGCTGTGATCGAACCAATTGCGGGCCTCCCGTGCGATGATGGTTTCGTACGGATTGTCGAGCTTTTTGGTTTCATTCGCCTTTTGCGCTTCGATGCAGGGGGCATTGAATTCGGGCCTTTTGTACACAGGTTTGATGACTTCGAGCACCCGTGCTCTTTCGTAATGCGGAGCTCGCGGGCGCTGGATGTTGATCTTCCCCCGGAACCGGCGGAATGTGAGCAGTGGGTTGCGAGACTGCAGCAAACCTGGGAAGTAGGATGATTTTAGAGCCTCGTAGCGTTTAGAAAACCACCGATTTCTATTCGCAATCATCCACAACTTACCATTTATAACAAAATTCGACATTTTTGCTGCTTTTGCCTCCGGCACGACCGTGTGTTTTGCTTTTTCCGACCTCAGAAAATGACTTATGAGCCAAGATTACTATGGGAAGAGATGAGTAACCTTGATACGGTCTTCAATAATTTACCTTGGGTTTAAGTACCTTGTTCTGCATGGAAGTTGCGGAACGGCCGGACTCACTCAGTTCGTTTACTTGGAACGAACCCAGTAGAAAAGAAATGAGTTTAAAAAAGCTGTTATCTTATAACAAATTCAAAGATCACAAGTTTACCTAAGTATTTGTTGGTCTTTAAACACGAACCCCACGCCTCAACCCTTACCCTATCTAAACAAATAGTTGAACAGTAAACGTACAGGTTTTGATGTTTGGAAAATGGTGTTTGATCAATTTTAATTTTATTTATGTTCCAGCTCGAAAAAGTTCCCTTAACACGTTAACCGCAAAGCGTTTTTTGCGACACTTTCCGTTCTCGCCACACAAGCAAGCATTTTTCGCGAGTGCGGCGGACTGACGCGACCCACGCATTCGTTCGATGTCAGTCCCCTAGCGTTCGGAAGAGCGTAAACGGACTGACGCTTGCGGACCGGCGCGACTAATGCATTCGTACGATGTCAGTCCCTAGCGTTCTGGAACAAAAGAGCGCAAACGGACTGACGCTTGCAAACCGACACTGCGGACAGACGCGGCTCATGCCTCTTTCGGTGTCAGTCACTAGGGACTGACGCGGCGTGAACGGAAAGCTTACTGTCAGTCCCTAGGGGCTGACATGGCGGTTAACGTGTTAAAACCGGTTTAGTGGAATAGAGAAACATAAGACATCATTAATTTTGCATAAATTATAGATTGAAGTAATAAAACCCATTGTTAGTTTATTATAATAACACCCATATTTTATTTAAAAAAAATCTCGATTATTAAGAAGTAGTCGTGGTAGAAATTTATTCGCTCTTGGCTAGTTGCTGGTTCCGCAGCTCTTCACGGTTGGTGAACCCGTCCAGCTTTCGTATGATGTATTGGAAGAAAGCAAGAATGGAGAATGACATACCGAGCGGCATCGAGGAAGCTTTAATCCAGGCCCACAGGCTACCAGAGGAAAGTACCCACACCGTTCACAATCAGATCCAAGTTGAAGAAGATAATCACAGGTAATCGACGGCTACTTACTCGTACGGATCATCCGAAACGGTGAACGGACTGAGTACCGGAACATCCCCACAGTCGTCAATGATAACCGACTTCACCGGATAGTCGTCAGTATCCGTCCGTACCTGTTCCACCTTGTGCACCACACCATGGCCGTCCATCACCTTGCCGAAAATGGTATGCTTACCGTCCAGCCAGGGTGCCGGCATGGTCGTGATGTAGAACTGGCACCCGTTGGTGTTCGGGCCACGATTTGCCATCGCGATGAAGCCTGAGCTGGTGTGATTTATTTTGAGATTTTCATCATCAAAGTACTGCCCGTACATACTGATCGCTCCGTGTCCGTTACCCGACACCACGTCACCACCTGCGGGAAGAAGCACAACAGGGACGGAACTGAAAATCCTTTCCAATTTCAGTGTACCATTTCATTCACCTTGAATCATAAACTTTGGAATGACCCGATGAAAGCGACTTCCCCGGTAGCTGAATCCGTCTACGCTGGCGGTGCACAACTGCCGGAAGTTGGCCACCGTACGTGGCGCTTCCTCGCCGAACAGCCCGATGATTATCGTTCCAATCTTTTCGCCATCGATCGATACGTCCATGTACACCTCGGACGTGACGGTAAAGGTGGCCGCATTAATCTATGCAAATTAATCAAATAATTTCCGGATGCGTTAAGTATTGATCCCAAACACTTTTAACCCATACCGAAACTTACGCTTCCCGGGAACCAACACGTGCTCACTGATAACAGCAATAATCCAATCCAGCACCGCATGTTTCACGATTCGTTAACAGTTTCTAAAACTAGAGAAGAAAACTTTTCTGGTCAAAAATATTCCGTTTTTCCGACGGCGTGCACTCACAACTGATCGCCAAAGCGTTCGACCGTCCAATAGAGTGGTTGGCCTGATTGTTTGAATTTCCAGCACTAGAACGTAGATAGAAGGATACCTTAAAAGTTCTTTTCACTATTGATTTTTCATCGGCCAAATGGGGATGCGCCCTACGGTTCGCGTTCGTATAAAAATTCAGCGCAATAGGGACACACAATTACATCACCTTTGCGTGTTTATATCGCCGAAAATTACATCAGAAACACGTGGCCGCCGTTGTTTAAAGTAGGAGTAAGTAACATTTTTCCAAGCGTATGTTGAAGAGTTTCCTTCGTGACGTGTTCGAACTTTTGTCATCATTGCATCCGGATATATTTGCGTTCATTCGTTAATTCGCGTAATTTGTGTTACTTTTATTTTTCTGCAATTATCTCGTAATCTATATTATTAATTCATAATCAATCTGTTTCCCTTTTTGTATTTTCGCTGCATTGCCCATACTGATGCAATATCTTGTAGCATTTCTCGTCCCCCTCAGTATGGTTTCGTTTTGCTAGCTTTTCTGCTTGTTTGTTTGTTTTGTTTCGTTTTGGTAGCAAATGTACATACAGCTTTCGTTATTCTTTATGATTCTATTTTTGTGGGATTTTTTCTCTCATTTCTGCAGCAATCATTTGTTTTTTTTCTCCTTTCCACTTATTTTTAACCTCTTTTCCTTCCTTCCGTTTTTCAATCGGCCTCCCACGCTCTTATCGACACAGCTATGTACAAAATATACAAAAAAAGGTACATTTTTTCTCTCTCTTTAATTTTTCATGATCACAATTAGTTAATAATAAATTTTAATTCTTTTTCGCTATGTTGTATTGGTTGGTTTTACTTGTGTCGTCATTTTGTTTGTTTGTTTGTTTGTTGTATTATCATTTGGTAGTTTATTAACCACTGTTAGTATTGAATGTACGACTGATTTTCCTCAGTTCCGGTTTGTTAGGGGTTTGCTATAACTCCTACCGTGCTTTCGTGTCTTTTTTGTCCATTTCATTATTTGTCCATCAGTACGGAACTCCATTTCAGACAAAGAATCACGTTCTCCACACTCAACGGTAGGATTGGGCAAGTGTTTCCTGCATTTAATTTTTATTTCGTTTTTCTCCTTTTTGATTTGCTAGTTGCACTACTTTGAACCATTATTGTTTGATGAACCCTTAAGAGGGGCGAGAGCATGAATCCTATCTTTTACATTGGCCTATCTGCTTTACCTTTGTGATTGGGTTTCAACACTGTCTAGCGGGTATTAGAAGGGTTTCAATGAGCAAATCAAAGAAACTGAAAAAAAGAACCTTTCACCAAACAATGCAGTGAAAGTGGACACCCATTACATACAGTAGTAACAGTAGTGCTATTAATGCGGTAATTATGCTATCTAAAACTTTTCCATATTAAGATTCACTATCCCTCTTAGGAGCTCGGGGATTCCATACTACCTCGGCTTGATTTCCTGCATTAAAAAAATATAACTCTCACACGACCCTTCTTCAAGAACTTATTTCCGCCCTCGATTGCGATCGTGGCAATCGATCATTGTCTAAAAATTTAAACAATGAAACATCATGCCCTTCCATTTTCCATCCTTCTACCGCGGTATCTAATACGATCATGTGTCGCTTCTTGAGAAAAAAAGCAACGTTAAAATTCATTTCCATCATGTGGAACTCCCTGGTTTGGACACTTATTTCTGTACATACTTAGAATGAGTGCAGGACAAACAAACAGAATAAACAAATGAAAACTTAAATCTTTCGGCCTTGTTTTTGTACGTAAACGGTGGAAGAAAAAACCGAAACAATAAAAAACACACACATTTTCACAATCTTTGCACTTTATGTTTTACCTTCTTTTACGTCGGTTATTTTTAGGGCCGACGATCGTACTGTAATCGGTTTTCTTTTAGTTTGTTATTTTTTAAAGTTACGTTACCTCATTATTTAATTTAGTTTCGATTTTCCTCGCACCGTTTAGTTTCACCACGTCGTGTTCTTCACACATTTTTATCGAGTCACAAATCAAAAACAGCTACCGAAAGGAATAAGAAAATTAATAAACTTTCGCGAGGACTAAGGGGGGATGAAATTTGATGGTAATTCGCAAGTCTTACTGACGATTACTTTCTTTCAGTACCACAACAGTTTTGCTTGATGCCTTTTTTTTCGTAGCTTCATAATGTTTTTAAATAGCTGTGAGTTTTAATTTTTGTGGGTTTGGATTTTTATTTATCTCATCTTCTTATAAAGTTTATATGTACAAAGATTTTATCGATAGTCATTTAAAGTACTTACACATATTGAAAAACAAAAGAAAAATAATGATAACGAGTAAGAATGAAAAAAAACTATTTGGGGAGGGGGAGTTGTTTAGTGAACATGCCCAAAGGAAGTGTAAAAAAACGATCACTTCCACTGCTCCTCCTTAGTGCGGGAGGGTGAGTGCCTGGGGAAAACAGAAGCCTGTTCGCAACTGCTTTTCTTCTTTTTCTTCCTCAACATCATCATTTTCATCTTCGTATGCAAACGGGTGAAGGGTGTTTCTGGTGACAAGGGGTTTTCTGTTCTGTGTCGGTCGTGTCGTACAGAGAGATGTTATGTTTCCTCGAACGCTTTCACACCCCACACCCTTGTTCGTTCTTCCCCCGTTCCATATTTGCCCATCATTCCCCATTATAGGCGCTTAGTCTCTAGCTATACTACTTAGTATCGACGGAGGGGAGGGGCGGGATAGTAGTAGATTACGCCGTGGCGAACCGTATCGAACACCGCATGGCGCGCGCCATGCCAGCCAAAGTCGTATCCTTTGACTTTCTTGTGCGTGTCCTCCCGCACAAGAAGCTAGGGGATCCGACAGCGGTGCTTTTAGACATGTTCGCTACTCTAAAGTAACCCCGAATATTTCTCTTTCTCTATTTGTATGTGTATATATATATGTACGTGTATATATATAATAATGAACGTGTGTTTTGTTGTTTGTATCGTTATTGCGTTAATAATAATATTACTAATGCTTTTCAAAGTTCGTACCCCCTTTTTTACTAACTTTTCTCATACACACTCACAGAAACATACACACCCACATACCCCACAAGGTATGTGGTATACACAACACGTCCCTAGAACTCTCTCACGTCGTGTGTGTGCGTGTGTATTATTTTCCCTTTTCTATTAACTTTTCTCGCACGCGTAATTCTAACGCTACACAACATCATTATATCGAACCTTAGACACTAGGTGTGTATGTTATCAATGCATTTGTCTCCCCCGTGACCCCCTCCCCTCCCCTTCGCCTTCCTTCTTTCCACTTTTTACAGCACATTTTAAAGTTTATTTGTCTCCTTACACATTACTTTTTGTTTCCTTTTTTTCTCTGTGTTATGTCCTCTCATACGTGTGTGTTTATATTGTTGCTGTGTGTGTTTGTCGTTTATGTGTTGTATAATAAATTTGCCTACTATCAACCTGTTTTTAGAAGAGCAACAAGGTGGTGCTTTGTTTTGCTCGCTAGTGATTTTGTCCTCTTTTTCTCCTTATGTTTCCCGTCGTCTTCATCAATGTCGTGTCCTCGTTAGTAGTAGTAGCGGTAGTAGCCAGTAGTAGTAATAATAGCAGTAGTAGTAGAAGTGTGGTCACCGTCCTCAATAGTGATTAATTAACTGTCCTATCGATGATTTTGTTCGATACATGTAGCTTTACGTTGTAAAGTTTTGAGGTCGCCTACTATTGTGACGTCCTCACAGTCATACTCATACATACACACTCATACACACACACGCGCGCGTATACATTGCCCAAAGAGATTGTCCTTTCCTGTGTCGTAGTCGTCTCTGTGTATCTGTGCGTGCGTGTGTGTGGGTTTTTCGCTTTAACTATCAACTCTACCTCTGAGATAGAGATCCTTTCCAATCCACGAAAACAAGCAGTAGAGTGTGTGTTTTTCTACATTCTTTTCCCCCGATTACTATTATAAAACCAAGATTTACATGCAACAGCCAATAATGTTCCGCATTCTATGCGAATGTATCGTACCAGTAGTGAGCTGCTGGGTAAGCGCATGTCCGCCTCATTTCACTGACAATAACAAGCAGGACTTATCGTCACAACGGGGAAGAGCTGCTTTGCAATCGGGTAGCAGTACCGCAATCGTGCGTCACACACAATGTGGATTCGTTGTGGAAAGCCAAAGGCAGGCGAAAGTATTGATAACTTTAATTTCTGCCTGCCCTGAAATTTTCGGCTCGGGGTTTATGATTGTATTTTCCGATGTTCCCACGTTACTACTTTGCTGTCTGATTCTTGCAAGCTCCATTTGTTCACCACCCATTAAGACAATTTTGCCCTACCCTCACTTTCTGTTTCTCTCGTTCCCACTACCGTTTTCAATTGTTCTTCATTAACGGTTCAAGCGTATTACGTTTTTAAACTGTGCTAACATTGGTGGTAGTGCTGGTGGTATCCTTTCAGAAGTAATACTTAAGAATATGGATAAATCACAGTTTACACCTTTTCTTTTTGCTTTATCTCTTTCCCCTCTTACTATGCATTATTTCTGGCTTTACTGTGTGTATGTTTTTTTTTATTACTGTACATTTAGTTACTTTTTTCTGTCCTCAATTCGTCACTTTGCAGATGGACACTTCCATGTTTCCATCTTTTACTTCAATGATGAGATGGCATACACACACACTCACACACACGGGCGCGCACTATGTAAAATAAATATTATTTCCTCTTTCATAGCTTACTACGACTCCCTTTCTAGTATATTTCTCGGTTTTGCGTACCGTTGCAGCTTAAGCAGTAAACATTATGAGTGAGTTTGTGTATTTGGTTTGGTTTTGTTTCAATCCAAACTGACCCCTAATCTGAACTCCATAACCTTTCGAAACAACCTTTTCGTCTTCTAGTGTTGAAACTGGTGGTGGTAGTGTGTTAGAGAAGTAGAAGTAGCAACAATAATAGTAATAGTAGTTGTAGTAGTAGGCTGGTTAATGTGTGAGTGGTGTGTCACAATCGGTATGTACATACATCGGAGGTTGTCTCTTACACCGTAGCAATGACGATCAGCAGGTACTGGATGTTGGCCACCCGGTGCATCAGATCCGGTGCGATGCGGGCCAGATTCTCGTTGGCAAACTCGCACGAGGGGAATATGTGCACGACGTAGGCGGCCTGAGCGCTGCCGGGTGCGGCAATGTTGACGATACCGGCCGCCTGCTTCTGCTGCAGGTAGGTGATGAACCCGGTCTGCAGATTGTTCTGCTGCTGCAGCACATCCATCCGATCGCGCCCACATGGCAGCGCCAGCAGCATACAGTGTTCGTTTACCATCTGAAGAGAGAAGGAATGAGTGTGATTAAGCGCTTAGTAGAAGAATGGGGAGGGAATTGGGAGTATGTTGCAATGACACCTACCTGCATCTTTCGAGCTACCCCGTCGATCTGTGCCGGTTCCAGGCGCATACGCTGGGCGATACGCAACGGGGGTGTCGTGCCATCGCTGTTGCTTGGCAGCGAGCTTCCGGCCACGTTCGGATTGCCGTAGACGAAGTGCATCTGCACCGCGGCCTGGTCGTTCTTGAGCGCGAGCAGCCCCTGCCACATGACCGGATAGCGCTGCAACAGCGCCTCCAGCGAATCCGTCTGTACGGGTGGCGGCGGTCCGGGTGCCGCCACGACCGGAACGGGCACGGGCACGGACATTCCAGGCCCTGGCGGTGTGGCCACCTGAATGCTACGACCGGCGGCCATCGGCACCCCCTGCGAACCCATCACCGGTACCGGCAGCAGGCCGCCGCCCGTGTGGGCCGGTAACGGCGCGGAAGCGCCCACTGAAGACGATCCGTGACCTAGGGCGACGGGATGAAGTTGCTCAGTTAGCTCGTGTTCGACGTCGGATGTTCGATAGTAGTAGCTGCTACCTGGCGGCGGCGGTCCAGGAACGGACGACACCACCCGGTCTCCGACCAGGCGCTGGCCGGAGGCTGCCGCTACTGCTATGATCGCGGCCGCAACGTTCTGGTTTTGCTGCTGCTGCTGCTGCTGATCACGTTCACGCTGCATCTGCAGCATGGTGGCGGGCGAAGCCGATGGTGGTGGCGTTGGGCTCGGGGTGACCGAGTACGGAGCGCCGGCGTACGGTGCGGTGGACAGATTGTGCGGTCGGTGCGCTGGCGGTGGTTCCGTGCTGAGTGCCCGAGGGCCTCCGATCGTTGGTTCGTAGTAGCGCGCGTTCAGCGTATCCGGAGGATAGGGATGCGGAATCCTTGCGCTTCCCATGTAGACCTGCGCTCCTTGCGGTGAATCTGTGGAATGTAACAAACAAACCGTTAGGAAATGTATTCTCTTAAATTGGTTTGGAAAGCAATAACATACCGGTTACACGATCCCCTGGACTCTGCAAACTGAGCGGCACGGACGTGGTATGCGGCGGGCGACTGGACGGTCGGCGCAGCTCGAGCGGCGGACTGGCGGCCACCGTTTCCTCCATCTCCGGCAGCTCCCGCATGGGTGACCTGCTGAGGGAGACAACAGAAAGATCGATAGAACCATCGTCCGACCAGCGACGGCGAGTGCACGACTCGTCATCCGGATGTCGCTGCTGCTGCTGGCGTTCGTGATGGCCGGTGTCATACCTCGGTATCGGGATGTTGCTGCGGTGTATGTACTTCACGTAGTCTCTCGGCATGCCGCCCCGGAAGCCACCATCTGGGCCCTGTGTTTTGTGTCCATTCGGTGGAGGGTAGAAGGTAGTTGTGTAGATGTGAAGAAGAAAATAGCCAACAAATATGAATTAGTAAAAAGCCCATAATAAAAACGAAACAAACATCAAACAACAAAAACGATGCAAATCAGTACACGCAAACCGAAAGGAAAGTATTTAAAGGAGAGAAAAAGAAACTTAGAACTCTGGAACGATCGGTGTTCGTACGTGAACTGGCGTTATGGGCGACATTTGCTGGTGCGCCGGCGGAGGACTTTGGCCCCGGTTGATGAATGCACTCAGATCTCCACGCTGTTTTTTGCGCAATCGAGTTGGAAAAGACGAGAACGAGCAGCGTCCAAGCAGAAGGAGAGTGCGAGTAAAAGCTTGTGTTATTGGACAACATTGGCATGGATCTTGAACATTCGATTCGTGTGTTCTTTGCTACACGGCGGAAGATAGAGGTGAACCAGTAGCAGCAGTTGACTTACCAGATTGGTCGTTTCGTAGACGGTACCCTGCGGTGTGAGAATGTGCCGTTGAATCGAGGCCTGCGGTGGATGCGGTCCTTGCGGCGACGGACCCTGGGGACTCATCGTTGGCAACGCCACCCGTGTGCTGCTTGCTCCTGTTATGAAAAAGAAAAATGGTTTTAGTTTATTCTCTAAAAGAAGTTTTTAATTATGCACAAAGGACACATACCTGTCACGATCGGTTGCTGGCCCTGCAGATGCGATGGCTTCAACGGTGGACTGGCCACGGCACCGGTCATGATTTGCGGCGCTTGGTGCATCGGATGCGGCGACATTCCCTTGGTCGGTGGTTGCGGCTGCTGCTGTTGTTGCTGTGCCGGTGGAGACGGTGTCGAGACGTGATGATTGGACAGCTTCGTCAAGCCGATCGGTTGCATCAGCTGTTGTTGATGCTGCTGTTGCTGCTGCTGCTGCTGCTGACTGGCTACAATATTGGGGTTCGATTGGATCTGCACAATTTTGCCACCCGCCATCGGCACCTGGTGGATGATGGAAGTCTTCCCGCCGACCATGTGCTGCTGCATCTGTTGTTGTTGCTGCTGCTGCTGCGAATGCATCACATGTTGCTGATGTTGCTGCTGCTGTTGCGCATTCATCATCTTCTGCTGCACGGACGCTATGGGGCCCTTGTGCAAAATTGGTTGCTGTTGCTGCTGGAGCGCCTGGTAGTGCACGGGAAGTACACCGCCGGCACCTCCAACACCACCACCCGCGGCGGCTGATATCTGTATCGTCTGTCCGGTCGTCGGGTGTTTGGCGAGGATTTGCTGTTGCTGCATTTGCGACAACATCGAGCCGGGGGGAGGGGCCACCGTCGTCGGTGTGGCGACTTGCTGGATGATTTTCCCTCCACTCTGCAGGACGGTCGTGTACCGGTCGTGGTGCTGATGCAGCGGACTCGAATCGCCACCAGCGCCGCCTGCCTTGCTCCGGTGGATGATAATCTGCTGCGGAGGTGGAACTACCTGCTGCTGCTGGGGTTTCTGTTGGTGTTTCGTCGCGTTGGTAACGATCAACGGTTGCTGCGGTTGTTGCTGGTGTAGCCGTGGAGACATTTGGACCGCCGTCGCCGGATGCATTCCTGGTGGGATGTTCAGTAGCAGATTGCCCGTGCCGGGATGGTGATGCAGCTGGATGCCACCCGTGGGTTGCTGTTGTTTTCCACTGACGATGGTGGCTTGCTGCTTTCCAATCACCATCGGATGCGGGTGCTGCTGTCCGGGGAGTGCATTCTGTACGTAGATTGGCTGTTGTTGCTGCTGTTGCTGGTGACCGTGCAACGATGACGAGGTGGTGGTGGTCAATTTGAGCGGTGTCGACATGGACGAAACGGCTGGAACGGCCGATGAGTGCACGGACGACAGCGAGGACTTGCTGGTGATCGTGGTCGTCATTGTCGTTTGCATCGGCGGCGTACCGGTTGCGGCCGCGTATATTTGTTGCTGCTGCGACGTGATCACACTCGGCGCCTGCTGCTTTATTACGATCGGTTGCTGCTGTTGCAGCGCCTGCTGGGAGTTCAAAACGTGCGCCTTCAGAGGGTGTGGTTTGGTTGTGCTCTGCTGTTGATGCACGACTATTCCACCTTGCTGCCCTGCTGCCATCGATGGAATTGTGGTCGTCTTGCCACTGCCGATGATGATTCCACCGGACGATGTCGGTGTTGGAGGGGTGTTACGGTGCGATGGTGGTGGTGTCGGCGACGTGCCAGTGTTGTTGTTGGGAGGATTCGGTGGTGTAGGTGACGCGGAGGCATTGACCGCCTTCAGGTGTTCGGCAGCGGCCGCCGCACTTTGTATCGCCGCGGCGGCAATGACCTTCTTGAGCGGTTGCGGTGCGTTCGGTGCCGGTGGAAGCGGCACGTACTGGCCATCCTTGGTGCTATGGCGCATCAACTCGCCCGTTACCGGATCGATCAGCGTGAGGGCGGCGCTCGGTTGCGGCAACATTTCGGCCACCGGTGCCTTCGCCTCGTCCGCTGTCGGTTTGGATTTTTCCTTCGCCTTGTCCGCCAGCGAGGCCGTTTCGTTCGGGCGCGTTATCTGCACGCTCGGTGTGACCGGTGTCGTTGCGGATAGGCTTCCTCCACTACCAGCACCACCAACGGCTCCTTGGCCTACCGCCGTCGCCGTCTGCTGCTTTTCGTCACCCTTCGTCACGGCAAGTGGATCTTTCAGGCCACCCACCAGTGTCGAACTGCCAGCGGCGTTGGCGTTGCTCGTCTGCTGCGGAGGAGGAGGAGGTCGCTCGTCACTGCTATCGGTGGAGGTTTCGGAGATTTTACGATCCTTGCCCTTCCGTGTACTGCGTGGCGATTTGCGCATATCTCCTGCTCCGGTAGCTGCAGATGTTGAAAAAATCGGAAACAATATTAGACATTGATAATGAGAAAAATAAATTGTATGATTTATCGAAAGAAAAACTACAAGTACAAAAACGCAGGAATGTGGAAAAATGTCTAACGAATAACGAGGAC